>JAENPR010000981.1:0-244274 GCA_018135685.1 Themeda triandra
TACTTACTAACCATCTCATTTGTGCTACAAAAATTACCGACAGCACATAATAGCACAGTGAAGCTACGGAGAAAAGTTTCTTGATTTTTTTCATTTACCAAATTACCATAGAAAATCTTGGAAAAATTATTATAACAAGATTAAACATTTCCAAACAATTTAATAGCTCTTACGATGAACCCAAAAATGCATAAAATAGTTAAATTATTATGAATTAAATGATTTTAGGAACTCAGAAAACTTGTTTCACATTTTTTGGATATCTACATGATTTTTATATTAATCATGCAAGTTCAGCTAAAAAACTTAAATAGAATTGTTTTACTAATTTACGAAAAAAAAAAGAAAAGGACAAACGGCCCAGAACAGCCCAACTCGGGCTCGCCTGCGCCAGAAGGCGGCCATCTAGGGGGAAGCCCGCGTACGCGGAAGCTGTTTTACAAAACAGCCCTCAAACTTCAGATAAACTAGTTCTCGGATGAATGCACTATTCTTCCAGTCGGTATTAAGCAGGAAGGCCCTCAACATCTCCACCATTGCAACAGGACGGTCCCCGATGCCCACGGGCTCGCCGGCGCGGCGCGCGGCGCCACGGGCGGCTACGCCGGACACCCGGGGCTCGCGCCGGACCTACAATCGGGTATAAATCCATCTAAGATGCAAGCGTATACCATAAGCGGCGACGCGGACGCAGCGGGCCAGCGGAACAGCAGAGCGACGGCGCGAACGGTCCGGCTAACCGGAGGCACTAATGACACCATCTTCAAGCGCGCTAGCATCAAGGACTCACCACGAACCTGGCCTAGGAGATGGTTCGGTTAGCGTACAGAGGAGGAGAGCTGACCGCGTGCGCGCGGACACGGCGGCGACGCACCACGGTGGCGCGGTCGCCCGGATGGTGGTAGGGGTTCGGCGAGGGTGCGCAGGGTGGATGGGGGAGTGCGGAGAATCTAATTGTGCGGTTCTCTCTGTCGTGGACCAAGAAAGCAACATTTCGGCAGACAAAGAAGTGAACATTGGCATTTCAGGCGTGAGTCTTCACATGTTCAGAGAGCAACATTTCAGGCGGAGACCAGCCCATGTAGAGAGTGCCGAACAACATTCCCTGCCTGCTATGAATTGGCCCACGCAAAGCGTCCATCTATGTGTCCATGTACAGCTGGAGCGTCTCCTTGACCACCAATCCAACCATCGTCACCGTCTTCAGCTTCCGGATCATGTCCGCGTCCAGCGGCTGTGGCTATCCCCGACGAGGGGCATGAGGCACCAGGCGGCGGTAGTGGACGTCGTCTCGTGTGCTCCGTGAAGTAGATGTTCTTGCTGTTGACCTGTTGTCCACGATGAAGTCCTCGAGCCTTGGCGCCCTCGACCATGGAACGGAGGAGGCCGTCGCTGTTGCTCTTGCTCGCAGATGATGGTGCCGGCGTATCGTGTCCTTCGTGCCTATTCGGCCGCTATGTCCAGGATGAGCTCGCGGATGCTTGCGCCCAGACTCCTGAAGTCCTGAATCCACATCGTGTAAGGGATACAGTAGTCCACGAAAAGTTTTGTAAGAATCTATCTACAAGCAGGATACAGGAAAATCTGCCTCATCAGTCATCAGGCATGTCGATGAACTCATTTTCTAATCGAGGAGCTCATGTACTGCAGAGTATTAGTAACGTTGAAGGAACACAATGCAGAGTTCGTTCAGGAAATAGACTTTTCTTCAATCACCTTTCAATTTCAATTTCTGTTCCTCGATTGCATATCTACATCTTGACTTATATATCGTATCACAGTAACAATAGCATATATGGCAGTGAGGCTACTTCATCAACAATCAAAAAAGGTCAGCGCAACTGAAATTTTTGAAGGAACACCACTAAACATATCTTGCTTTGTCATTGCCATCTGAAGCTGTCGAATTAAAACTCTTGCTTCAGCGACTACCAGTACCGTATCGGCATCGGCAAAGGAAGCAGCGGACAGAGAGAACCATTGCGGCAAACAAAGTAGTGAACATTGGCATTTCAGGCGTGAGTCTTCACATGTTCAGAGAGCAACAGTTTATATGTTCAAAAACAAGAAAGGGGTCAATTCAGTCTTCACACGGCATTTCAGGCGTCAGTACGAACATTGGCATTCTTCATTCGTCAGTCTTCACATGTTTCAGAGAGCAACAGTTCAGTATGTTCTCATTGGCATTTCAGAACTTTGGCATTTCAGGAGCATAAACGAAAGTACCGTGGTGTCTGACATGCTCACTATCAACTGTACATGTCTGATGAAGAGTGATGGTGGACTTGACTGTGTGATTCTTCAGTAGCTGACGAGCTACTTGCCATTGTATCAAAATTGCAGACCTGCTTAAGTTGTTTATGTTTCTTGTAACTGTATATGTGACTTTTTCGTAATTCTACAGCAGCAAAAGCATTGCTCTTCTTGCCATTGTAACTGTATATGTCAAATTCGCCTTATGTTTCAGGTTGATGTTTCTTTCAGTAGCAAAGCTAATGTTTCAGATGAATGAGGTTGATAGCGATACTACCTGCTACAGTATGCAAAACATTGCTGGGCAATATCTTCACCAACTGTCACAATTCTTTTTTTCTGAATGTTTGGTCAGTAACCATTGAGTTATCAAGTGCAAAATCAGAAGCTTTGCTGCATCTGCAGTCCGAAAACTGGGAACATACAAGTTCAGTACTATTATGGCAGTTGTCAGAAACCATATTGACAACTTTTCATCTCATCTCAATGGCCACATGACATCTTTCACCAAAATAGTTCAAGAAATCACTCCATTCGAACTACAATACTACTGAAATGGAAAGCCAAATAAACTGCTTCCTCAGGACAACAAAATAGAGGAGTTACAGACTTCTCTGAAACCATATTGACAGATTGAAACATTTCTCAGGGCAAAATAGAGGATACTTAGTTCTCTGAAACCATATTGACAGAAATCTGGAACGAGTGCATAGTAACAAGCACAGCACAATAACTCTTTATCAACTCCAGTACCATTGTTAATGAAAGAATAATGCACCAGGACTGGAGAAATACAAGATAAATACAGATATAACTTGATAACAAAAATGCAGTAGTAGATCTGATAACAGAAGCTTCCAAAAGAACTACTTCTGATTAGTTAGTACTCCTACTAGTTAGTAATCAATCAGATTCAGAAAGCTAGACCAGAGCTAATCTTCTACTGTCTGCAATGACAGCCAGATTCCAGATTCCAGCTAGATCAGATGTATGCACAAAGTAAAAGATTAAAGAATGGCAACATTGCCAAAAAGGAGGCTGCAAAAATATTCAAATCGGCATTTCAGGAGCAGGGTTCTCAAGCAGAGAACCACAAAACCCCCTAAAGACAACTCAAATTAGTCACAGCAATTGTAATCAACATCACACTTCAAAGTACAAAAAGATCCCAGCAATTCGCAAATCAACAGTATGTTCAGAGGTTATCTACGCACATGTTCATATCCAATCAACATAAGGCAATTTGCATTTCAGGGTCCAATCAACATAACAAATCTACCAATTCAGGCATCACAAATCCTCAGCACCGTCAGAACCACATGGAGCAGTCTGGACCATCACAAACTCGTCGTCGTCAAAACGTAGCATGAGATCCTCTGCCCCGGCGTCGATGAATTCTTGACGGAGCACCACAAGCTGGGGACGTGTGACCCCGGAGCTGGGGAGACCTTCATCTCTGCCGGCTTACCCAGCGTGCTCCCAGGCCCGTATCGCCGAAGGGCGCTCAGCTCTCTCGTGCCAACGGGGTCGTACTGCAGACGCCATACCGGTGGCGGTGCAGTCGGCCGATCTGCCGGACCAACGACGACGTCGACTCTGCCAAGCCGACGCACGTGTTCACCTTGTCGATGACATTGGCGATAGTCACGACTGATGCTGTCAGAGGCAGGTTGAACGTGTCCCCGACCAACTGAAAAGCAGGAGCAATCTTGGGGATGTGCTTCCTTGAGCGCTGTGCAAATTCCATGGCGACCTTGCCAGCTTCTTTGGCGTCCTCCATGATCTGATCGAACTTCTGGCTCCATGTGCGGGGATCATAACGCAGAAGGCAGACAAGCGTGGACTCCGAGGCATCGCATGCCCGAATTGGCTGAATGTAGTCAACCAAACTTGCCCGGCCCATCACCATGGCCTCGCGCTTCACGTCGACAGCGAAGGAGGAGGAGTCGACGACGAAGAAGAGGCGTGTGAGCCGGTCGGGGTCGATCGGCCCGATGCCCCGGACACGTCCCCGGCGGCAGGCGGTCGTCGCAGCAGAAGACCTCGTCGTGGTAGAGGTCGGAGGCGGGGTGGAGGTGACGGTGCCAGCGCAGGTCCTCTTCAGAGAGCGACCACAGCCCCACCATGGTACTGAGACCTTCCCGGCCCGTCGTAGAGTTCGTTGGGCTTGTCGTAGAAGAGCACGCAGACGAGCTTCCCGTGGCTCGAGTCGACGGAGGCGTCGTGCACCCTTCCTCCGCCGACGGCTTCTGGCAAGTCGACGAACTGCGAAGAGGCGGCCTCCTGGGGATGCAGGAGGAGGATTCCGCGGCTGGGGTCGACGAAGACCAGGCGCACGCCGTCGCCGGGCACGCCGCGATCATGGGACACCGCGCGCGTGGCGGCGAAGTCCCGCCATCGGTCCTCCGCGCGCACGTCCTTCACGGCCCATGCCTCATCCTCGCTGGAGTAGCAGATTGCCCGGACGACGACAGGCGAGGAGGTGGTGGAGGCGGGCGCCTTGTGCACCTGGGCGACGAAGAAGGCGTCGCCGCCCTTGGCAGCAACGATGCCTGTCGGCGCGGTAGGCGAGATGGCGACGCCGAGGGCCTCCGGGGACGCGGGCAGAGCGCGTGCCTTCCCCTCGGCGGTGCCGCTGCTGCTGCTGGCGATGGGGCGGCAGACGAGGAGGTGCGCCTCGCCGGGGGGCTCGCGGAGCGGGTAGGGCGAGGAGGAGGCGGCCGGAGGCGTCGGCGCCCTCGACGCGGCACCACGGCGTGTCTTCGCTGTCGGAGAGCAGCGCGCGGTCGACGGTGGCGGTGGAGACGCCCGGAAGCCGCTGGAGCTCGACGCGGACGTCGGCGTCGTCGCTGCCCACGCCCACGCCCACGGCTGCGTGGCGGAAGCCGGCGAGGCGCGCCGCCCTGTCGAGGAGCGCAGTCTTGAGCTCCCGGCGGCGCGCTGGTGCTCGCGCTCGTCCCCGGCGAGGACGCCATGCGCGCGGGTGGAGAGGGCGGCGGTGACGCGGCGGTTGGGGCGGTCGAGGGGTTTTTGGGGGGAACGGAACGGGGGAATTGGAATTAGGCGAAAATTGAATTCGGAAAGTGGCGTGCCTGGGAAGGGGAATATCCTGTGGGACCCAGCAGCTCTCCTCGGCAACCGCCTTTCCCGTCCAGCTGGCATCCAGTCCAGCTAGGCGCGGCCGTTGCTGGGACGAGCACGCCCGCGCCGCGCCGCGCCGCCCCCCCGCGGCCTCCAACTCGAACCGGATCGCATCCAGCGTTCGTGCCTGGGAGCACGCCCGCACCGCCACGGTTCGTCCCCAGCGCCAGAGGAGCCGTCACGTAGGACGCCCAGCACGCCCACACCACCGGGAGCAAGCGGCCACGCCGACCGGTTCACGACCCTGGTGCGCCTGATGCACCAGGCGGGCCGCAGTGCTGTTCGATCCTGGATGTCGCCGACGAAGGACGCCGCGCCGCGGCCACGGACAGGGCACGCGGATCTCGGCCACGGTCGACGAACCCGGCGGCGCCCGTTGGAGGTGCAGGCTTCCATCATCTTGACGCCGCGCGCCTGGAGCATCACCGCCTTGTCAGTGGTGCCGCGCAGGAGCTGGTTCTCGCCTTCGTGACGGCGGCCGCGGCCATCGAGTTTCATGAGAAGTTAGCAGCTGATCTTTCCACATGTGCTGCCCTTACGTCGTCGTCGTTGACCTGTTCAAGTTCTATCGATGTAACGCCAAAATCCCTACTAGCTGAGTCACCTTGGACATTTTTTGGAAGTTATTTTGCACAAAATTTTTAATATAGTTTTGCGTCAAAAAAGTCAAATAACTTATAACTTGGACATGGGCGGTAGCGGTGGCGCGTCTCCGAGCACCTGCGGCGTGACGGCGCGCCATGGGCGGCAACGGTGGCGCGTCCCCGAGCTTCGGTGCGACGACGACTTGCGCGGCGCGCGGCTTCAAGATGGCCCGGTGCACGGGGCAGCCCGGTGGCTGCCGTGCCGATGAGCACGGCACGGCACGGCTAACTTGCCATAGGGCCGTGCCTGGGCCGAGACTTGAGCACGCCGGCACTACAGGCACGGCACGGCCGTGCCGCCGTGCTGCCTCGTGCCGTGCCCCGTCGTGCCGTGCCTAGCCGTGCCGTGCTAGGGCCGTGCCGGGCGGCCCGTTTGGAAAAGTATAGGCCAGACGACGATCGTGTAGGCCATTGAGCAAAACCTTGGTTTTAATTTGTTTCGTCTTTCCATCTGCACAATCACGACCCTGGTGCACCAGGCCGCAGTGCTATTCGATCCTGGATGTCGCGCACCAAGGACGACGCGCCGCGGCCACCAACAGCTACGAACGGCCACGAACATTCTTGAGCATGTGGCGGATGACGCCGTGCATTGCGGCGGTAGCGGCCCTCGCCCCTCGGGCGACTCTCCTCCATGGCCTCGCCGACGTCGTGGTCGGTGGTGCCGCGCTGGAGCTGGTCCTCGCCATGACTGCTGCTTGCCGCGCGCCGCGCATGTAAGCGCCGCTCATCTATCACAGTGCCTCCTCCGCACGCGCGGACGTCGAGGCGGCCGCGGTGTTCATATGCTGAGCTCGGATGTGGTTACCGTCCAATACTCCAATTCGACGGCCTATGTGTCGTCCAATAATCCAAACAGCAGGAGGAGGCAAGCTGTCGGGTGCAATTGGCATTGGCAGGCAGGTTCAGTCCAGGAGCGGCATCTTGCAGGCCTTGTTCAGATCGTCGCCACGCAGCGGCACGCTCATGGTCCCGGCCACGAACCCTCTCCTCGCCGCGCCGCGCCTGTGAGCACCGCCGCTCATCCATTGCCATATACTGTGTCCGTGCGTGCACCGACCGGTTCAGTGTCCACGTGCTGGATCACCGCGCTCGGCTTCAGACCTTCAGTACAACTGCGACATCTTCCATGCCCAGTCCGTCGGGATTCCGATGGTACGGCGCCGCCGCGCCTGGTGCGTTGGCCACCATGGCCCCGCCAGGCCACGGGATGCTCCGTTGCTGGGCCAAGGATGCCGTGCCGCGGCCACGGACAGGGCCGTCGGAAGGAGCCGGAGACGGGCACGCGCGTTGCAGTTGCACTTGCGACCGGAGCATCGTCGTCGTGCATTGCGGCGTTAACGCCTCTCGCCTCTCGGGCGACTCTCCTGCTTGGCCTCGCCGACGTCGTGGTTCAGTGGTGCCGCGCTGGAGAGCTGGAGCTGGTCGTCGCCGTCGTGGGGGCAGTCGCGGCCCTAGCGGCGCCATCGAGCTTCATGAGAAGCTTCCAGCTGCTCCTTCCACTTGCGCCGCCCTCCTACCATTGCACGGTTGGTGCAGCTAGCTTGGGCTCGGCAGCCTGCTGCGGCACGTCGGCGCATCTGGGCCGTTGGAGTTTTGCGGCGCCCTGCTGCCGCGCGTGGGCGCCGGGCGCACCTGCGCGCCCAGCAGCGTGACGACGGTGAGCTGTGCACATGTCGTCGGTGAGCTCGCGCGCATGAGAGCACTTGTCGTCGGTGAGCTGTGCACCGACGGCGACGCCTCCTCGCCGCGCCGCGCCGGTCAGCACAGCACATCCATCACCGTGCGTTCGGCGTGCTCCTCCGATCCTCGTACTCTCTCCACGAGCGCGGCCGTCGTGGCGGCGGCGGTTGTGCACGGTGCTGGGCTCGAGCCTGGTCACGGTCCAATACGAGCTAGGATGTCAGGGGCTCGAGCTAGGATGACACATTGACACACCGAGGGCAAAGGCTTCTTTGCCGAGCGTATAGGGCGCTCGGTAAAGTACTCGAATCCAGAGTCTGGTTTATCAGTTAGGATACAGAGTGCACGTTAGACACCGTTAGACAGACATATGGACAGACATATGGATATTCTTTTTACCTCTCACTTTGACACCGTTAGATATCGGGCATTCTTTTTACCTCTCACTTTGACACCGTTTAGAGCAGACGTATATGGAGAATGGCTTGAGAGAAACAAAAGTTTCGAGTTTGGACACCAAATGAGAGAATGAATGTTTCGGTGGTTTGGATGAGCTTGGCAACCTTTTTAGTGGCTACGGAGAAAAAGGCTCAACTTTAATTGCTTTGATTCTCTAAAATTCTTGGACGATTGACTTACAACAATTTGGAATAGAACGTGTGAAATCCTTCCTTTTCACTATTATCCACCGTTCATGTTTTAGGTTGAGCTGCAGTCAACGGCAGCATATGGTACTGCACATTTGCACACCATGTCACCAATGGCGTGCCGCGTGCATGTTCCCTACTTCACCGTGCGTTCGTCGTGCTCCTCCGATCCTCGTACTCTCTCCACGAGCGCGGCCGTCGTGGCGGCGGCGGTTTGTGCACGGTGCTGGGCTCGAACCTGGTCACGGTCCAATACGAGCTAGGATGACAGGTGCTCGAGCTAGGATGACGGGGTACGGGGATATGGAACATCCTGTGGGACCCACAGCTCTCTCTCGGCAACCGCCTTTCCCCGTCCAGCTGGCATCCAGTCCAGCTAGGCGCGGCCGTTGCTGGGAGCACGCCCGCCGGGGGCTCCAACTCGAGCGTTCGGGCACACCGTGCCTGGGAGCAAGCCCGCACCGCACCGCACCGGCACCGGCACCGGCACCGGCACAAGCGTGGGTGCCTGGGTGCACACCGGCACGTTCACGTTCACGTTCAGGCCGCTTCACGGTTCGTGTCCAGCCGCATCGTCACCAGCGCAGGAGGCCATCACGCGGCACTGGAGGCCGCGCACGACGTCCGCGACTAGGATCTTGCGGAACGCCCACGCCCACGGCTGCATGGCGGAAGCCGGCGATGCGCGCCGCCCTGTCGAGGAGCACCCAGTCTGGAGCTCCCGGCGGCGCGCTGGTGCTCGCGCTCGTCCCCGGCGAGGACGCCATGCGTGCGGGCGGGGGGCTGTGGCGCGCGCGGCGACGCGGCGGTTGGGGCGGTCGGTCGAGGGGTTTGGGGGGAATTGGGGACTTGGGCGAAAATTGAATTTCGAAAGTGGCGTGCCGGGGTACGGGGATATGGAATATCCTTCTGGGACCCACAGCTCTCTCTCTCGGCAACCGCCTTTCCGGCATCCAGTCCAGCTGGGACTAGGATCTTGCGGCATCAACGGGCGCCCGGATGGAGCCCACGGCGTCCACACCACCTGCGCAGCTACGGCAGCAGTAGAGGCTTGTGCACCGGCCGGCCTCCGCGCCGCGTCGTCACCAACGAAATGAGACGGCGGCGGCTCGTCGGCCCAAGAAGCAGATATGCAGGAGACGTCGTGGGTGGCGGCGGCGGCGTTCACAGTGATGGGCATGGGCTCGGACGTGGTCACCCCACCAGAGAGACCGGCCTGGTTCTCGCGGCGGGCTGCGGCGACCGGGTTGGTCGGTGCCGTGAAGATCCCGGAAGCGGCGGCGGAGTGCACGTCCTCGTCCGAGCCCACGCCGAGCTGATGCGCACAGACGACAGACACGGCGTCGTCCGCCCGTCGCAGTCACGTGCACACCGCGCCGCCACGAGGCAGCGCCTCTCGTCGGCGTCGAGACAGCAGTGCTGCTGCTTGCACGCGGCCTCGCCGTCTGCGCAGTGCAGTACTGCACCGACCGGTTCAGTCCTGGTGCTTGATCACCGCGCTCAGGTTCAGTTCAGCAACGGCATCTTGCAGGCCTTGTTCAGGTGTCGTTGGGCTTCCGGTACGTTGCCGGCCCGAACGGAACGGCGTCAGGATCCCACAGCCGGTTCCGCGACGCCGAGGCGGAGCCCGCGGCGCTCTTGGTGTCCTCGATGCCCGCCATATAGAGCTTCCAGTACGTTAGCCACCATGCCATCGCCACGCAGCGGGACGCTCATGGAGTCATGGTCCCAGCCACGAACCTGGAGACAAGACTGTCGGAAGGAGCCGGAGACCGGCCACGTCGCCTGCTCGCCGCGCCGCTCATCCATTGCCACACTGTGTCCGTGCGTGCACCGACCGGTTCAGTGTCCAGGTGCTGGATCACCGCGCTCCAGGTTCAGTACAACTGCGACATCTTCCTCCATGCCCAGGCCGTCGGGATTCCGGCGGTACGGCGCCGCCGCTCCATGTGCGTTGACCACCATGGCGCCGCCAGGCCGCGGGACGCTCCGTTGCTGGGCCGAGGATGCCGTGGGCCTTCGGCATCATGTTTCTGTTTGATTTTAAGATGGACTTTTAGCTTCATTTATTTGTGTAATTTACTGTGTAATGGTGATGCAATAAGTCAGATCATTCAGAGTCATTCAGTCTGTAGCAGCATTTGTGTCATCATGGGGTTGGCATATGTGTCTAGGGACTATGATCTGTGTTTGGGTGTCCACTGAAGCTTCAGTTTCCCTCACTGATGGGTATAAGCAGCATTTTTTCAGCATGCAAAAAAACTGTATCAGCCGGGTTCATTTTGTGGTGTCAACAGGCCTATTTGTTCAGTTGATTGTTTCAGGAATAGCATCCATGATGCGATTTTTATCAATTGATAGTTTTCCTGTACAGGAATGAGCGTGTATGTTTTGGAATAAGACTTATGAAACAGGTTCTGCAGGTGTGCATGAACAACCTTTTTGTCAGTTGTCTGTTAAAGTTTACATCATTATCTGCATATGTCTAGGGCAGATCACGAAACTGTCCTGTTACTTATAGGGCAGATCCAAAAGGAAAAAGTTATCTAAGAGTTTTTGCAGCAGTTGAGGGTGTTATGTTTATTGGACTAGATGATACTTACAATAACACGCCTTATCTTTATGCTTACTCAACCCGATGGCTGCTATTAATCAATTAATAGTCCTATTTTAGATTATCATGTCTAAGCTTTTGCTTTGTTTTTTATTGGTTGATGAGTTAGTAACCAGATAATCATTTTTGGCACTATTCAATTAATTAATAGCAAATCACTGATGATTTTTTATCCATTTTGCATGGTGTAGTGAACTTGTATATGATGCCTATGAAAAGGAAGAAACCTGAGGACATTGCTGGGAATTCATTTTCATTTGGTGCAGGACAGGATAACAATTTCTTTAGGTTTGAAGGTTTTCAAGATAATTAAGGGCTCTGGCAGTCCATGACTCACTGAATCAAAAAGCAACCAGTTCTCTCGGCAGTGATCCATGCAGAAAGATAAACTCAGATCAGTTGTACTCAGAGGCAGGGAAAATAAGATAAACTGGAATCTTGACTTCACCATCAGGATAGAACATTTGCATTGCCATCAATGACTTCACCTTTCAGCAAAGAAAGGTGTTGACCTTTTTCTTTGATTTAAGATAACTTGAACATGAAAGCATATCTTTCAAAAGAAGAGATGTTTATTTTTTTGCTCACTATCAAAATGTCACATTTTCAACTTGTATTGGAGGATAGAACATCACCACATTACATTTGGACTAATTATTAATGGAGATGAACTTGGTAACTACCCACATCTATCATGCAGGGTATTCTGCAGCATAGTTTGCCCTCAAACTCAGACAGGTTACTCGCACTCAAGAACAAGGTACGTATGGATTACTTCTTTGTTTGGACTGCAGGCTTTCATTTCTCATTAACAGGTTTACAGTTGTACGTTCAGTCTGAGTAGAATATATAATTCATTTGTGCAGGCGACAATCAATGTGTCAGGGCAAACTTTCAATGCATTGGTGATTGAGAATTTTATCCCAGAGGCAGCCGTCAAGTGTGATGTGTGAAAGAAGTGAGTCAGTGAGCTCCTCCCTGCTGTCGATATGATCATGCATATGCAGATGAAGTTAGTTCAAGAGCACACATCCAACATCCTATTTTGCACTGTGCTGTGGCATCAGGTCATCGCGCCAGCAGTAGTAAAGTAGATATATAGGAAGTTACTGAGTAGTAGATATATAGGCATCAGATCATCTGAATTTTTGTAGTGTCAGACGATGAACATGTTGAGAAAATTTTGTAAAATTGAAATAATTGATCAGAGTTCGATCAGGAACGTAATGGCCATGCTGTATGACTAATGAAATCTGTGCAGTACGTGCATTGTTTAATTGGACACATGAAATGCTTACAAATTTGGCTGTAGCACATCTCAAAGTGTCAAATCGATAGTGTACATGTTCAACACTGTAACTACAGTTCCTCAGAATGCCACATCTCAACAGTGTTTACAGAGATATTGGTTCACCAACTGAATAAGCACTCAGAATGTTAAAATGTTCATCACAGGGATCAGCAAAAATTACAATCACAGCATTGAAGAGCCAAGAAAAGGGAAACTGACATTTAGTTGGCCCCTCACCATATCATGGCTAGTTGCTATGCAAACACATCAGAACCAAAACAGTATATAACATGAACAAAGCTATCTGCTGGACTCAATTCAGACATACTGTACATCAGAGTTTGCAAGGACATAAGAACCAAGAGTAGCCTGGAGCTGACAAGGTCGGCACTGCGCTCAACCTTCCCTACACAGGACCTTTGGTCACTGCTGCCAAGGCACTTGCCGAGTTCAACACTTCGGCCGGCTTCAACTATGACGGCGCCACCGGCGTGGGCGAAATACCACTGTGTCGAAACAACCAAGGAGGCCGTTGAAGCTATACAAGCATGGAAGGACTTCGGGAAGCCCGCAAAGATGACGGTTAAGCCTGCTCCCGGTGTCAGCCTCGATCAGGTAGAAGTTCTCCGAGCGGTGTGTTCCTTGAAGCTGGTGCGGGCGCTTGATGGACAAAGCCTTTGATGACTATGTTATGGTGGCCCCTGCGCCACACTTCGATATGGTTGTTTTGCTCAGACCTGATTGATGGTGGATCACGTTGGTCGGGTTGTCCATATCAATCCACAGCCGCAGTGCCTATCTGTCGCCTCGAAAGAGCCCACGACACAGTGGAGTAGTGCAGGCGCCAGTATGCAACCATAAAACCCATTTCTAGTGCATGCTCCATAAGGTTAATTACTTTCTTTTCTTTCTTTCTTTTTGTTTTCTTCTACTTTTTTTTTTCTTCTATGTGGTTATTCTAATTTTTTTTCATTTTATTTTTCTTCACTTTGTGCACTACTTTGGAAGTTTTGAGGTTCCATACATATTGTATCTTTGCAATTATAAGTTCCTATAATTCACCAATTTGTGGACCTCTCACAAGAAAAACCTAAGCGGAGGAAAACCTAGAGAATGAAGAAGCAAAATTAAAGAGGTGAGATGGTTGGGGGCAGCCATCTCTTATTTATGGGCCTATTACACATTTCTCATTCCCCCTAGGTATTTAGGGTCGAGCCACTTCACCCAAGGACACAATGATCCAATAAACCCGAGGTAATCTTCATCCAACGGCCAGCACGCTCTTCATGAAATAGCTTCACCTCGACACAGACTCCTCGATGTTGTCACGTGTCATCCGTTCTTCCTTGGAACCTTTGCCCGGGTTTTGAGGCCCAAATCTGGAAGCCATCCGTTGGTAGTTTTGTAGCCCAAACCACCAAACCCGCTCACGAATAGCGTACTCCATACGCGTCCCTCGCTCCTTGACACGTGTAACCTCCCTCCTCGACCACCCGCCTGCCAAGTTTTCAGAGCCTCCCGCTCGACTGGCTCAACCGCCATCTTGACTCGGTCAATATGGTGATTCCTCCATGTACAATGTACAACTGTAGCTAACTTCACCAAAATTAAAGATGTTTATAGATTGGCTCCATGTAAATGGAGATGTCATTGGTTTTGACAAGGTGGAATAAAGTTTGCGCTAAGTGGGTGCTGTGTTGAGGCTAGAGCGAGTTTCTTATCATCTTTGTCCAGTGGTGGACGGGCTATTCACCATCATGGTTAGCGACAATGGTCTCCAACTGCCCTCGCATCGGCGAGGTCAGTATATATGCACTAAGGCGTCCAACCTTGGAGAGATGCTCAAGTATACAATGTACAATGTACAATGCTCAGTATACAATGTACAATGTGTTCGCCATCCTTTATTGTTGGCATATCTGGAAACGATGAAACACTATTGTATTCCAAGATCTAAAAATGACGCTTGTTGCATGCAAGGCTAATGTGAAACTCAGGCACAACCGACTACCATTAGGGGATGAAGACATCTGTGAAGCCTAGAGATGCTCAAGTCTTTTCTGAGGTAATGTAACACTGCGAGCTATGTATAAAAACCGATGTGTAAGTTTTTTTTGAGCCATTTTGGACAGTCTTCTCGTGTCGATTATTAAAATAAAATTGTACACATCTTGAAGGTAAAAGCATAACACTTTTTTAGATAAATGGTACAGTAGATTACTTCTTCCTTGATGAAGAAGGAATCAGGCCACAAGTTCGATACACAAGAACATCAACATTGTTGTCAAGCTCTTCTTAAACTTGAACGACCTAGGCGGCACGAACCTCCCTAACCTACACTGCTGCGTCGTTGAAGACGGGAGTTTTCAATTGAAGGCATAAATATCGAAAAAAAAACTGTTTTTCCTTTTCTAGAGCACCGACCAAGGCCCAGCAGGCAGCAGCAGCCAACAGTATCAGGACCAAACACCAGACTCAAAAAAAAGGTTTTCGCTCACCGCAACCAACCAGGCCAGGAGCACCGACAAAGGCCCAGCTGCAGCCAACAGTGGGTTAGCAGGCCCAAACACCAGAAGTGGAGCGATCGTGCGTGGTGGTCATGGGCCGGCCCATCTGCAAGAGAGGCTGACATATACTCCTGTACTAATACAAACTGCACAAACCTTGTATAAATTTGACAATGAATCCAGATATATAGGAACCATTCTAGATTCTACTATTCTAGGGAAGGATTTGTTGCTATTAACCGAACGAGGAGGTAGCATTTGTGGGATATAACTTTTTTTTTATGTGTTTTGGAGTGGAATGGTGGTTGCTATCGCCGTGGTTTTCGAGGTTGTGTTGTGTGTCACCGACTCGAGAAAATTAGCGTGAGCGGGAGTGAAAGCACCCAAGTCGGGGAGCAGAGGCTTTTTTTTTACAACAAACACATATATATTATAAAATCACAACCCAGTTTACAAATAGGCCCTCAAGAGAAGACCGATTTACAAACGAATCTTGGATCAAAACAGTACTCGGCGGTGCTTTGTCCATGGTGACGGAGACGACGGAACTGCGGCGGAGGGTCGCGAGGGGCGTTGAGGAAGCGTACACCCAGGTGGTATGCCCGCGCATAGCGTCGGTCGAAGGCGGGACGGTGGAGCCAACTGTGGAGGAGCACACTAGCGACCAAAGGATCCAGTTGAAGTTGTCGCCAGAGGTTGATGAATCGGCATGAACCGGGATCCCAGGGGGAGGCAACGCTATCGAGCAAACACCAGGAGAGGTGCCGCCTTGCTATGGAGGAGCACACCAGGACCGGCGACTGCTGTGGCCAGGGGACGGAGTCAGAAAAGGTGGTCGGCGCGGCCATGAGCGGGGAAGGTGAAATCCATTGCCGGTGACGAGATCCACCCAAGGGAGGACCCGATCCGTAGGCATGGCCTTCCAATCAACCTCATCTCCGGCCAAATCGAGAAGCGGCGACATGAAAACTCCGGCGGTTTTGTGGATGGGGGCGGGTGGAGGTGGAGTGTTGAAGGGCGACTTTATTTAACACTGGGTGGCGAGGGCGGGGCGGGGCCGGGGCGATACGCGCACCATCTGCGTGCAAATAGATACGCGCGCGAAGCCTCCTTTTTCAAGTTGGAAAATATACAAAGTGACTTTACCAAATTGTTGGAGATATGTTTTTGTGTTTTTGGCAAAAAAATAGAATACCAAGTAGATTTAGAGAGTTGTTGGAGATGCTCTTAGCTCCTAACGCGCAATTGGAAAAATCAACCCAGCCGTTCAAAAATATACGCACACGTATGGATCAACGGATCCGGAGATGGAAGGATATGGCGTAGCTACACTGAGTTGAAAATATACGCACACGTATGGATCAGAAGACCTTTTATGAAAATTGTTAGAGAAGCTCAACGAATGTACTCTGATTTTTTAGCCACTCGGAAACTTGCATTGGTTTATTAATTATTTGTTAGGAAATATCAGATGAGATGACATGACGCAAATGTGAACGTACTGTATTACACGTCAGCCACTGGTGGCCTCACTTTGGGATTGACTGCCGCTCGTGGGTGAAGTTCCAACTTTGTTCCCACACCCCCGAAGAGAAGAGAACTGAACCGGATATGTTCGTGAATTTTGACCGGCCTCTTCTATGAAGAACTAGAACTTGTATTCGCAAACAAACAAAAAAAAAAACTTGGATTTGTTAGCCAGCTGCAGGACCAGGAGTCCAGGAGGGAGCCGGGACAAGAGCCCACTGACCAGACCGGGCCCTGTTTCGTGTCAGCTGGGTTAACGGCACGGCACCATTTTCTTTTCTTGTCACTGCGATGACATGACGCAAATGTTGTTGGCCGGGGTCAACGCCTTAACGTGCGTGTGAAATTGTTCGTGCGTAGTACTGTACTTGTACACTTCAGCCACTGGTACGGTGGCCTCACTTTTGCATTGACTACCGAGTGGTGGGATGGAAGGGCAAGCTGCGAGCAGGCAATGGATGGCGACCATGCACGCACGGCTGCGGCCATGATGAACGCAGCACGCCTCCTATTCCCGCGAGAACGCAACGGCCGTGCCATCGGGAGGCCGCCCACGGCCATGTTTGCATCCGGCTATGGGCCGTGTATCTGTAAGGCCAGTGGGCCGTATGAGTGCGTAGTGGGCTTTCTAGTTATCCAGGAACGTAACAGGCCACGGACCTCGCTGGCCCCGGCCACGGCCACGGACAGCTCGGCGGACTGCTGCATGCAGCGTCCAAAAGGCTGACGACTAGTGCCGAAACGAGAAGGAATCCATCTCAGGCGCGTGGGCCGGCCCAACATACCACCCACTCCAACCTAACGATAGCTCGATTCCCCTTCCACTCCCAAAGCACCTCACGTTTATCCCACCTCGCCAGCTCCGCCATTTGGAGCACAACTTAGGCCCCGTTTGGATTGGAGGAATTCCAAAGGAATTTTGGAGGAATGTCAATCCTGTGTTTTGCTGACGTCAGGTAGCGTTTGGAACGAAGGATTCGAGCCTTCCGTTCCTCTGGAAAGGGTTCCATCGCTCAACAAAACACAGGAATTTTAGAATCCACTCGAACCCAAAGTTTTCGCGGAAGCACGAGGCACTCGCACGTGCAAGAGAGGGAGAGAGGGCGCGCGCTTGCGCAGGCTGGGATGTTGTTCTCGGCGACGCTGCGCTGCTCGAGCCCGGCCGCCGCCGCCCACGCCCGGACACCCGGCGCCGCTGCGCTGCTCCAGGCCTCGCTTGCGCCGTGCCGCGCTGCGCCGCCCCGCTCGCGCGCACGCGCCTGGTATGCAGCTCCGCTCGCGACCTCGTCGGGAGCTGCACCGCCGCCGCCAGACCGCCTCAGCAGAGGCGAGCGCTCCGACCGGCCACATCTGACTGCTTCTGGAGAGGGAGAGATAAGCACACATAGAGGATACGAGTGGATGAGAACGAGCAGGCGAGGCTGCTGGTATGCGTCCATGGACCAATGGCCCCACATGTAAGACAATGATAATGAAAAATGAACAACTAGCGAATTATTATTAGGCACTAATAATGACACTTAGTTGTTTACATGTTTTGTGATTATTATTTCCTTTGTTTTACATTCCTTTGTTCCAAACAGGCTCTAGTTTTCATTCCTGCATTTTGAAATCCTGTGGTTTTCAACCTTATACTCATTCCTTTGTTTTCTACTTTCCTACGTTTCCTCTTATTCCTTTGTTTTGAATTCCTGCGTTCCAAAAAGGCCCTTAAAAGGTTGAATGATACCGAGCCAACCGAACTCCCTGAAACCGCGACTACCATTCCTATTCCTATCTGTGCTCTGCCCGGCTGGCTGGGTTGCGCTGGGCCGGCTTGGTTGCTGATCCGAGTTTGTTGAACACAACTGAGCTGGCCTGGCCTGCTCGGACGGCTGGCGCCCAATTTTTTTTTATTTTGATTGATTTATCTATTCACTCTATCATGCATACCATGTAAAATAGAAATTTCACCTCCCAAAATTATAGAAAATTGCAACACTATTTAGGACACCAATTATCCAGTTACACAAATACTTACGTGCTTTTTTTAAAATTTCGACTCATATGTTTTGTAGTGTAACTACTTTTGTGTAAATCTAGATGCTCTATTTTATATATTCAGTTAAACTTACATATATGAATTGGATCTGATCCGTCTGTTGCTACCTAATTTAGCCCCCGTCTTAATTTATGTTTTCTTTCTGTTGTGGCACTAATCCTCTGATGTGCATGTTTTTATCCTTGATGCGAACTTGAAAATGATATGACATGAAAAATATAGCTGATGTTTGTAGGCAATCTTCAAGAAACTGATGTTTGGAGAATCTTGAAGAAACTGCATTGTGACTTATCCTTTATTTAGTCTGGGCTCCGATTTTGGGATAATTTTTTTTATTATTTCCATTTTGCTGCTGTCGTTATGTGGCTTGACTTCAAAAATCAAGTTGGTTCAAGCCAGATGTAGTTGCTTAGTGAAAGATTTGACTATGAAAAATTCCACGGTGTAGCATACTTGGCTGATTAATTGATCCAACAAGTACTTTCGTGCATACCTAATGCTCTAGAGTCCAGAGATAAGTCAAGCGACGTGTTTTGGGTTGTCATTTAAGGCAACCGTTCCAAAAGCGTGTTCTTTTTTGTTGTTACTTTTGATATAGAGTTAAATGCATTGTAGGGCCATAAATTTGTAGCGTTGTCTCATTTGAGTCTGCAAACTAGGAAACAAGACATCTATCCCATATAACTTCGAAACCGGTTCATCTGGATCCAAAACTGGAAACCAGCCCGATTTTGCCACGCGATTTATCAAAAAAAAAAAAACCCTCCCTCGTCTCCTGCCTCACCCATGAGCCCTCCTCCTTCCTCGACGCGCCGGCCGCGCGCAGCGGCCCATGTTCGCGCCCGCCACCGCGCCGCCCGCACTCGCGTGGCCCCACACCCGCCCGCCGTCCGCCGCCCGTAGCGCCTTGACCATGAACTGCGCCGCCGCCGCCGTGCACACCGGCGAAACACCGGTCATGCACGTCCCACATGACCTCGACGACGGCGCCGTCGCCCAGCACGGCGGTCCGGTTGCCGCGAAAGTTCCACTTGACCTGGCGCGCCTCCACCCCCTTCTTGCCATCGACATAGACGGCCACCTCATCGTCCGGGACCCCTGGCTCCTCCCCGCGGCACGCCACCATCACCTTGTGCTCGGCCCCGTCGTCGCGGAACCGGCACCGCGTCGTGCGCACAAGCTGCGGCGGCGGAGGAGCGGCAAGAGGAGCGGAGGAGGAGGAGAAGTGCCCGCGGACCTGCTCGCGTCGGCTAAGCGGCGGTCGGGCGGCGTCGGCGGCCATGGAGCTCGCGCCGCGCGGGACGCGCGGGCGCGGGACGGGGCCGGCACGGGCCCGGGGACGGCGGCTCCTTCTTCGGCCGCCGCGGAGCTCCATGGTGCTCGGAAGGTGGAGGTCGAGGGCCTCCCTCCCTCCCCGCGCGGACCATAGGCGCCTCTTCCCCGTCCGCGGCAGCCCTCCCCTGCATCTGGTGGCGGCGGCGGCCAGAGGCCCTCCATCGGACGGCGGCGAGCTCCACCTCCCCCGGCTGCGTGGGATCTAACGGCGGCCATCTTCTCCCTCCTCCCTCTCCGCGGCTCGACGGTCGTGCCCGTGCTCGCAGGGCAGGGCAGGTTTGGACCTCCAGCTTCCTCGTGCCCGTGTGTTGACACCTCTAACACCACTCACGCTAAGTTGTCATCCCTAGCATGGCGCCAGAAGTGTTGGTATAGAAAGCTGCTCCTCTAATCAAGAAAAATATGGGATCCGCAAGCGAACAGATAATACACCATCGTAGCATTTTACCGGGAAGTATTCCGGGTATCGTTATTTATATTTAGCTCAAAGGAAAGAACTACGGACTTAAGCGGTGAGATGAACTTGCTAAACACGACTACCTATGAGTGATTGATTACACGAGTCACATACTTTGGCGAGAGGGTAAACCATGATAAATAAGGGAATATAAAGTAATAAGCTCGGGGTATAAATCACACAGAGATTAGATATAGACTACTCACAAAGGTAGGTTGACATCGATTAGTGCAAGAAATATAAATCCTATGTAGGTTCTAATATACTAAGTCATTCATCTACTCCAACTCTACACTATCATATACGGCACAAAAGACTCTTCATCTATGTATAAGGATCATTGCTATAACAAGCCAAGACATAGCGGGACTTACTACGCAACTTTGGTTCTCGCTAGACCTACCAACGGGGGATGGAATACGAGAGGACTCAACAGCTGTCACTTCCGCGATCTACCACACAACCCGGCCAATAGGGTGCATTTGCGAGTAAACGGCATCTAAGCACCATGCTTACATGAAATCTACCACCTAACCCCCGGGAAGAGAGCTAAGCGCTTTGCAAACATATACATAAACTTATTACCAATCATAACCATATCAAATGTAGAACTAGAATAAACTAGGAACATAATAAATAGAAATATAATGATATTTAGAATAAAGTCACAAGAATAGATACAAGATAATACCAATTCGATGATGAAGATCCGGAATTCCGAGCACGGCGCCCGATTCTTCCTCTATCTAGTCTAAACCTATGTAGAACTTGAAGATCTAGAGTATCTATTCTAATTCTCTCGGGTGGAGATCTCTCTCTAAACCCTAGCTTTGTGATGGCTACCTCGAATAATGAATTCTAGAATGAATTAGGGTTTCGGCCCGGGCCCGGGGGCTCGAATATATAGCCCCCTAGGATGCACCACGGCCATCGGATCAAACCGACCTAAACGGACGATAATTATTGCTCCTCAAGGTCGGTGGAGGCGGGATCCGCGAGCCTCCAAGCGATTGGTGGAGGTGGCCGGTCGGCCGACCCAAGGAGGGAGTCGGCCGACCCACCACCCGCCGGGTGGGTCTCCGCTTCCGGGGTTCGCCTTCCGGAGTCTTCTAGAGTATACAATTTTACCGTTCGGTCTTTCTCTCTATGTAATCATGACATGTGGGCCTCCTTGGATGTTTTCCTGATAATCCCCTGTGAAAACACATATTCACCAAAACTTGTGGAATCTGTCAGTTTAAACCCTAAGTCTATGGTGGTGAACAGATTATACCCTTCTTTCTCTCTCTGGTTGACATATAAAATTGATCGTTAACAACCGTCAACAAACTCCCCCAAGCTTACCCTTTGCTCGTCCCTGAGCAAATAGCTACAGAAGATGGATCAGGAGTTGTTGCAATGCTTTCATACTTCACAAACACACATGCTCTAAACAAGAATTCATCCCCAGACTAGAGTGAACTATCATAACTCCCAAACTTACTCATGTTTCTTTCAACCATGGGGCTTTTACCTGCACTTGGGTCTTGAATAGTTGAAAGACAGAACAATTAAGTCAAGCACTGTTGTCTCATGCTCTGTTGTTCCACCTCTGTTCTGGAGTTTTTATAAGATTTTCAATAAAAACTCAGAGTTCCTTAATACAACCCTTTCAAGTCTCTCAATATGTGGTATTTTTGGATCCTCTCTAAGGCTTTGAAAGGAGATATGCCTTTTCTCTTGCTCTCAGAATATGTAGTATTTGTGGTTCAAGGCATTTATAGATGAGCCTTCACTCTCTCTCTCTCTCACCCTACTCTAATAAAGGTTTATATGGAGCTCATAGGTGTGGAGAACTAATGCATTGGCATGATCGAACCATGGATCCGAAGGAACTCAACATACAACCAATCGGTGTGTGCATGTGTGGTTTTATATGTGGATGATATATATAAAATAGAGAGAAATATTTGTGGGAGGAGAAGGGGTGCACAAAGGAATTATCAATGCTCCTTTATTTGGATGAAACTTGGAACTACTTCAACACTTGAATCTTCTTGGAACTTGAACTTGGAAACTTGACAAAGACTGGGCTCATAAATTTTTCTTTATTTTCTCTTTTCTCTTCTTCTTCTTTTTTTTCAATTCTTGCAGCCCCAAAAGGAATGAAATACTTCTTGAATGGAACACTTCTCAATCTTGACAACTTCACATTGGGAACAAATGGAACACTTGGAGCATTGATTTTGGATAAGTGGCTAGCGAGAAATGAACAAGGGAATATTTTTGGGTGTTCACTCTCGGTGTAAGAGTAGAACAATTTCAATGGATAATAATAGGCTTTTTGTGGTGCGTACTTCCGGGTAGAAGTAGCAAGGGTGAATGTGAGTGTATGAAACCAGGATTTAGTGTATGATGAGTTCATAAGGATACAACACGGCCGACAAAGACGAGCCCTAAACAAATGAGGAGGCTTCCTATTCTAATGATCAAGTTTGGTGTGGTAGGAATTTTAACTCTGTCATATAAGGAACTCATCATGAATTATTTATAATTTTCACAAACAAATCTCCGAATTTAGTTGCACTTTGGAACACAATGAACAGCAGCTCAGACTATTATCATATCATGCCGTCAACTACCTAGACTTAGTTTAAGCATATGCTCCCACAGGTTTCAGGTGTAGAGTAAATCCAGTTGTCAAACAGTGTGTCCAAATCTTGGGAGAACTCAAATTTAAAGCTAGGTACTTGCAAAGAATTAGAGCAGAGCAACTATTCATCATTTCCATCATGCGGTCCTCAAGTCTACACATTTTTATTTATAGCAACTGAATTGAAAACAAACTTGCACACTTTTTTATTTGGTTTTTATCTTAAGGCAAACTTTGAAATGTAAACACACTTAAAGAAAGCAAACTTCTTAAAACAGCAAGCAAATTTTTATTGGTTTTTCCTAGTTTTTCTGATTTTTTTTCAATGCATAAAACAAGCCAAAGAAAAGCAAACTGAAAACAAACAAACTGAAACAAAAGGAAAGGAATACTTATCTTGATAATGGGGTCCTCCCCAAGCTAGCCTTGCGGCGGTGGCGGTGGATAGTGGATGTGCAACAGTCCACCAAGCCATGCAGCATGGAAGTGGCTTCTTCCCGGCTCTCTTGAATGGTGCCCGTGTCCGGGTGGTGTTCGGTTCCACTTTGGAGCTGGTCATTCCACCTCGATCATGGCGATTCGAGTGGCGGTGGTGTTGTGGCTTTGGAAGGCTACTTGTTCATCATAGTCTTTGCTGGGTGAAAATGAAACTGGTAGCATCGGAGTGGCGACGTGGCTCCGAGTCATGGTGGGGTTCTTCTTCTTCATCGGTGGTACCAAAGGGGTCATAAGAGTATCTTGGTGGCTGTGAGGGTCCTGGCTCTGATGTTCCTGGGGTGTTGTATGATGGGTAGTAACCATAGAATGGTTGATGTGGTTGGCTTTGTGGTGGGTACACCCATGAGTTCAGTGAGTGGTGCTGAGGTACATTCCACTCATTGAAACCGGCATGTCCGGTTCTTCTCGGGTGGTTTTGGCACCACGCCAAACCGGTTCACGATTTCCTGTCACCCTCTCCGAGCGAACTCTTCGAGGTGCTCTCTCATTCACCGGTTCCGCCGCAACTCAACATGATAGTTTTGCACATGATACAAAGCCGAGTTCCGGGTTAGGTAACCGGATCGCGAAGCATCACCATATTTTGCATAATAAACATCATTCACTTTTTCGTAAGTGACCTTGGCCAAAAGTATAGAGGTCATAAATTCTCTATGATGTTCAATGTACTCAAAAGTAGCTCCCTCTAATAACTTCAAGCTTGTGGCAATGCGAGTGATAAGCGAGCAAATGGCCACACTTCCTACTTTGTAACCAGGGACACTCATCCAATGGTTCACTAGGAGATGGACGGAGACACTGTTTCTTGACACCGCGTATAGCAACCGCAAGTCGGCTACTCTAATCTTGCTTTCATCAAATCGTGGGAAAAAGGTGGCTCCTATCCAACGGTGCAAAAATCTAAGCGTAGGATGCTCTATGGCTGCGGTACGGTGCGCTAAGTGGTACGGTGCTCTAGAAATGCTTTGCTCCAAAACCTATGTGCATCAAAATCACCTAGTCGCATTTAAATCTATGAGGGCATCTTGAGGGAAACCTAGGAGGTCACTAAGGTTTCTCCAAGAGACAATATTTCAGAGCAAACATTCTAAAATAAACTCCATTGTCCGTGTATCGAAGGGTGCTAAGAAATTCTATGGTCAAAAGCCTAATCCCCTTCTCAGTGAGGTTTGCAAAGGAAGTCCAACCAACTAGTGGAAAAATTGTGTCAAATTCTTGAGCCATACCGTCGCTAGCGAAGTGTCGGATCGATGAGCGGCGTGTGGATGAAACGCTTGTTCTTGAGCTTCTTGTATACATCCTTTTCCCGGGCGGTCCTCGGGCGAGATCGGATGTTCTCATGAGAACTCTGCGAGATCTTGGTGGTGGTGCGAGTCTTTACAGGTGCTTCGGTGCTTCGGTGGTGGGTCGACACTCATGTCGGAACCAGCCACCGAGCTCCGCGAGAGGCACTTCTTGTCCCGATGTTCGGGACGGCTCCAACGAGTCCCTTCATGGCACTCTTCATTCGCAAGTTGCTCAAGAGAAACAAAAACAAACACTAGTGGAGAAAAGGATTAGCACAAGGTTAGTGGTTAGCCGTCCGTAGTCACGGTCGAGGTTAGTCGTTCTTCATGACAAAAAGCTCTAAACTTCGGGTCTTGATTTTGATGAGAACCTCCCCTAAATTTTAAATTTTCTTTATCCTATTTGGACAGCATCTCCACTAATTTTTGTGATCATCTACTCAGCACTATCCCTTCCCTTCACTTGCTACTAAACTCTTGCTTACTCTCTCACTTTTTCTCTCTTCCTACTCTTCTCCTCTTCTCTCTAACTTTCTCCGGAAACACGAAGTCGAGCGAAGGTTTGGCTAAAATTCTGGAGTGTGGGTGGTGTAAGGAAGCCATGGGAGGAGGCCTATTTATAGAGGAGGAAGGGGGAGTCGGCCGACCCAATGGTGGGGTCGGCCGCCCCACCAGTTGGCCAACATGGCTGCCACTTCACATGCTATTGCGTGATCTTTTGTCAATCCAGAAATTTTGGTCGGTTGAGTGGATTTGGAGGTGAAAAAGAGAGGATAGTGGAGGTAAGTGGAAGTGGATGAAATTATGTGATTTGATGTATGTGAGGTGTAGTCTATGACATGTGGGACCCATGGTGAGGGACCCACCAAGCACTAAATGCCATAATAAAAATTATAAACAATGCAGAAATTTAAATGAAGGTAAATTAATTTAAATGCATGAAATGATAGATTTTTGTGCCACCACGATAAAATATTTTTGACGGGTTGTTACACACCGTAAAATTATTTATATGGGGCGTAGAATTTTATAATGCAATGCTGGAAATAAATATGCCTAAGAAAATTATAAGAGATGCAATTTTAAACGGATAAATACCGAGTTACCTTCCGGCGAGGATTCGGATTTTTAAAGTCCTCGAATTGGACCTTCCAAAATATTTATTCCGCTCGATGATCCCAGAGATGCATCCTCCGTCTCTCGGTGGTTGTCTTGTCTCGATCTTCTTCTACCATCTTCGCGGATTTGTTGAGCTCTTGTTTCGACTTGAATGCGAATTGCTCTTCTTGCCCATTTATAGTGAACTTGATTTCTCCCTTCCCGACATCAATGTGTGCATTGGCGGTGCTTAAGAAGGGTCTTCCAAGTATAAGTGACACCTTTGAGTCCGGATGCATATCCGATTACTACAAAGTCTACCGGCACGAAGAATTCTCTTATCTTGATCGGAATGTTTTCAAAGCAATGCCCAACGGATAACGAACCGATTGGTCGGCTAGTTGTAGACACATTGATGTTGGCTCAAGTGCAAGTGTGGTTGAGCTTATAGTAGACTCGCTTTGCGGGCATCACACCGACACTTGCTCCAAGATCACGAGTGCATTATTGAAATGTTGATCTCCAATTGTGCGTCGATAGTGGGACATCCTGGATCTTTCTTCTTTTCGGTAGTTGGTTGAGGATGGCCGCACTACATTCTTCGGTTAGCTTGATCACTTCATTGGATGGCGGTGGTCTCTTCTTGTTAAGAATATCTCTTATGTACTTAGCATAAGTGGGGACTCGTATGGCATCCAGCAGAGGTATATTGACATATAACTTTTGAATTACCTCCACGAACTTACCAAACTTTGCTCATCCGTTTGTTGTGATCCTCTCTTCCTCCTAGGGAATGGTAGGTAGTTTGTATCTCGAAATTGTTGTCTTGCTTCCCGATCTTGTATCGGCTTCGTGCGATTCTTGTGGTAATACTTCTAGCTCGGGTTGGAAGTCTTCTTCTTCCGCCACTTTGGTGGTAGCATGGTTGGCCTTTTTGCTCCTTTTGGATAGGGAGGATCTCTCGGGTGGAACTCCCTCTTCTTGTAGTAATAGATCTCACCGCTCGGGGTTAGTGGCAACAGGCAATGCAACGGCCAACTTGGCTATCTTTTCTTCTATCTTTTTATTGAACTCTAGTTGATCATTAATGGCGAAGAGAAACTATCCATTTTAATGCTTAAATTTTCCAAGATTTTGTCATTAGCAAGCAAGCCTATCCTCCATAGATGAGTTGATCTTGGACTGTTGTAGAACCAACTCTCTTAAAGTAGGTTGCTTTGCATAATTACCGACCGAGTACCTTGATTAATGGATGGTTGCACCCAATGTGGAACCTTTCTCACGATGGGACTTGAATTCTCGCTTATATGTTGCTTCAATTGCTCTTTGATCTTCCTTGTACTTGGCCCCTGGTCAAGCCGGTGGAGTAAGGCATCCATCTTGGTTGATAATGCATTCACTTCTTCTATTGCTTCTTCACTTTGGTGACAATCTTGAATGTTGTCTTGGGACCAGCTTTGATTATCTGCTATCTTCTCCATAAGTCTTTTAGCTCTCCCAAGAGTGAGTGATAAGAATGATCCTTGAGTTGCATCTAGGTGCTCACGCGTCTTCGGAGTTAATCCATGATAGAAACCTTGCATGAGTAACCATTCCTCCATTCCATGATGGGGACAATCTTGGATATATCCTTGCAAACGCTCCCATGCTTCGACATGGTCTCTCGTCTTCTTTGTTGGAAATTGGTAATCTTTCCTCTTAAGGCATTGGTTTTGCCTATTGGGAAGAATTTTGCTAGAAAGGCCTTGGAACACTTCGCCCATGTATTGATATCTTCTTTATTTGCATAGAACCACCGCTTCGCTCTTCCCACTAGTGAGAATGGAAAGAGGCGAAGAAGTATGAGGTCTTCTTTAACTCCATCTATGGCGATGGTGTTTCCAATCTCCATGAAGTCCTGTAGATGTGTACTTGCATCTTCATGTATCTTTTCACTGAATTGGATAGTTTGCACCATGTTGATGAGACTTGGCTTGATCTCAAACTCCATATTAGTGTGTATTGCTGGACCAGTGCGGATGTTCTCTATTGTTGGAGCAGAGAACTCCAAAGAAGGTCTTCTCGGCCATCTTGATTGGTGACTAGCTTCCTTCTTAATTGAACCGACTCGATGATCGAGAGTTTTGAATGAATCGATTCAATCCACGCTAATACCCGTATAAAATATAGACAAAGAAAAACAACGGGGTGAACCCGCCAAAGTAGAGGTGACTAGTGACAATCACTCATTTTCTAAGTATCCGCTTAAGCAATTTTTCTCTAAAAGTTTATTCCGAGTCCCCGGCAACGGCGCCAAAAATGCTTGTTGACACCTCTAACACCACTCACGCTAAGTTGTCATCCCTAGCATGGCGCGGAAGTGTTGGTATAGAAGCTGCTCCTCTAATCAAGAAAAATATGGGATCCGCAAGCGAACAGATAATACACCATCGTAGCATTTTACCAGGAAGTATTCCAGGTATCGTTATTTATATTTAGCTCAAAGGAAAGAACTACGGACTTAAAACAGTGAGATGAACTTGCTAAACACGACTACCTATGAGTGATTGATTACACAGTCACATACTTTGGCAGAGGGGTAAACCATGATAAATAAGGGAATATAAAGTAATAAGCTCAGGGTATAAATCACACAGAGATTAGATATAGACTACTCACAAAGGTAGGTTGACATCTGATTAGTGCAAGAAATATAAATCCTATGTAGGTTCTAATCTACTAAGTCATTCATCTACTCCAACTCTACACTATCATATACAAAAGACAAAAGACTCTTCATCTATGTATAAGGATCATTGCTATAACAAGCCAAGACATAGCGGGACTTACTACGCAACTTTGGTTCTCGTTTAGACCTACCAATGGGGATGGAATACGAGGACTCAACGGAACCGTCACTTCCGCGATCTACCACACGACCCGGCCAATAGGGTGCATTTGCAGTAAACGGCATCTAAGCACCATGCTTACATGAAATCTACCACCTAACCCCCGGGAAGAGAGCTAAGCGCTTTGCAAACATATACATAAACTTATTACCAATCATAACCATATCAAATGTAGAACTAGAATAAACTAGGAACATAATAAATAGAAACATAATGATATTTAGAATAAAGTCACAAGAATAGATACAAGATAATACCAATTCGATGATGAAGATCCGGAATTCCGAGCACGAGCGCCCGATTCTTCCTCTATCTAGTCTAAACCTATGTAGAACTTGAAGATCTAGAGTATCTATTCTAATTCTCGGTGGAGATCTCTCTCTAAACCCTAGCTTTGCTTATGGCTACCTCTGAATAATGAATTCTAGAATGAATTAGGGTTTTCCCGGGGCCGGGGCTCGAATATATAGCCCCCTAGGATGCACCACGACCATCGGATCAAACCGACCTAAACGGACGATAATTATTGCTCCTCAAGGTCGGTGGAGAGCGGAGATCCGCGAGCCTCCACGATTGGTGGAGGTGGCCGGTCGGCCGACCCAAGGAGGGAGTCGGCCGACCCACCACCCGGTGGGTCTCCGCTTCCGTGGTTCGCCCGGGAGTCTTCTAGAGTATACAATTTTACCCGTTCGGTCTTTCTCTCTATGTAATCATGACATGTGGGCCTCCTTGGATGTTTTCCGATAATCCCCTGCGAAAACACATATTCACCAAAACTTGTGGAATCTGTCAGTTTAAACCCTAAGTCTATGGTGGTGAACAGATTATACCCTTCTTTCTCTCTCTGGTTGACATATAAAATTGATCATTAACAACCGTCAACACCGTGCTCCCCGTGCGCGGTGCCATGGGACTCCCCGTCGTTGATGTCCAGCGAGATCCCGGTCGGCCCCGCAGCCGCCGCCGCGCTGGCAGCTCCGGCGGCGACGCCCCGCGTCCAGGTGACCTTGATTCGGAGCTCCTTGTGCGACGACAGCGTGACCTTGTAAACGTTGGCCGTGGCCGCCTAGAGCGAGCGGTCGAGCGCGGCGCCCGCGCCGACGCCGGCACCGACTCCTGCCGAGACACCACCGAGTCTGACGACCCTAAACAAGTTCGGCTCGAAAAAAACCCGTATATACTACAGGTACAAAAACACGTACGCTGCTCTAAAGCCTGATGGCCCCCAAGATTTTTCATGCATTCGGACGAACGGTGCGTGACCTCTTTGGTGGTGTCAGGTTTAGTGACGAACTTGGAAAAATACCAGATAACACGTACCGATCAGGTGCTCGATCTGACGTCCAAATTACAGAGGTACAGCGAGCGTTCCTGTGCCATTAATTAGCGAAAGTGATTTACAATGCTGACTTACAATGCTGAGATTTAGCAAATCAAAGCTGAGATTTACAATGCTGAGGGCAGTCCCAATGGTTGAAACTACGCACGTCTTCCATAGCAACCACGTCAGCATAAAATCATCTATAGAAACTATCTCACCCAATGGAAGTTTCTTCGCGTAATAAATGTTATTATTTTTTTTATTGTTTCTCTCTCCTGAGTCCACCGTCTTCCTCCTTGGCTCCTGGCCACGAGCCCACCACTAGTGAACCCGTGAAGTGCAGAAGCCTGCAAGGCTGCACGGTGCACGGACGAGACGGAGCAGTCTGGCCATCAGTGAACTCGTGCTCACCGTAGAGGAGCTTGCTCGGAGGAGCGAAGCCTGGAAGACAAGCTCGGCAGTGGGCGTGAGGACAGTCTGCGACCTATGGTGACCGCGGCCTGCCCCAGCGGGGCGGGTGAGAGGAGGATGGTGGACTGTGGAGGCCATTGGTCCCGCTCGTCCTGCTATGGAGGCAGGGCTGCGCGAACGGCACAGCTTGCGCGAGGCAGGCGGGGCTTTGCCTGTCCTTCGCGGCCAGCGCGGTAGCATGGGTCACGCGACGAGCTTGGCCTGCGCGGCGACGCGGCTTGCTGCACGGCGGCGGGCCCTTCGCGGCGGCGGCGTCCTACTGCACGGCGACGCGGAGCGTCCTGCGGCGCCGGCGAGTGGACAGCGAGCGCGGCAGCGGCCTGTCCTTCGCGGCGACCGCGAGCGGCCGGGACGGACAGCAGCGCGGAGGCTTGCGAACAGAATCCAGACGTCGCGGAGGGCATGGAAACGAGTAGTTTCTCCCAATGCATTTTTCATCGTTTCTAGCTGCATCGATTCTAGGGAAGACGTGGTTCCTTGAGGAGGAAACGATTTCTTCATTCTATACTCTCTCTCCTTATTAATTTCTTTGCCACATCAGCAAATTGCTTAGGTGTCAAGTGCAATTAAGAGAGATAGAAACTACTATTAATGCCCATTGGGACTGCCCTGAGGTACAGTGAGCATTGTAAATTTGGACGCCATTAATTAGCAAATCAAAGCTGAGATTTACAATGCTGGCCGGGCGTCCGAGACGAGGGCGCCGGCGGTGGACGAGCACCTTGGCAGGCCGTCCGACGACATGCGCAGGAGCCTGCAGCAAGTGACGCGGCGCGGGCCCCGAGAGATGGACACACAAGCGCGCTGGCTGATCGAGATGCATGGCCTGCTTCAGCAGGATCGCGAGCTTTGCACAGCTCATATATGCTGCCGCTGACGTCACGAGGTCGATGGATTGCTCTGCTCCCAAAGCAAAGCAAAATATTGGTTGTGTGCTCTGCTGCTGACACCGACTCGACTGGAGCAAATCAGGGCTGGTTGAAGCCCAACTCGCTTACAAAAACGGAGGCCCATGTCGACCGAAATTCAAAGCCCAAATAAATTCGAGCCCAAAGCCGCAACGTCTCGTGCGCAGGCGGCGCCACACTGGCCGCGATCAGCGAGGCCGAGGAGGGCCCAAACGTGTCATGTTTGCCGTGTGCGACACACACACACACACACGCGGCTCAGGTGAGAGGCCTCCTCACGGGCCCACGGCCCACGGCCGCTTTGACCTCCTAGCTCCGGGGCCCACACGCATGTCAAAAGAAGGAAAGCCCATGCATTCTCTTCAACTTCGGGCCCAAGAGTCAGGCCAGACCGGCCGTTTTCCCGAACCGCCGCCCGCCACGAGACCACCGCCGCCGACGCGGCCACAGCAACCACTCACGGATACTACCGCCTCCGTCTCCCGCCGCATTCGTCTCCGCGTTCGTCGGCTCGCCGGCGCCGAGAAAAGAGAGGTAGCTGCAGCCCCGAGAGCCGGGCAGCGGGCAGTCCTCCTGTCCTTGTTTCGCTTACCCGTTTGTCGGTGAGTGACCCCAGGGATGGGATGTGCTGCTCGCCTTCTTTTTTTTTTTGAGTTCAAGGGTGGCCCCCGGCCTTTATTAAAAAGACCAACAATGAAGTTCTTACATCATGGCAAGCTCATAAGCTTGAAACATACCCAGCAGCCAGCACAAGTTCTACTCAAAGCTTAACAACCTAGATAACAACTCAAAGCTTAACAGCCAGCAAAAGTTCTACTCGACTATTACATATTCCAGGCAGATTTCATTGCAGATAGGTCAAGCCAGCCACCAGTCTTCTTCATTTTGTCCCAGTCGGTCGTCAGACGATCCTTTGCCTCTTCTGGAGCAATTGCCTCCCAATCTCCAGCCATCGAGTAAAGCATTCTGTCCACCTTATTGTTCACCTGATCAAGCCAGGCAACCTTGGGTGACTTGCTGCTCGATCCTTCAGCTTGCCCAGACATTGTAGATATTCCCCCAACTTCTCCTTCGGACACAAAGAAGTCCAGTTCTCCAGCATGATTGCTACCTTCAGTAGCAGTACATGCCCACTTCTCCATAACACCCCCTGAAAGCATAAAGAGTTCCTCAGTTTCCACAACCCCCACAGGGCAGCAGAACAGAAGGTATTAACTACAGAAAACTTCTTATCACACAGCCACTTAGCACCAATTGAGACAAAGTCTAATCCTACTTGATGACCAAGCACTTCTGAAAGTACTTCCCACATTTGTCTAGCTACCACACAGTCAAAGAAAAGGTGATGCACACTTTCATGTTCATTACAAAATAAGCAAGTATTATCTTCTACTTCTCTTCTAACACTTAGATTATATCTAGTTAAAAGTTTGTTCTTAAACACTAACCACAGAAAGAAATGCACCCTTGGAGGAATCCTCAGAGACCAAACAGCAGGGCTATAAACAGGTAGCACACCTCTAAAATTAATTATCCTATATAATGACTGAGAGGAATACACTCCATTAGAATTAAATCTCCAAACTAACTCATCTTCATTATCAGAGTAAACTATTGTTGAGGCTAATTGTACAACTTCCAGCCACATATTATAAAGCCTCACATCCACACACCTTCTAAAGGTGCATTTAAGATTAGTTCCATCCCACAATTCTGCTACTGTTGAAGACTTCTCATTGATCAGCATATATATTTCCCAATATTGGATAGCTAAACTAGAAGTGCCTAACCAGTTATCCTCCCAGAACTTATATTTTTTCCCATTACCTAAAGACCACCTATACCCCATCTTAGGCACAAGCAGCCCGAGATCATACCCATGAAAAATTGAGAAGCTCCTACAAGTAGAACTATAAAAGATGTTTGGCTTATCGGTTTTATACTTAAAATCTAAGAACTGTTTCGCAGTTTATCTCCATCTAGATTATACCTCTTTAACCAAGAAGCTAGAAGGCAGATATTTAAATCTCTCGAGATTAGGAATTCCTAACCCCCATACTCCTTCAACATGCTTACACTCTCCCAATTGGCTAAATGGTATCTATGAGCATCTGGATCATCATTCCAGAGACAATTTGCCATATGAGTAGTAAGCAACCTAATTGCCCATTTAGGGAACTTGATGAAAGATAGCAAATAGATAGGAATACTTGCTAAGCAAGCTTTCACTAAAATTAACCTACCAGCAGAAGACAAAAGTTTACCTCTCCAACCAGCCATTCTACTCAACATTTTATCAATTAAAGGCTGAATGTCCTCTCTTCTTAATTTCTCATAATGAAGTGGGACTCCTAAATACTTAAGAGGAAAGGAACCCACTGGATAGGAGAATAAGTGTGCTAATCTATAAGTGCTATCCTCACTCAAATTCATTGGAATTAGTTCACTCTTGTGGAAATTAATCCTCATACCAGATAGTTGTTCAAACCACATCAGTATTCCTTTTAGATTCCTAACATAACCATCCTTAGACCTAGAAAACAAGATGGTATCATCTGCATACTGCAGAGAAATAATACCCCCTTGTCTGAAATTTTCAGCAATACCCTTAATTATCCCTCTACTAGCACCTTTCTGTAACATCTTAGTCAAAACATCCCCTACTCAATTAAAAAGCAAAGGTGAAATAGGATCCCCCTGCCTAAGACCTTTACCAGGTTTAAAGAAGCTGCTCTCTTCTCCATTTAAATTAACTCCTATAGAACCCCCCACTACTAAATGCCTCATCCATTCCAACCATTTTGGCGCAAAACCTCTAGATTGCAGAACTTCAAATAGAAAATCCCAAGAGACCCTATCATACGCTTTTTCATAATCTAACTTCAACACAACCCCTGGCTCATGTGACTTATGTAAGCTATGCACTACCTCATGAGCCACTACCACACTTTCTAAGATGTACCTTCCTTGTATAAAAGCACTTTGTTGGGGAGCCACTAATCTATTGATGACTTTACCCAGTCTAATAGTAAGGACCTTAGAAAACAATTTGAAACTGCAATTGATTAGACTAATAGGTCTAAAGTTTTTCATAGTTCTAGCATTCTCTACTTTGGGTATTAGGGTAATCATGGCAAAGTTGAGTCTCTTCAGATCTAACTTTCCCTTAAAAAAGTCATCAAACATAAGCATCAAGTCGACTTAATTAAGTCCCGAATTTATGGTAAAATAAAAATGAAATGCCATCGGGGCCGGGGGCCCTTCAAAGATCTTGACTCCAAACTGCTTGTTTAACTTCCTCTTCAGTAAAAGGAGAAGTTAACAAGTCATTTTCCTCCTCTAACACTAAGTCATGCTGATCCCAGAAGCTACTACCTAACTTGACTGGGTGTCTACTTTCTTTACCAAACAAATTCTTGTAGAAGTCTACTGCCACCTTCATCATTCCAGCTTGATCTTCTACAATACCATTAGGACCCTCTAAAATTTCCACTCTCTTCTTCCTACTCCTATTTGATGCAACTGCATGGAAATAAGCAGTATTCCTATCTCCTTCAAGTACATCCCTATCCCTTGATCTCTGTCTTGCTTTTATCTCTTCAAGACCCCAGATCTTATCTAACTCTTTAGCTACAAAGTCCATCCTTTCCTGTTCAGCCCTCGTAATCCCCATCATCTTGAGAGGCTTCTAAATTATTATATTCTAAAGCTAACTCAGTTTTATACTTATTAAGCCTAGCCACTTCAGCCCAACCTCTAACAAATCTTCTTAAAATCCTAACTTTAAACTGCCACCTTTCTATGCTACTACTAAGGTTACATGGAGTATTCCAGGCTTTAGCAACTACCTCAGCAAAACCCTCTTGACACAGCCACCACTTCTCAAATCTGAAAATTTTCTTGCTAAAAGCTACATTAACCCCAGTCTCCAAAACCAAAGGGTTATGGTCACTGGGTATCCTATCTAGACATTTCACATAAGCTAAAGGAAACTTACTTAACCAATCAGCAGAGGTAAAAATTCTATCTATCTTGGACATAACCAAACCATCCTGGTTATTAGTCCATGTATATTTCCTATTACATGGGTCTAACTCCATCAACCCCCATCTATGAATCCACTCATTAAAAGCATCAGCCCACCTATAGTTAATATTCCCATTGTTTTTATCACTAGCAAATCTAATTAGATTAAAATCACCACCCAAAAGTATAGGACCAGACCAACAGCCCATAACATCATGTAATTCATGGATAAACCTATCCTTTCCTTCCTCATAAGGTGATCCATAAATAACTACCAGTTTCCAGCTAAAGCCTGTTTTCTTGTCCTGAACCATCACACTCATTGAAAATTCTAAAGAAGAAATCAAAGTAGAATTAAAACTGTCACTATTTACACCTACAAGCATACCACCAGCTGACCCTCTAGCTGGGGAAAAATTCCAATCAAAAGGAACATCAGAAAGAGACCTTAAATACCCAGGAGTAAAAGAAGATTTTTTAGTCTCCATAATCCCTACAAAATCTGCCTTAGTGTTCTTGATCCTAGCTCTTAAGGCAGGAAGTCTACCAATGGTTCCCAGACCTCTAATATTCCAAAATAGACCTATCATTTTCTTTTCCTGCTTTTTTTCCTATTAACTACTTCAGTCCAGGCTTGCTCAATCTTAGCCTCTAAAATGTTTAGGTCCTGCAGACCTCTACCAGAAGCAGATTGATTAGGTGTTCTGGGATCCACTTCCCTAGAACCACCCAGCAAGTTACTACCACTAGAACTAGATGACTCTCCTACAGTTGCTGCATTATTTCTAACAGCATTATCATGAGAAACACTACCAACCTGAGAACTCTGACATCCTATATCAGAAGGTGGCATACCTGACAGACCACTACCCTTACTAGCATTACTGATGGAATCAAACACACTGTTCCTTTCTACTTCTAAATTCAGCATCTCAACAATCACACTACTACCAGAACTATCAACAGTAGGAACCTCTAAACCAATCTCAGAAGCAATATCTAATAAGGTACTTGAATTTACAGCAATAGATACCTTCTTACCTTTCTCAATCTCTAGGTTGTTCTTCCTCTTCAGAGCTTGTGCACGTTCCAGCATAGTTGTCCCATCCTGTGGCACCCTCTTGCCCATTTTCTCAGGTATTATTGGCCCCCACACTTGCTTGTTGTTTTTCATCTTCTTGACCTGCCCATCCCCATTCTTCCCCTAATTATCTTCTCCCTCTTCAACATGACCATCATCAGCTTGTTCCTGAGATTTCACATCTGAGATTTCAGTAGGAGCACCATACAGCCACTCTTGTGGTAGCTGCATACCCTCATCTTCCAAATTGCTGCCATTGTCAACCCCATCTTCCACACCCTCTATCTTGTCATCGATTTCCATTGCTTTCAGCAGAGTAATACAGGAATCTTCCTCAGCCCTATTCTTGCAACATGAAGTGAGCATTTCAGTAGCAAATAACTCACTAAGATTTCTCACCACCCTACTGCCACTTGGAGTATTCTGATTCTTAGTACCACTCCCTTCAGCACCTGTTTCTTTACCCCCACCATTCCCACTCTGTTGAATGTTGTTGCCACTGACATCATGACCATCTGTTGCCTTATCTTCATCAGCTAACCCATGATCCTCATCCCCATCGTCATCTCCCCCATCAGCATCACCAGGGATAGGACCCTCATCCACTTGCACAGCCACTTCAGTCTTGAAACTTATAGCAAACAGATCATCTTGGAATTCCATCAGCCTTTTCTTAGGAATTCTTGATGGATCCCTACACTTGATTTTCATTCTGATCATAGCAAAAGAGCTGGCAAAGAGAGAATGCCAGTCAATCTCAGATAACTTTCCCACAGCAGAAGCCACTTGCCTTAGGGTATCCCAGTCACACCACTTTGGGGGGATACCCCTCACTTGCACCCATTCTTCCACCAGGCTGCTAATTGGCTCTATATTCCCATTCCACTCTCTCAAGGACACCATAACTGCACCATCTTCTAGATAGAAGTAGGAGATCTTGTTGATTGTCAGCCTGTCTACCCTCAAGTCAGGAGGAAACTTAACCAAGAAAGTGTAACCATCCAGAGGCTTCAACTGCCACTCCCAGTTAGGATCTAGCTGAGCTTTGAGCAGGGTGACCAAAGCACTCTGATCTAGCACTCCCTCTTCAACAGTGAAAACCCCATAGTTATCAAAACCTGTCCATAACTTGAATCTCTCCCCAACACCACTCTCCTGAGACAGATCAATATGCAAAAAACCCAGTCCCTTGTTGACAGTCCCCATGTACTTAACCACTTTCCCTTCCTCTTTCCACCTTGGACAGTTCTCAGCTATATGATCTGGCTTGAAACATATGAAACACACCTTCTTCTTACTACAAGCAGTAACAAAGTGTCCAGTCTCCCCACAATTATAGCAAGCAACCTTAGAGCTGTTGTTACCAGAACCTTCCCTGCACCGCACCCGAACCAGTCCCCTCTTGAACCTGCTTCCCACTCCCAGCAGCTCCCAGATCTACCTGAATATCAGATGGCTTAGCTTGTGAAGTCTGCTGCACTTGCACCTGAGGTTTGGACTGATGCTGCTGTTGCTGATTCTGATTCATAGGACCTTTACCTCTAACCCCCGCCCGCACCTCTACCACCCGGCCCGAAACCCCGATTCTTCGGTAGAACCGGTTAGGAGGCGATTACCTTGGTTGAAGTACCGCCGTGGCGGCGGCCCTTGATTGGGGTAGAAGCCGTAGCCCCTGCGGAGGTGGGTATCCGCCCATCGCCCCCATCGGAGGACCCATGTGCGGCCCCATCGGACCCATCCCCATCGCCGGCGGATAGAACGGTGTCGGCTGCCACGGGCCCTCCGGCCACCAGTCTTCCTCCGGACTCCTTGGACGAGCTCCTCTTCCTCCTCGCCCCCGGTTCGCCATGCCGCTCTTCACCTTCTCCAAGTACGAATCCTTGCCACCACACCCCCAAATCGCCGCAGCAAAGTCGAATTTCTTCGGAGAACCAACCCACCGATCTCCTTCCCCCACTCTGTAGCAATCTCCAGGATCGAATTGCTTGGACTCCCAGAGATCCTTCCGCACCCAAACTAGGGTTTCAGCCTGGCGGCCTCGAACCCTAGGGTTGTGGCGGCGGGTCGGAGGGGATGGAACCAGCCAGAGCTGCCCAAATAGGTCATCTAGAACTCCCTCCTCCTCAACCACCTCACCTCGATCGACGCCGTTGGAGGTCGCCGAACTCACCCCAGATTTCGCCACCTGCCTCTGCCCTAGCGCGCCGCGTGGCCTGACCAGGTGGCCCTGCCCGCCATGAGGGCCCTTCTCGTCAGGCTTGACGCGGTCAACTGCTCCCCCACCACGTGGTCGCGGCGGGATCCCTCTGACCCGGCACGGGGAGGCGGGAATGTCGCACCTCGCCGCCGGCGAGCGTCCCCCGCAGGGCCGCGGCTGCTCGCCTTCCTGCAGACCTTCTCCACGGATTTCCAGAAGGATCAGGTTAGTAGTTGGATACTCTTCTTCAGACTCCAGTTCGGCATGCCTCAGGTTCTCTAGTCTATAAGCGGTTTGGCACAAATTGGTGAAGCGTCACAAGGAAACAAGTGCTGTTCAGCTTCAGCAGTATATGACTGATTTCCCTGACCAAGTTTCTGTTTCTCCCGAGCAGGTGATGTGTATGCTTGATCATGCCTTTTCGAATTTCTGCGTAAGATTGAATATGATTTTGATTGATGTACATGCTAAATGCAGAAACTAGTTCAACTCACGGCAGAGCACCCAGAGTACAGAAAACACTATTGCTTCCCGTCATACCAGGAGAGGTATGAGCTCTTACCACATTTGCTGTCAAAACTTACAGGACACACATCACTGGTGTATCTAAGAAGGATTTAGGAGTCACATCATCACCAGTTGATGTTCAGGTATATACATCTAAGCATTTTCTCTGAATATTATCTCATGAAAGTTATATTCCTTCTCTGGAAATCACTGAAGAGATTGTTATCCAAAGGAAATATTTTGATTGGCCATAGCTTACATAGAGATTTATGCGGTAAGGTGTGATTTTTATTTTGGGTCTGATCTATCGATCGGATGTGCACTTTGTGTTTACTTGAACATGCTTCTTTTTTTGTTTTGTAGTACCATTTAATTCAACTGGTCTTGTTCTTTTCTCTTTTGCAGCCTTAAAGATTGATTACTCTCAAGCTATTGATACAGCATACATATTTAAGTATGCAAATTTACCTACTACTGCATCACCTTCCTTAAACAGTTTGTGCAAGGTATTGGCACCAAGTCTCAACTCTCAACACAGCATCTGTCTTCTTATCTGCTTTTGTTTTTCAAGATGAACAAGTTTTGACTGATGGTTCTTTGTCCTCCTAGGCTATTTTGGGGTATTCTGTTCGAGAAGAAGGAGAACCACATAATTGCTTAAAGGATGCAGAAGCTGCGATGAGTCTAGTTCTTGCAAAGCTTAAGAATGGGTTTAATGACCCCATTGAAATTGCTGCAAGTAGTGTAAGCACACAAAAAGGATGTTCTTAAATCTCACCATTAGTATAGATGATGATGCCACCTTACTTCTTTGTGATAAGTTCCTAGGTAACTGAATCTGATGTGAAGTTGCTTGATCATAGAATTCCAGTGTACTTGCCTTGCCAAGAGCTGTGCAAAAATTTCTCTGGGAACCCCAATGTACTAGATGACAAGGTTACCTTAAAAGTTTTATTTATTCACCACATATATGTGTTTTTATGCAATTATTTAATAACACTTCTTTCCTTTTCTACAGAATTGTTTGAGAATACGAGGTGAACTTTATTCCACGTATATTTCATTCAATGACGTAGATGAGGTAGAGAAGCCATTTGAAGAACTGGATGGCCAAAAGACTAAGGTACACATATAAGGACCACAGAATCATTTTTGCAATTGAATGTCAGACCATTAACCCTCTGCCCATATTCCTTCTCTTTAAACAGGACTCAGGTGGGAGACTTCAAAAGCATGTACTGCTGAAACGTGACAATGGAGATGTCGTGAGCTTCTATGTTCTGAAGATGGTATATGGTTCCAGGCCAAAACAGCTCGAAGTTCCAAAGAAGAGACCAGAGCCTACTGAGGATCCACAACCAAAGAAAGAGCATGCCGAGGGAGTAAAACAAAAAAAGAAGAGAGCAGAGCCTACCGAGGATCCAGAGCCAAAGAAAGCCGAGAGGGTTCAGCAAAAGAAGAAGATTAGTAAAAAAACACGCAAACAAGAAAAATGCGTCGGTGGTGGAATGAATAACTTAATTAGAGATACTGAGATATCCCTGTTACTACGAATGCTGAGAGATCGATGATTTTGTACTCTTTGAGAAGAGGTCCTGATGAGATGTTTGGTCATGGCTTCGGAAACACCTTTGAAGAAGGCCGTTCTGGGCTTGTGACCATGGGGAACCTTTGCTCCTTTACCAAATAGCGTGCCAGTTCACCTCATCTCCAATGCTTAGTTGCTGCTCTGCTCTAGTTAAGCTACGTGTTTCTGCTACATTGCTAATCATCCACTTTACTGTCTGCGGGTTCATTGCTTATTTCATTACACTGACGGAGTCGAGTCTGTGGTTCAGAAAGTAGGATAATGTTAGGGAATTGTGTTTGAACAGATTTAACTGCTATTTTGTGGTAAGTATTTTGCTCCACGAGTTGGACATTGCTATTGACTCTTGTTATCATGCACACCATGCGTGATTTACTCATATTTGCGTGATTTACTCATATTTACTGTTACAGTGCAACGTCCGATTTCATATTTGGTTGTACATACTTGAAAAAAAAGGGGAACATGTAATGAAGCCATGTATTGTGGCTGTGTTATCACTTGTAAGCAACTCCAACAGTTTGATAAAAGCACTTGGCATCCCAGAATTTTTGCCAAAACCATAAAAAACAGCCTCCAACAAGTTGGCAAAACTACTTGGCATTTCTGTGAGCTTGGCAAAATTCTCCCTTCACTTGTCAAATATGCCAAGTGCTCCATCACTTGGCATCACGTGTATCCGATTTGCCAACTAGTTTTGCCAACTTGTTGGAGGCTTAATTTTATGATTTTGGCAAAAATGCTAAGATGTTAAGTTCTTTTGCCAAGCCCAAATAGCAAACTGTTGGAGAAGACTTCTTTTTTCACTTGGCATTTGGTTTTGAGACTTGGCAAAACTATAGATTTGCCAAGTGAGTTTTAGCAAACTGTTGGAGTTGATATTCAAGCTTCAGATAACCATCTTCTGTTCAGAATCTGTTATCTGGCCGGAATCCATTAGAACAGGTTCGTTTCAGCAACTCGACAGTACCGTGACATCCATAGTTTGACAATGACTATGAGGGATGGATTTCCAGGCGCTGGTACAGCGTCCACATGAGGAGTGAAGGACGACGATGTGTCCACTGGTTGCAGGAGACTGGAGATAGTGAACCAACATCAAATAAACAGTCCAGCGTTTCAAGACTTCGACAATGTAGATCCAGCTTGTCTTCGATCATTCCGATCCAAGCCTGCAAGGAATCAAGGATCAAGTGGATGATAGTCACTCTGGCGAGCTGAAGTTCTTCAAAGTGCACAATCTATGGGTAGCAGTAGCAGTGTAGCACAGTTACTAATTCTCGCTACAAGACTTAAACTGGGCCAGAGCATCTCCAACAACTTGGCAAACATTACTTGGCAAATCTCTAGTTTTGCCAAGTCTCAAACCCAAATGCCAAGTGAAAGAACTTGGCATCCTAGAAATTTTGTCAAAATCACAAAATTGAGCCTCCAACAAATTGGCAAAACTAGTTGGCAAATTGGGATACTTGACATATTTGGCAAGTGAAGGGAGAATTTTGCCAAGTTTGTCAAATTGCCAAGTGCTTTTGCCAAGTTGTTGGATGAGGTTTTTTATGATTTTGGCAAAAATCACAGGATGCCAAGTGGTTTTGCTAAATTGTTAGAGTTGCTCTTACTACGGGCGTGTTGGTAGCACTTCTTCGGCTCCTCCCGGAGGTGATTGACGCACTACATATATCTTGAAATCATGCTTGAGAGGCCAGTTGCAATTGGAGGAGCTGAAAAATTAAGCTTCAATGACCTCCTCCGTTCGACTGGACGTTGATGCCCGTAGGCGGCCCACACAGATTGCCCTCCTCTCTCGCTGGGAGTGATAGTCCGCCTAGCATCTGATCGAGCCATTGAAGGTTGCAGCACGCCAGGAGGGGAGATCCGGAGATGTGGTAGTTGGAGGCTAGCGGGGAGAAAATGGAGGTGGGGTAGGTCGGCCGGTGAGCTGCGCCGTGACAGGAGGAAAGGGGCGGTGCTCGGATGGGAGCTGAGGAAGAGGTGTGGCTCGTGTTGGTGGCGTACCGAATAAGACTACCCGCACTCATCAAACTTTTATAGTGTATTCTAAAAGAAATATTCCGTCCTGGTCATCAACATTCTCTCCCCTATACCAATTTCTTCCGCACTCATGCTTTTACAGTGTACTCTATCACGTGGGACCCGCACATCAATTTATTTTTTATTCTTTTCTCTCACCTTCCCTTCCTCCCTCCCTATTCTCTCTCTCCTTTATCTATTCCCACGCGAGGCGAGCGGAGCGAGCATTGCGCGGCGGCGGCGGAGAAGATGAGCGGGCGCGGCGGAGGGCCTCGTGGCTCCCGGCGGCGGCGGCGGCCAAGGCGAGGCGCGGAGCCCCGGCGGCCCTCCTCCTCTCTCCTCTTTGTTCCGGCGGGTGCGGCGGGCGGGCGGGTGCGGCGGGGGCGAGGTCCCCGGCGGGCTCGGCCCTGTTCCGGCGGGCGGGCGGGCGCGGGTGGCCGAGAGACTCCGGCGCGGGAGCAGCACCACGACGACTCCGGCGCATCCATGGCCACCAGGGCCGGCCTCACCGGGGGGCGGACGCACCGGCGGGCACGAGGCGAGGGCGGGCCTCCTCCTCCCCGGACGGCCGCGAGGCGAGGCGGCCCGGCGGCCTCCTCCTCCAGTACCACTCGTCGCCCTCTCCTCCGGCTGTGGGCGGACGGCCTCGGGGAGAGCACGCTCGAGGGCACGGCGGGCCGCGGCCTCTCTCTCCCGGATCCGGCCGCCCTCCGCGATTCTCCGGCAGGAGACCGGTGGCGAGGTCGCTGGAGCGGGCGCTCCTCCCCTTCTCCTCTGCTCGGTGGCCGGTGGCGAGCACGATGGCGAGGTCCTCTGCTCCTCCCCTTCTGCTCTCTGGGTGCGCAGGCGAGGTCACTGCAGCGGGCACGCGGGCCCCACGCCACGCTGGCTGATAGCGCACGAACGGAAAGCGCGCTAGAAATCCCGAACGAGCCATGGCCCTGGACGATAGCGTGAGCTATCCAGTACCCCGCTGCAGCCGTTTCGCACGGTATATGATTTACCGGGGCCTTTACCGTCCCCCAGTGCGGACAGTCTAAGAATGGGAGACGACAAGGAATGAAAATAAAGAAAGATAAAGGAAAATGGGATAAACAAAGAAAGGCAGAGTTACACTATATTTTTTTTTAACTAAAGTTGCTAAAACTAAAACTTGTTTCCTAGAAGAAATGATAGTTGAAGTTGTTTTGACCTAAGCAACCAGAGCTCTACCAAATGCATCCATAAATGTAACGTGATTCAATTCAAGCAAAGTAAATCAATCAATCAATATAAAAGTTTAACCAAGAATTTCCAAAATTCACTCCCAATCTTAATTTTTTTTGGGCAAGATTAAGAAAAACTGCTCTCCAATAACTAACTATCTTAACTTCCAATCTTTTGCAGTTGGATAAATCGAACCAATCACGCCGAAATACTACGTATCGATTAGCCGATCCGGAGTTGGAAGGTAGGGTGAAGAATAAGGAGTGGGACAGGATTTCCAATGCAAATATACAAGAGACAAATTAACAAAGTATATATGGACTGGGCAAAAATTGATAGACATAGTGCAACACACGGGCGTATTTGTTTCCTATATATTTAGTTACTGTATTATATACCAGAAGATGATATATATATATATTTCCTCAGCTTTGAAGGAAGCAATATAGCAGTACAAGTCTGAGGTTACCGGTTATCCATTACAGCAAGGAAAATTCTCTCTCCCAAAACTAAGACAAACACTAGACGAAGATGATACATATATATCTAGAAAAATATCAAACGTGACATACTGATCTATCTAATCTAAACAATATCAAACGTGACATGTTGCGGGAGTATTGCACTAATGGTGGTTCTAGCAATCTGTTTAGCTTCCTCGACGGCATATGGCTGTAATTTAGTATTTGGTGGATATTGACCAATTTCTACTCTAAGAACCTCCAATGCATCTGCATTTTCAATGACATGGGGAATAAATTCGAGTTGCCCTCTTGCAGCTTTGAATCCTGAGATCCATACATTCTTCAATTGATTATATTTGCATTTAGATTGCCCTAGGTCTTTTCGGCTCGGACCCCCTTGTGCAAACCACAAATTGGAGCCACCAATAAACTTCAAAAAGAGCAAAACATGATCAAATTAAGACAAGGAAATTGGAGATGGGTGCATATAATCACTATTTCAGTTATATACATAATATATATAATCACTATTTTTCTAAAAAACAATTGACGGCTGCATTTGAAACCCTATAGTTATATGTGGAGCAGCTTGGCCCCCTGGGTATATGGGGAAGAATAATATATGACACTTGAATGAATTGTAAAACTATGAAATATGGATGGGGCTTACGTGGACCTCCAGCTTTTCAATAAGCGGTGCAGCTCTTAGGAATGAAACCGATGAATAAAGAAGCTTGGGAACCTTGTCGTTGTAGTGAAAATTCAATAGCAATTGTAAATGTCGGAGGTTGGAAAACTGTTTTAACGGGTGATCCCACGACCATTGCTTCTGAAATCCAAGAATTGAAACACAGAAATTAATTAATTGTTTGAAGTTGGCTAAGTCATTATGAAATGAAATATGAAATTATTAGAAGCGGTACGGTACCTCTATATATTTCGTGCCAAGCCTCAAATTGGAGGTGAGACTCTGCACACTTGGAATACCATTGACAAGAGATATGAGTGCTTGCTCAAAAACCGCCATGTGCAACTCAAGATTTGCACTTTGCAGGTTCAACGAATGGACAAGACGGATAGGTACAAAGTCTCCGCTGTACTCAAAGGTAGCTAGATTAGCAGCATGGATGTCTATCTTGGTGACGAGGCCGCATTCAACCTTGAGGTAGTGCAGACTGGGCAGCGGAGTTGCCAACGTGAGTTGATCGTCGACGACGCATCTGTTTATGTGAAGCCACTGGATCTTAGCACAATGGGACAACAAGTGCTCAAGATCCACCCTGGCGATATGGAGCACCTCCAGATGAAGCTTCCTCAGATTCGGGAAGCCTTTGAACTGAGACGGTGGACTGAAAGATACAAAGCTAAGGTGCAACCGCTGTAGGCTGCTTCCCCAGTTAATGTTATTGTCTGAAACAACTGCACAAAGCTTCTTGAAAGGAAACACATATAGATCCTGCTTTCGGGGTAGAGCAGATGGGGGTACACCGCCAAATGAATCGTGCTCCCACCAGTCGATGGGTTTGAGATCCAGGCTTAGGTTCTTGGTCCGCCACGCCGAGACGACAAATTCCAACCAGATGTGGATTTGATGAGCTAACCGGCCATCAGCGCCGCCGACGAAATCGGTCCTGACCTCGAGCGTTTCCATGACGGCGCAGCTACGGTGTTTTTGCAAGACGTCGTTGACGTAAGGGATGAATCTCGCCACCTGGATGGTTTCGCTCAGCTGGCGCCTCTCACATTTGCATATCGTGGCAGCATTGAAGGTTAGCCTAGGGCACGCTGACCACATACGCATGCATCGACTCAACTCGCTTGATAGGACGCTACTTCTTGCGATTTCTTTTGCCGGCAGCTTTGACACGATCGTGTACAAAATGTCCTGCATGCATGCAATTTTTTTTCCCTCTCATTAGTACATATATACATACTGGTGTTCAGTTGATTGCATATATGAAATACTACAAAATAAAATACCGGTGGATGATCAGTGAATCGAACGCCTGTTGCTGGGTCTTTGTTGTGGTGGGTCGTCACCTCGTCGTTGACTGAAAATGCTGCGTCGGAGGACGAGGACGGCCGGCCGCGGCCGAGAGGCCACCACATGTTGGCAATCGCCGAGGACAACTCCCCGAACATGGTCATATTTTTCCCAGTCAATCGAATCGCCGAGGACAACCCCCTCCAATTAATATGGACGACTTTTGTCCAACTACAAAAAGATCTCCTTCTTGTACACGCCTGACTGGATCCACACGTGCTCCGCTAGGCCTCCGTGTACGTGCAGGTCACGGCCTCTAATGACCCTTCGTATATATATATACATGGCTCCATGCAAACTACACGCAAGAAAAAAAAAACAGAACTAAACGGGCACGGAGCACATTGCTTATGTAGGAAGGCTGCCCGGGCCCGTGAGCCCGTGACTTTGGCCCGCTCTGGTGACCAGCAGGCCCGAGCTGGCACGGCACGGAGGGCAGGCCGTGCCTGGGTCGCTCCCCAGGCCCGTGGGCCAGCACGACACGGCCTGTTGTTTTTAGGTAGGCCCGGTGGCGGCCCGCTAACCATCACAAATTTCACGGCCTGCTAGGAAAGGAAAACAGAAACACACTCACACACGCAACATTGCTGGAACGGCCTCGCCGCGTTGAGCCAAGCAGGGCTGCTGGGCCGAATTAGTGGCCGCCAGCCTTTTCCTTTTTCTTAATTAAAAGCTCTCTAATTTAGTTGCTGAGTAAAACTTGTAAATTCAATATAAAATTCTGCAGGGATCCAAAAATTATGAAATTAGTTTTATTAGGTTTATAAAATCATGATCTATCTGCTAGTATTATCTTGTTCACATATTTTTCATAATATTTTTAGGAATTAGTAATTAATTTGGGATGCTTAATATCATTAAAATATAAACTTGTGGGAATTTTTGTGAGAAAACGGTGATAGCGTCGACTCAGAACATGGAATTTGGGATAACATCATTAATTTGGGATGTTTCACATGGCTTTGCCTTCCTGTTCAACCACGTTGCTTAGCTTGTGGATGGATCATGGATCATGCATGGCCACCAGATGGATGAAAAAAAGGATGTTAATACTATTTAACAACGTGACAAGGAAGGATGCGCCCGCAGTGATCCGAATGCAAATTCAGAGTAAATGGACCTCTATGGCACACCTAAACAAGTATATTCTCGTAGTAAAGTATATGGCAGACACACATGTTAATACTACTTATTATAGAATTGGTCAAATTTAAACTAGTTTGACCGGCACAAACCCTACATTTACATTCTTTTGTGGACGGAGATAAATATTCTCTCTATTCCGAATTGTAAGTTTCTTTGACTTTTTTGGTACATTCATTTTGCTCTTTACCTAAATCTTGCGTTAAATACATAGCAAAAATGGATGTAACAAAAAAGTTAAAGCGATTTACAATTTAGAACGGAATGAGTAGTTCTTACCCAAAATTGTTTTTGACTTGACCTTAGGGTGCGTTTGGTAGCACTTCTTCACCTTCTCCCTCGGAGCTAATTTCAGTCACATGTATCGTGCTAATCAACATTCCTTAAGTTTCACTCCAAATCAATTTATTATGAAAATAGATTGAACGATCTATCTAATGATAATAATTATGTATAATATATATTAAAAATTTTATATATTTAAGTCATAATTTGAAATGAGTTAGTGCTGTAGTTTCCGAAGTAATGAAAATAATGATACTAATAAAGTACTATAAAATTAATATTTAATTGTGTATATTTGGAATTGTATAGAAAAGAAGTCATAATTTGAAATGAATTATATATTTAGTGCACAAAAGATTGTAATTTATTTTCAACCGAAGTAACGAAAAAAAGAGTGAAATGTCTTGTAGGGCCTTTAACTTTACGCAAAGAAAGTCTCATCTGGATCCATTAACTAGGAAACCAGACATCCGGCCCCTTAAACTTGTGTTCCGTCTCATCTGGGTCCAAAACCGAAAACCAAGCTGGTTTTGCTGCACCAATTTCTACTCTAAGAACCTCAGGGCAGGGCACGACGGTGCGCGAGGCAGAGCCTGCGTCGCGTCGGCATGGGCACTCAGAGGAAGAAGAAGGGCTCAAGGTTGAGATGGGAAATGTGAGAGGGGTGTTTTTGAAAAATAGTGCAGCAAAACCAACTTGGTTTCCGGTTTTGGACCCAGATGAGACGGGACTACAAGTTTAAGAGGCCGGATGTCTGGTTTCTTAGTTAACGGACCAAAATGAGACTTTGCTGCAAGTTAGAGGCGCTAAAGTGCATTTCAAAAAAAAAAAAAATAGTGCCTGGCCATTCCTCTTAATATCGGATCCATGCTGGCTCTGGGGAACAGGCTGTTTTGCAGGATTCGTAGAGTGGGCCTATCTCTTGTAAGAAAGAAAAAGTAACAATATTGGATCCACGAAATGGGCCTAGCAAAGATAGCAGACGTCAGGCCGAAGATGGGCCGAAGGAAAGACGCCCACGCATCAACCGTGGAGATCTGAATATTCTCATAAAAGGATTTCTTCAACGACGTTTGCTTGCTGGTTGCTGCTAACAGGAGCAGCGCTCACCTTTACCTTCCGCTCTTGCCTCTTGCTCATCCCCATCAACCTTGTTGTCCACCAGACTCCTCAGACTCTTCTTTCCGGCCCTCCAGCTAAAGTATTGACTTCGGTCAATAGGAACTATCATCAGGTACAGTGATCCAAATGCAGTCGTCATAAATAGCATTTTCTTGCAGATCACCAAGTTTCTTCCTCAAATCGAAAAATGAATCTAAATTTTTATATGGATCTGAATCATGTCTCATTTTTTTTACAAGCTGTTGCAAGTCTTATCTGTAATGCAACTAGTGCCAATGTCTATTCTCATCATTTACACACATTCAAATTCATAAATCTTTGGAGTCAATGAAGAGGCAGGGATAAAGACCTGCATACATATGTCGGATTCTGGATTCATCATGAGCTATATGTGTGGATGCTATATGTCAGATAGCTGATGATTACTCAGATGGTTTTGTTTCCTGCAGTCCATGTGATATGTCCTTTTCTTTCTGACTGCCTATGCCGTGGCTTTTGCTGGTGGTAACTTGCAGATTTGGTGATCATTTCTCTTGTCCTATGTGAACATGTTGTAGCACAATACATTATAAATTTTAAGCACAGGCACAGCAAGAAAACTGTGCAAGACAACTACAAGGCAAGTCTGAACACCATGTTCACAAAACAATGGAACTCATGAAATGCTTGACTAGCAGCTAAGAAATCAGCACACATTCAGAATACTACACTGTGGCACACGCTCCACCAGAACGTAGTCTGCATTGTTTATTACAGAGACATAATGGTTCCTTCAGGCTCCCATCCGAGTGATGAGGAGGGAGTACCAACTGAATGAGCACTCAGATTATGAAGATGTTCATCACAGGGATATGCAGAAATTACAAGCCCAACATAGAAGAGCCAAGAAAAAGGGAATAATACTCCCGTTCAGAGGAACAGTGACTGAATAGAAAAACAATGTCAGCATCCGGGGGGGTCAAATCAGTCTGATCAGAATCATGTCGACACAGTCACATCAAAACCACATTTCTCGGCTGACAAAACTACAGCGCTCTCTTCGGATGGTCTGATGGAGTCATAAATAGCATTTTCTTGCAGATCACCAAGTTTCTTCCTCAAATCGAAATATGAATCTAAATTTTTATATGGATATAGCCTGATTCAGTCTAAATTTTTATATGGATCCAAATCATGCCTACCTTCTTTGATACTGTCAGAAGTTCAGAACAATCAGGTAAATGTAACCACAACATTTGCATTTTGGAAAATTGCGAAATTGTAACAGAAAAGCAAGTAACCAAAACTAAATTCCATTTGCATTAGCAGATGCAGATCAACTTTGCCAACGGAGGCACAACACAGGTTCGCTGGACACGGATACTGCAGAGTGCTCGAACTACAGCCTACTGTTCATAACGCATAATGGCGATCTATTCTGGTATGAGATGATGGTTCCTTCGCATTCAAGAACACTACTACTGCTAATCTACTCAGAACGAACGAGATGTCCCCTGACAGAAAGCTGCAGGCAAGAACACTACTGATCACCAGGGGAAACAAATGGAAGCCGCCGGCGAGAGGAGATGCATTACATTCGGAAGAAGATGGCCATCGTCTCATCCCTTTGCCCGTTCTCTGCATGCAAAACAGCAATGATTGATCAGGGTCAGCAAGCAAAAGCAATTTGCGATCTAGATCTATCCAAATTAATACATGCTTACTAGTAAAATCAGATTTGAGCAACATCGATCGATGCCAACACAGCAATGCATGCCAACTTGGTTCAGAGAATAATTCCAACTCTAGCAGAACTGCTAGGGTGATGATCAATACTGTATCTCGGAACTACTAGTATATCTGATTTGGTTTCAGAAATTGTATTTTAATGTTCAAACAACATCAAGAAACGCACTGATGGTCAGACAGTGATCTCGCATGTTGAGTTTAATCTCGAGAAACTGGACTACTGGAGAGCAGAACATGCATTCCAACTGTCCCTATGCAATTGTATCCGTCAATTCAGCAAGAAGCAAGCAAAAGCAATAAGCGACCCGTATCTGCTCCAAATTAACAAATGCTTGCTAGCAAAATCAGAGCATCGATGAATGCCAAACAGCGATGCATGCAACATGGTTCAGAGAAGAATTCCATTCATTGCGCGCATTGTGGTTTTGCATGCGTGACTGGAATGATGCTGTTTCCTATCATCTTCAGACTAATTCTACTCCACCATAGAGGATTTCAGTTAGTGCAGGCACAGAGTGCAATGTTCAGTGCTGATATCACGGAATGACAGAACTGCTAGCATGTCACATTTGTAATTGTATTGCAACATTCAACCACGATCTAGGAATGTATGCTGAACATATGTATGTTTAGCAATGCTGGTCAGACAGTGATCATGCATGCCAAACTGTCAACTGCCAAGTTCCCAAAAATTGTGTGTGGAGAGCAGAGCACAACCATGCATGCAATCGCGCATCCATCAATTGAACAAGAAGCAATACAATGCTAGCAAGTAGTATGGAACATGATGCGCAGATACTAGTACACACACTCGAGCAAGCATTAAGCAGATCAACTAACTAATGAATTCCGAGCATGCAGTAATAATCAGAGTAAGAAGAAGGAGCTTTGTATCACCTCCCGAAGAAGATGGGCGATCAGTTTGGAGCCGTCTCAACCATGTCCCAATCGTCCTCCTGCGCCACCAGGAGCGAGCCTGCTCCGCAATCCCTGAGGTGGAGACGGATCGCGTCCCACTCCTCCTGCGGCATTCCCGGAGCAGGGTCGACGATGATGTTTGTGGGGCGGTCCATCTCAATCCACCGAGCACGACCCTAGAAAGCACGGCCCGAGCACGGCCCAGGCACGCATAGCCCGTGCCCGTGCTTGGCACGGCCCGCTGCCGTGCCCGTGCCTGGGTCTGGCATTCGGCCCATGGGCCGGCACGCGACACGGCACGATTTTAGGCCTGGCCCGCTAGCGGCACGAGGAATCCATCAGAGCCGTTGGATCAAAGCATTTCTGACCATTGGATCTGGCTTCAGATGGAAAACCTAAGTATAAAAACCAGGTCCATCCTCATTCTCTTCATTTTCCTCCCTCCCAGCCGCCCCTGCCTCTTCCTCCTGCTTGCTGCGTATGCGGCCACCCGTTCTCGTTACGCATGCAACCACCACAATTCCTCTCCGCGCGCTCGCACGCAAGGCATGCAGGCTATGCAGCATGCGCCCACCAGTCCTAGGCCACTCGCTCTCCTATCTCTTCTCCTCCTCTAGATGGTCCGGAGCTCGCTCCACTCGCCGGCGGCGGCGCTCGACTGCTTGCGGCGGTGGTGCTCGGTCGGGCTCGCAGGCGGGGATGGTGGCGCGTCCCCAAGCTTCTGGTCGACGACCACGACGGCGCGACGAGGGCGAGCAACTCCCGATTCCTCTGCGACGACGATGCGACGCGACGCCGGCTCACGTCGGCACGGGATGGCACGCTGGGCTACCGTGCTCATCGGCACGGCACGGCACGGCTAACAGGCCATAGTGCCGTGCCTGTGCCGTGACCTCGGCACGGCGGCACTACCAGGCACGGCACGGCGGGCCGCCGTGCCGCATAGTGCCGTGCCTCGCCGTGTCGTGCCGACGCCGTGTCCGTGCCGTGCCGTGTCGTGCGGCACGTTTGGAAAACTATAGCGTCCACCGCTGCTCGTCCTCCGAGAGGGACCAGAAGCGGATGCGCATCCCCTCCTCTGGGACCTCCTCGAAGAGCACGAACACAAGCAGGCCATCGGAAGAGCCCACGGTCGCCTGGCGCTGCTCGATGTCGCCCTCGCCCTCGAGCACGGGCAGCCCGATGAAGCGCGCGTCGTCGAGGCGCCGCGGATGGAGGAGGAGGAGGCCGCGGGAGCGCATGTCCACGAAGACGAGGCCCCCGCGGTCATGCGAGAGCACCGAGGTCGCGCTGAACCCATTCCAGCGCTCCTCGGCGGGCAGGGGCACCTTGGCGACGGTCCAGATGTCGGCGTCGCTGCAGTAGAGGAGCACGGCCGCGACGCCCGGCGTGCTCTTCAGCTGCGAGACGAAGAAGCCGTCCCCGCCCTTGGCCTCCGGGTCGAAGAGGATGCCGGTCGGCGCGGCCTCGGAGAGGGCGTGGCGCAGCGCCTCGGGGAAGGCGGGGATGGCGCTCGCCTTCCCCTTGGCGGTCTCGCCTCTCGCGCCGGGGATGGGGCGGCACACGAGGAGGTGCGACGAGCCGGGCGCTCGCGGCGTGGGGAAGCCGAAGAGAAGGCGGCCCGACGCGTCGGCGCCGTGGACGCGGACCCGCGCCGCGTCGTCGTCGTCGGCGTCGGCGGCGGCGGCTGGGAGGAGCGAGAGGTCGAGGAACGCCGTGGTCACGCCTGGCGGCGCGACTAGCCCCAGGGACACGTCCGCCTCGCCGGCCGTCTCTGCGGCGGTGAGGAGGTCGGCGGCGGCGGCCCGGTGCACAAGGACCCAGGGAGCAGGGCGGTATCCGCGCGACGAGCTCGCCGGCGCGCTGGAGGTCGAGGCCGCCATGCGGGCGGGCGCTGAGGCGGTGGAGGGGTTCGGGGCGAGGGGTTTGGGGGAAATTCGAATCGAAATCGAGAGGTGGGGGATGGGGACGGGGACGGGGAGGCGGTTACGGTTATATTCCCAGCCAGGGGCCAGCTGGCTCGCTCACGTCCAGCGCGGCCTGGCCTGGGAGCGGAGCACGCCCGCACCGCCATGCCACGGACCGATCCCCCCACGCAAGGGGCACAAGCGTGCGTGCGTGCGTGCACACCCACCGCGCTCCAGGGTCCGGCCGAGTCCAGAGGAGCACGCCGTCACGTAGGAGGCCCAGTTGTGGAACGCGCCGCGGGCTGGCTCACGACGTCGACAGCACCTCCGAGGCACGGCAGCAGAGACACCGCCAGGTCCGCGACGCCCAAGCGGAGCCCCTGGCGCTCTTGGTGGCCCCGAGCGACGCCATATAGAGCACTCGTCGGTGACCGGTGCGCCTGCCGCGACGGCTCGTCAGCCCAAGACGTCGTGGCTGGCGGCGGCGGTCTTCACGGTGCCGGGCTCGGACGTGGTCACCGCCACCAGACATGCTCCGGCGCGCCTCGGATCGCATGCACATCTTCCGGGCCGAACGGAGACGGCGGCAGGTCGTCAACCCAAGACAAAGGCATTCGTTGGCGTCAAGCCCCGCCGCATCGCCGTCTACGACGTTGAGCGCTCACAGTCCCGGTTCACGAACGCGCGCCGACTCACCGCGCTCAGGTTCAGTTTCAGCTGCGACATCTTCCATGCCTCCTGTTCAGTGTGGCCACTTGGCGCCGCCAGGTCGCGGGACGAAGGACGACGCGCCGCGGCCACGAATTGAACAGGGCTGTCGGACGGAGCCGGAGACGGCCACACTGGCCTCAGCCACGGACCCGCCCACGCGCGTTGCGTCATCTTGATTCTCTTGAGCATGACGCCGCGAGACCAGAGCATCCTCGCCTTGCATTGCGGCGGTAGCGGCTCTCGCCTCTCGGGCGAGTCTCCTCCTTGCGCTCGCCGTCGTGGTCAGTGGTGCTGCACTGGAGCTGGAGCTGGAGCTAGTCGTCGCCGTCGTGGGGCAGTCGCGGCCCGAGCGCCACCGAGCTTCATGAGAAGCTTGCAGCTGCTCCTTCTACTTGCGCCGTCCCAGAGCCTCATCGCCTTGCATTGCGGCGGTGACGGCTCTCGCCTCTCGGGCGACTCTCTTCCTTGGCCTCGCCGACGTCGTGGTTGGCGGTCCCTCGCTGGAGATGGTCCTCGCCGTAGTGGGGGCGGTCGCGGCCCTCGAAGCAGATGGTGCAGGTCCCCCCACCATTGCATTGTTGGTGCAGCTTGGGCTCCGCAACCCACAAATGTCAGCAGGAGCTCGGTGGCGCGTCAACGCGGGGTGCACCGGCGTGACCAAGAGCGTGACGACGGTGAGCTGTGCATATGTCGTCGGCGAGCTCGCGCGCATGAGAACACTTATCGGTGAGCTGTGCACCGGCCGCGACGCCTCCTCGTCCCCTGAACGCGCGCGGGGTTCGTCGTCGTCCTCCTCGTCCCCAGCACGCGCGCGGCCGTCGTGGCGGCGGCGGTTGTTCACGTTGCTGGGCTCGCGAACGTGCTCGCCGTCCAATACGGCCTGTTGTCCTACTTATCGCCCGCTCATCACGACGTGAGTGTGCGAACTCCATGTCCGGGGCTGATGGAGTTAGGCGCACAGATCGACCCGCAATATGTAGGACGCTTTAATACGTAGGACGTTTTAGCTTTTTCAGATACATATGCACCTAAATATGGTGTGGTTAAATGGTGAAAATAATGCACTTAGCAAAGCCAAAAGTATTGATTGAATTTAACCGGGCTCTTTTCTGAAGAACTGAACCTGGATTTGTTAGCCAACTACAGGACCAGGAGTCTAGGAGGGAGCCGAGCCAAGAGCCCACTCACCAGATCGGCTCTCTGACTGCTGGGGTCCCACAACCAGGCACTTGGCTTGGCTTGTTTAGATGCCCGAATTGGGTGCTCCTGATTTGGTACAGTGCAGCACTGTAGCACTATAGTAATTTTGTTTTTATGTGGTAAAAATTATCTAAATATTGATTAATTAAGGCTTAAAATGTTAGATCTCATGAAATACAACAAACTGTGCAATTAATTTTTTATTTCATCTACATTTAGTACTCTATGCATATGCCGTCATTTTGATGTGATGGAGAATCTTCTTTTTACATACTCCCTCCGTCACAGAAAGAGTGTCACTTTAGGCTTTTCCTCTACCATGTTTGATTCTCCGTCTTATTAAAAAAATTTTATAAATAATATTTATTTTTTATGACTTATTTATCATTAGAGATACTTTAACACCGATTTATATAGTTTATAATATACTTAAAAATTTTGAATAAGACGAAGCGGTCAAACACGATGTCTGAAAGTAAAAAACGACACTCTTTTTAGGACGGAGGGAGTAGTGGAATTTGGGGGTGAATTTGCCTTGTCATTAACTACTATGCTCAGCAGTCACCATTTTTTGTGTTCTTGTCAGTCGAATTGTACTACTCCGCCACTGGATGTGCATGCATTGGTGGATAGAAGACCAGTCCCACATATAGTTCGATCGGGTTGAACTATGCAGTTTCTCATCAAGCGCGCCAAACAGGTCATGATAGCCTCCAACGCGAACCCATGTTTGCGTTCGATTACCCATGGCCAGGAGATGCAATAAAAAGGGCCATGATTTGGAAGAAAACAAGCAACATTCTATGTCTACCCCCCCTCCTTGTGTTTGTGTGCTCGTCCTCTCCTCTTGCGTGGTTGCCCCCCTCCTCTAGATCTGCGCCACTACCGGCAAAACATCCTTGTTGCATCCTCCGATGGCCTAGATCTAGCCAATGGCGGTACGTAGTTCCTCATCGTCGCCGGCCGAGGGACTACTCACCCCCGCCGCATCTTCCCTTTCCCACCAAAACCATGCTTGCCTAGGAAACCGGCCTCAAGGAGGTCGCCTCTGTTCGGGCTATCGGCAGGCTCCTCTAGGACGCCTGCCTTAGCCTGAGCTCCCACCGGCTACCTCCAAGCTCCCACCTTCCTCCAAGCTCCAATACCTTCGGGCATTTAAAAACTTCTTTCCAATCGAAATCTTTGTTATTATGAGTGCACCTAATTACCCAAGTGATTTCTTAAGAGAATTTTACCTGCATCGCGACAAACAAAAAGAGATTATTTTATTTGAATCCCAAGCCACCGGCCTCATTTTCGTTCTTACTCCCTCAAGGCCAAAACGGAAATCGTTCTAGCTAGCTTTTTAAGGCCTATTTTATTAGGTGCATTTTTAAATAAATAAAATAAATAGTGAAAGCTGTGTAAGTATCTACGAGAATGAAGCCTGTGCGTGCGTGCGTGGTTGTCCATGCATCCATGGCTAAAATTGTGAAAAGCTGCTCAACTTGGCCCGCAAGCAAGCTTGATCACGCTGCCGTACGTCCAGGCTGGCAGAACCGCACAAGCATGACGCGCGTGGACTGGGCGGATCCCATGCGCCCGTCCCCTTGCTCTGGTCGGCTCGTGTCAACCGGCCTGGCGCATGCGACGTACAGTACCATTTGAATTTCGTTGCGGCCGGGCGGTCCACCGGTAGTACACGTGTAGCCATAGCAGCACAGTCCCAAACAACGCGCACTGTGACTGTGACGGACACGACACAAGGAATTTCTGGTTACGTCTCGTCGGGCAGGGCCCGGTTGTCAGGCATGGTGCGGGGCCCGGTTGTCAGTCCAAGGAGCCCACCTGCGAGGAGGAGCCTGTAGAGGTGTCGTGTGTGGGTCCGGCGGGGACAAGAGCCCACTGACCAGACCGACTCACATGACGACCGTCGCCATTTTCTTTTCTTGTCAGTGCGATGACATGACGACGCAAATGTTGTTGGCCGGGGTCAACGTCTTGTGCGGCTGAACGGCATGCGTGTGAAATTGTAGCGTAGTACTGTACTAGTACACGCCAGCCGCTCACTTTTGCATTGACTGCTAGTCACTACCGAGTGGTGGGAGATTGGCATTGGCAGGCAACCATGCACCAAGCTCGATCCGGAGAAATGCCCACGTCGCTCGCAAGTATCAGGTGGCTGCTGCGGCATGCGGCCGCATGGCGTCGGTGATCGTTCTCGCTGGGGCCGGCGGTACCGACAGCAGTGCTGCTGATTGCGGCCGAACGGGGAGACAGCGGCGGGTCAAGGCTTTCTTTCGGTTGGTGTCTCCCACGGCGCCGCCGGTTTCTGGGAGCTGCCCGTGCAGGGACAATGCGGCCGGCCGGCGGGGGCTCGACTGGAACCCCGTGGGGCTCATGCGGCCCTCGAGCAGCTGGATGCGGTGCTCATGCGGCCCATCATTACATTGTTGGTGCAGCTTGGGCTCCGCAACCCAATGCCGCGCAGGAGCTCGGCGGACTGCTGCGGCGCGTCGGCCAAGAGCTGTGCACTTGTCGGTGATGAGCTCGCGCGCATGAGAGCACTTGTCGTCGGTGAGCTGTGCGCCGGCCGCGCGACGCCTCATCTATCACCGTGCGTTCATCGTCCTCCTCCGATCCTCATCCTCTGCACGCGCGCGGCGGTTGCTCACGATGCTGGGCTCGAATGTGGTCACCGTCCAATACGGCCTGTTGTCCTGCTTCTCGCCCGCTCATCACGACGTGTGTGTGCGAACTCCATGTCCGGGGCCGATGGAGTTGAGGCGCACAGATCGACCGGCCGTTCACGGCCAACACGGTGATCGGTAGCAATGAAGGTAACCATTGAGCTAGCTAGGACGACTTCATGAATCAGATTTTTAATGTACAGTAGTGGTACGGACACTTCCACTACCAAAGCACGCGCGGAGTTAAGTCAATCATGCAGTTTGCGCCACTGCCAGGTGCTATCAAGGCCAAGGCGGGACCACTTCAAGTGGTCGTTGACCTGTTCAAAGTTGAATCAATGTAACGCCATGCATGGCTGACCTCACTTGTCTAACGATGCACTTCTCCTCCGGTCCCAAAAGAAGTGACAGACCTCGATCGTGTAGCTTGGCCGGGTCCTCGCTTCGGTCGCCTTCTGCGGATCATCGCGATCGAATGAGACTACCAATGAAAAGGAAACACAAAAACAAACAAAGAACTATATGGTGGTAAACAGATCAAATTAATAGAACAAGATTTTAGAGGAATTTAGGTGGTCGTTTTTGTGGAAAACGGAATTAAAACGGAGGAGATATGATTTTTAGAAGTTAATATAAGACGTTGGGAACTTGGCAGAATTTCTGGGAATATTTAGTTGAATATAAAAGGTTGTGGGAAAGGAATGGGTAGGTTCTAGAGTGACTCTAGTATTTTTATGAATTTTCTGAGAATTATTCTCTATCGGAAAAATAGCTTTCCATCACTCTGTGTGTGTGTGGCGTTCCCAACACACGGAACGCACCTCGTCCGGTCCGGTCGTCCCAAACGGATACCGACGCGCCTGACCAGCTGACCTTGACCCGCCGAGCCGGTCTCGGTCCACGTGGCACACGCGACGCTGCGTCGATGGCACGCTGCAGCATTCGAATCATCAACCATTTCATACTGACGAGCGGGTCCCATCCGTCAGCAGCAACGGTTCGACAACTTTTTGAGGCGCCCACCAATCAAATCCGTCTCGGCCGCCAGAAGGAGGCGCCGCTCCTCGTCTTCGCCGTCCACTTGCCCCCACTCCTCCGCCCCCCACGAGCCCTAGCGCCACCCGCTCACCCACCGCCGCCGCCGTCGGCCGAGCAGCCGAGGGAGGCGCCAGGATGTTGGGGTACGAGAGGTGCGTCGACATCGAGGCGGGGACCTCGGGCGCCGGCGCGCGCCAGCTCTACCCGGGGATGCAGGACAACCGTGAGCTGCGCTGGGCGCTCGTCCGCAAGATCTACGTCATCCTCTCCCTCCAGATGCTCCTCACCGCCGCCGTCGCCGCCGTCGTCGTCAAGGTCCGCGCCATCCCGCACTTCTTCGCCACGACCAACGCCGGCCTCGGTCTCTACATCTTCCTCATCGTCCTCCCCTTCATCGGTGAGTCGAATCCGTCCCCCGGCCCTCAACTCTCGACCACCCATCCAAAGCAGCCTTCGAACCAAGGGTGTTGACTTGTTGTGAATGCTTCACTTCTGTTCCGCAAAATGCGATGTAGGTTGCTGCTATCAATTTGGATGTGGATTGCTGTTGCGATATTTGAATCGCGACATTCTCAGGGGCTAGAGTTCGATCAACTTTTTGTAACTTCTGAATAATTTTTTTTGTGCGGTTTTCCTCTTCCGATCGGGTGCGCGGGGAAGCAGTTGACTTCCAGGAGTATTCCGTCGAATATATTCCGTGCGTTGCTTAGTTAGAATCAGATTCGGATGCCCATGTCCGTCCTAATACCTGCGAAATCTGCGAAATGTTGTTGGTCGGTTAGGTAAAGTTTGCAAGGATTCTGTCATAGTGGAACTGGAGGAGCCTTGCATAGATGCCGTTACCTTGTGGCAACAGTGTTTTTCGGTGGGTGGGTTGGCACGCGTGAGGGTTTTTATGTTTAGCAGGAACAGAAAGGACCCCTAACCTGACCTAATTGGGTGTTATTTGGATTGAATTGGATGTCTAATTACTTGCCGATTGATGATGATATGCTGAACATGACTGCTCATTTTCTTTTGGTGTGCAGTGCTGTGCCCGCTGTACTTCTACCATGATAAGCACCCAGTCAACCTGATCCTGCTCAGTCTCTTCACCGTCGCCATCAGCTTCTCTGTTGGCTTGACATGTGCCTTCACCAGTGGTAACCATCTCATATGTTTGTCCTTAATTCTTCAGTTTTTTTGACTACCATTGTTTTGTGTGCCTGATTGTGTAAATTGGTAACATCAGTGTAAATACCATGCAATGGCCTTGCTAGTTTTGGACAGATTTTTGACTGTTAGGATACACGGAAATTTCTAGGAACTTGTCCTGGCAGCCTATGTGAGGTGTAAACCAAATCTGTAGGTCTCTGTTCAGCCTATGTAAATCCTTATTCATTGGTTTCAATAAATATTGGTCAAAACATGCAACTTGAGAAGTTATTTACTAGTTATTTCTGGCTCTATTTTCATCCTTGCAATGCGTAATTACATAGTGACAGGTTCAATATTTTTCTCCATGCTAATAAGCACTGCTTTGTGTGCTTGTCTGTGTAACTTAGCAATATCTGTTCCGTTGCAAGTATTTGAATTAGTGATATCACTTATCAGCATACATACTGTTTCTTGACTATGCTAGTTTTTGGAAGAGTTTTGTGTGGTTTGTGAGGAATTTGAAGGAACTTGTCCTAGATGCCAAGCGAGGCACTTGCCTACTCTTGTGTGTAGAGCCAAGTTGTACGTTTTGTGGCTGTGTGGTTATGCTTGTCTGAGCCCTTGCTTTATGCATATCACATATCCATGCAAACATATTTGGCAATGCAAAATTACTTTCGTTGTGAAGTTTACCTTTTGTTGGGTTGTGCCTTTTTGAACTATCCTTTGGTTTTCTTAAAGCATTGGTCGGAACACATTGCATGACTGTGTGAGATATTATTGGTAGTTTGAATCTGGCAGGTATTTGTCCATGAAAATAAGCTCTTTATTAGCCACAACTTTTGTGAGAATACTGGTTTTGTTAGGGTCTCAGCTGGAATTCGATAACAAAATGCATGGATTTTTAATAGAAGATTAGATTGTTACAGGCTCTGCACAAAGGGAGATGCTTCATATGATTTTACTTTTTGGTGATCCCCAGCTGGTTCGAGACCATTTTAAGTGATGCCAAATCATTATAAACTGTCATTGTGAACCCATCTTTATTTCTGGAACCTTTACCCTATGATTTAGCTGTAACGATCATGTGTGCTGGCAACAACAGCTGGTGCAGTGGTGCATGCTGTGGTGGTTGATTTTTTTTTCTCTTTTGCATCTGTATCCCTTTGCCAATAATTAGGACACTGAATTATGCACTCTCTTTTTTGTTTCTAGATTTAACAGTCATATTTTATTGGATGTTCAGACTACATAAAAGTTACTTTGATGAGCTTCACAATGATGGCTTGAAAAGTGATACAAATTTTTATTTCTTTTGCTTTAACAATTTAGCAAATACTTGCAATCTATCTCTGTTCAGTTATTATCTATTTCTGTTCAGATATTTTCCAGTTATGTCTTTTGTCCTTTTATTATTAGATACCCAAACATGTGTTGGGATGGGATGAAACCTGAGTCTTGTAGCTGGCATTCTTAATCTCTTTTAACCCTTTCTTCACCTGCTCTTAGTTCTTGTTGAATGCGGTCTAGCAATTTGGAATCTGCTGTGTGAACAGGCAATGTCATTCTGGAGTCTGCAATTCTGACAACAGTGGTTGTGCTCAGCCTGACTGCATACACTTTCTGGGCCGTGAAGAGGGGCAAAGACTTCAGCTTCCTGGGTCCTTTCCTGTTTGCATCACTTATGGTGTTGGTTGTGTTCACACTCATCCAGGTCAGGGATCTATCTCCGCAGCAAAGCATCATTGCATTCTCTACGTGATGTGATAGTATGTACTTAGAATCTTTTCCAATCGATGCTGATGGGGTTGCTGCTGCCAAATGCAGATACTGTTCCCACTGGGCAAGCTCTCCCAGATGATCTACGGTGGGCTGGCGTCGATCATCTTCAGTGGCTACGTCGTCTACGACACGAACAACATCATCAGGCGCTTCAAGTACCACCAGTACGCCTGGGCCACCGTCTCCCTCTACCTGGACATCATCAACCTCTTCCTGTCCCTGATGACCCTCTTAAGGGAGGCCGACTAGGCGCTCACCTCCCATCCTGTCTTTTACACTAGCTGTGAATATCTTACGTTGGTCCCTGGATGCTTGTTGGTTAAGCAATGGTGCCCAGAATTCCAGTTCCAAGAGTAGAGTTGTATAGTTGTGTTGCCTTTCTACTAGTATGGTCCTATTCGTTTTGGCTCAGTGATATCATCTACGTAGTTGGATCATGAACAGAAGTACCTTGATTTGGGTTGCCTAACCTAGAATGAGAGTTTGGAGAGCCATCTGCTTTATGATCTTCATTTGCTGCTTTGTGGTGAATCTATCATGGAGTTTTCATTTATCGATATATCACAAGTGATTAATTGATACAGGTTGGCATGTATTCTATGACGCTAACAGAAAATGAGGTAGTGATCATGTGGGCACGTTGAAGGACGTCGCCACCACGTTTTGTATCAGCTGAAAGCTGAAAGCATGTTTTGTGTGCCAAGAATAGAGAGTTCTGATTTCCGAACCACTGAAAAACCATAACGACTTTGAGAACAGAAAACCCGGGGCCAGGTCCCTCCCGGCCTTCTCCGCCGTCCAAACTCTGCAGAACCCAACCATCTCCGATCAGAACTGTCCGTCTGATTTTTCCAGCACATTCTTCCGAAATTTCTACAAAATTCACGCATTCTGAAGTTCTTTTGAAAATCTCAGTACTTCATCAGCACAAAGTGAGCAACCTCATCAGCATAAAGTCGGCAACTGTATAATGATATAGTATTACAATAAATAAGAACATCCAGTTCGATTTCCCTCTGCAAAATGCATCCAAGCGTACCGTCAGAATCGAAGCAGCGTCCCTGACGTTCGTGGTGACCCTCTCTCTGCACACTCTGGGCGGCCAGACTTGGCTTCCTCGACTCGTTCCTGGCCGCGGGGTGCCTCGTGCTCATTGCAACCAAACACCACTTCGCCATTGGCGCACATCTCTGAACTGGTAGCCCAAGGCACGTCGCCGGCTGGTGCTCTCCGGCCGGTTTTATCATCTACGACTACTACGTCACGACAGCCATCTCCCTGTACCTTGACGCCATCAATATGTACTTTCATGGCCATAGTTTATTAATGCCATAGTTTAAAAAAATTGTGCAAAATATCTTTCCTTTTGTCGTGACAATTTTATAATAAAAGTTTTCCAAGAATAACTTAAATTTGACTATTTTTGCATAATTTTTTTTACCGTGTGTTTGGTTGGGACTAGTGGGTTGGAATGGTTCCAACCCACGTTTTGGGAACGGAGCGAACCCGTTTTTTTTTTTTTTTTTTTTTTTTTTTTGTTTGGTTATTGATTTGATTTTAACCAACCCGTTCGGTGTTTGGTTGAAACAATTGGAAACACGGGTTGGATGGCATGATAACACCGTTAGTGAGGATCCCACTTGCCACCAGTGGACCCCACGTGTCAATCTCTCACCTTTTTTTTCCTTTTTATTTTCTTCTCCACATTATCCTCTTCCTCCGCCTCCCGAACGCGAGTGAGCCCGAGGGCCGTGAGCGCCTCCGCCTCTCCGCCGCGAGTTCCGCCGCCGGCGCGAGCGGCCGCCGGGGCGCTCCGCTCCCCGCGCGGAAGTTTCGCCGCCGGCGCGAGCGGCCGCGCGGCGAGCTCCTGCCGGGGCGCTCCGCGGGCGAGCTCCGCCGCGGCGCGAGCCGCCGACGGGCCGCTCCGCTCGGGCGAGCGCGCCGCGCGCGCGAGCGGCCGCGGGCGAGCTCCGCCGCCGGGCGCTCCGCCTGGGCGAGCGCCGCCGCGGGCGCGAGCGGCCGCCGGGGCGAGCAACGCCTGGGCGAGCGCCACCGCCGGGCCTGGGCGAGCTCCACCGCCGGTCGGGGACGGAAGTTTTTTTTTCTCGACTCGGGGGTGACGGAGACCGAAGACGCAGACGGAACCCGGGTGGGTTCGCTCCGTCCGCTAGATTTCGGCGGACGAGACCAACCCGCATAAACAGCGAATATTCCCTTGGGGTCCAACCCATCCCTTCCCCAACCTCCATCCAAACACCCAAAAAATGGGTCGAACCCATCCGGGTTGGTCCCAACCCTCCAACCAAACACACGGTTAGTAAGACGAACAATCAAACATAATATAATAAAAAGTCAAACCACTTACAATTTAGGATGGAGGAATTATCCAAGTATTTAGATCTACTATAAATTTGGAGATACAGATTCTATTATTTTTTTATAAACATAGACAAAATTTAAAAAGTTTGACCGACATGAATATTATGTACCACTGTGAAACTTGTTTTGCGACCGAAGTAGCAAGTGCATCGTTTTTTTTTTACGAGTAGCAAGTGAGATCATTTGACAGGTGAGGTCAGCCATGCATTTTACTTACAAAAAATGTCCAAGGTGACTCAGCTAGTAGGGATTTTGGCGTTACATCGATAGAACTTGAACAGGTCAACGACGACGACGTAAGGACGCCACATGTGGAAAGATCAGCTGCTAGCTTCTCATGAAGCTCGATGGCCGCGGCCGCCGTCACGAAGGCGAGAACCAGCTCCTGCGCGGCACCACTGACAAGGCGGTGATGCTCCAGGCGCGCGGCGTCAAGATGATGGAAGCCTGCAACTCCAACGGGCGCCGCCGGGTTCGTCGACCGTGGCCGAGATCCGCGTGCCCTGTCCGTTCCATCTTACGCCGCGGCGGATAGTGGTCGGCACTGTCGTAGGGGCTGTATCGGCTCGAGCGGCCATCGAGCTTCATGAGAAGCTTGCAGCTGCTCCTTCCACTTGCGCCGCCCTCCTACCATTGCGCTGTTGGCGCAGCTTTGGCTCCGCAACCCAATGTCGCTTAGGAGCTCGGCGGCCTATTGCGGCGCCTCGGCGTGGGGCGCATCTGCACATTTCGTCGGTGAGCTCGCGCGCATGAGAGCACTTGTCGTCGGTGAGCTGTGCACCGGCCGCGACGCCTCCTCGCCGCGCCGCGCCTGTGAGCACCGCACTTCCATCACCGTGCGTTCGTCCTCCTCCTCCGATCCTCATCCTCTTCACGAGCGCGGCCGTCGTGGACGGTGCTGGACTCGCACGTGGTCACCGTCCAATACGAGCTAGGATGACAGGACACACGAGCTAGGACGACTTCATGAATCAGTTTTTGAATCACAGTGTAGTACGCAAGTCATCATGCAGTTGCTACCAGCGTTTTTTTTACCGCCCCGGACTTAACGGACCGGTCCGGTTCCGGTTCGGACCGGTTCGGTAAGTCCTAAATTTAAATTTCAACTTTGAAAAAAAATGCTAAAAAATTCCTAAAAATAGTTCATGACTTATAGAACCCAATGGTGTCAAAATTATTCAAATTTGAGTTCGTTTAGTATTTATTTAGACGTCTAGAAGTTTGAAAAAAAAAAAAGAAAAAGAAAAAATACACAGCCGGCCCGTTAAGGCCCATTAAATCATGAAGGTCGAAAAACATACTAAACACACTCAAATTTGAGTAATTTTGACATCATTGGATTCTAAAAATCATGAAGTATTTTTAGAATTTTTTTTTAAAAATAAATTTGAATTTTGAAAAAACCGCTCAAACCGAGCGGTAAACCGGACTAACCGGGCGGTAAACCGGACTAACCGGGCGGTAAACCGGTGGCCAACCGAACAACATAACACCTTGAATTCAAATTTGAATTCAAGCGGTAACCGGCGGTTACCGTACTTACCGTCTGGTTTACCGGTACCGAAGGGCGGCGGTTGGGAGCCTTCGGTCGGTAAAAAAAAAGAGAGAATTATGAAAATGGCCCTAGAAACAAAAGTGTTGAGGAAAATGGCCCTTTTTATTTTGAACTTTGGAAATTGGCCTCGAAAATCAAACTTCCTTAGGAAAGTGGCCTTGTTAATTTAAAAATCATATCTAGAGTTTGACAAGTCTATTTTGGGTGAACCAAATTTCGTTGTGTTCATTATGATGCCTAGTTTTTACTAAAAATATTAAACATACCGTGTTTAGTAATAAAATAATTAGTCATGATTTATGCCTTTTAGAAAGAGAAAACTTCATATCTCGTTCTATATAACTCAAATTGATTTGAAACTTTTAGGGTAGGCTCTGAGGCAATGTGTGTGCTATGGTAGAAATTTCATGTTCATTGAGTTTAATATGACTAAGTTATTAAGTTATTAAGTCATTTATTAAGCCCTAAACAAGATAACTTAATAACTTAGTCATATGAAATCCATTGAACATGAACTTTCTACCATAGCACACACATTACATCAGGAGCCTACCCTAAAAGTTTCAAGTCAATTGGAGTTATAGAGAACAAGATATTAATTTTCGTCTTTTTAAAAGGCATAAATCATAACTAATTATTTTATTACTAAACATGGCATGTTTAATATTTTTAATAAAAATTAGGCATCATAATGAACACAACAAAATTTAGCTCACCCAAGATGGACGTGCCAAACTCTAGATATAATTTTTCAAACTAACGGAAGGCCATTTTCCAAAGAAAAGTTTGCGTCGAGGCCGGTTTCCTAACTTCAAAAAAAAGGAGCCAGTTTTCTCAGCACTTTCGTTTCCAGGGCCATTTTCATAATTCACTCTAAAAAACCCAGGGTACCACTACCACGTGCCACCAAGGGTCCAAGGCCATTGGCGAGACGCCGGGAGCGCTTCAAGTGGTCGTTGACCTGTTCAAGTTCAATCGATGTAACGCCATGCATGGCTGACCTCACTTGTCCAAGGATGCACTGCTGGTCCCAAAAGAAGTGACAGGTGGGTCTCCGTCCTAAAATGTTGGACGTTTTTTTTTTTTTTATAAATTTGACTCGATTTACATAAAATATATATAATGCATACAACATTTATATAAAAAATTATTAAAATCTAGTTTTAAAGATCTTTTCATCGATACCAATTATTCACTGTAAATATTATTTTTAATACATACTTATCAAGTTGTTTCACGAGAAGCAAAAACAACAGACATTTTAGGATGGTGGGAGTGTAATATTTGTGTCAGTCAAACAGTGCATCACGTTGGCCAGGATGGTCACCAAGGCGCTTCAGGAACCCGTGGAGCATCCAGGGGGCCATCAGTGTATACATAAACTAGGTCGGCACAATGGCGTGGTATTGGGTGACAGTGGCATGTTGACAGGTTGAGGGCGGGCGATGGTGGCATAGGCCGTGGAGGTGATGACACGAGCTAGGCAGAGGCCCTTGAGGCCGGCAGGGAGGGGCTAAGGCTTGGGTGGTGATGTCGCGTGAAGAGACGCTATGATTTTTAAGAGCGTTTATTCATCCCGTTGGGGCACATAGAGAGGCTAGTAAATATAATGGAAAGCACTATAAGGCATTGTAGATATTTTATCATTTCGAGACCGATAAGATCGAAGTTGTCCTTCCAAATGTTTTTCTAACTAGAGAAGCTAGAGCAATAGAACTATTGCATCAAAGAAGTTACTGTGATGCGCCGGTGGGCCTCGGGCCCACGCGGCCATCCAAAGGGCCGATCGAGTGGCTAGTCGCCGCCATCGTTGATCCCGTCTTAGGTCAGGATTAGGTCGCTTTTTGAGAAGTCAAACAATCAATTGAATAATTTGACTAGATGTATCTAATAGTGTACAAACATTTTATAGAATGGTTTTCATAATGAATTTATTTGAAACCATTTTTTTTAGAAGGGCCGGCAAAAGTTTTCCCGGAATTTCTATTAGACGAGAAAAATAAAAGGCAAGTGTCGCCCAGGTTTTTTTTGACCGGAAACCGAGCGTAAAAACCATACAAATCGGAGGGCACCCTACTCCAATGCACATATAGGTACCAAGTTACAACTCAACTCGCGCCACTAAGAGCGCCAACTCAACTCAACTCAGCTCCGCGCCTGGTTGGATTGGGACATCGACATCAAGCCTCTAAACCACTTAGCACTCGGTCGGATTGGGTCATCGACACGAGCGTCCACTGAAAAACCACTAGGAGCTCCACCACTGACGCCAACTCAAGAGAAAGCAACAAAACCTAAAAGACTAAACAACTCAAACAAAACTAAGCCTAAACCGCCACTGGCACCAACCACGAACACATTGACGAAGACGACGAAGTAGCACTGCCCAAAAACATCCCCGCCGCGTCGAATTCCACAACGACGCCTTCAAGAAGGTTACGACGCCCAAGCGCCGCCGTCGTCCGTCCAAGGCAGGACTGGGTTCTCACCCATGGAATGTGCTAGGGATGCGACGCCCTCGACGGGGGAAACGGATCCCACAATGCTTTTCTTCTCGATACGGACGTGACCGGTGAAAAGATGGTTCTGATCCTGCCATGCTGCGTGAACATTGAGCATCTCACAGACCTTCGTGTAGCTCGCTCGAACGTCGAGTGCAACGACTGTGCGTCAAACAAGCCATGTTCAAGGCCGAGCACGTACGTACATGCTCCCACACGTTCCACGTGCACGGACTCATGGCCAAGCGGAGTCCGGCGGCGCGCCTCTCGACCTCGTGATGGTGCTCGACGTCAGCATGACCTGAAGCAGTCCATGGGGTTCGTCATCCACGGCATCAGGCCCCAAGAGCCAAGGCAGCCTCGATCAGACAGCGTTTGTCGCCGGCGCAGGAACACACCCTCCTCTCCGACGCCCGGCCAGGATTCTAAATCTCAGCTTGTATTGTATCTATTATTTATGCTTGCATTTGTATATATAAATCAAGTTACAGTCCTAAAAGGAAACCAGTACATTAACTGCCTATCTACGTATATACATACAGATTAATAAGTTTTTTTTTTTGAGGAGAGTACAAAATAATAATGATTAAATAAGAAAGGAGTATATGTCAGTCTACGTATATACATACTGCTCTATTTTATATATTTAGTTAAACTTAATATATGAATTGGATTTGATCCATCGGTTGCTACAAAATTCAGCCCCGTCTTAAATTATGTTTCCTTTCTGTTGTGGCACTAATCCTCTTATGTGCATGTTTTTATCCTTGATGCGAACTTGAAAATGATATGACATGAAAATATATAGCTGATGTTTGTAGACAATCTTCAAGAAGCTGATGTTTTTATGAGTAAAATGCATTCAGGGTACCCAAACTATTGGGCTATTCCCAACTAGATACTCGAACTATCAAATTGACTATTTAGGTACCTGATCTATTGGCAATACATACCAAAGGTCAAAAACCTGCCACGTCAGGGTCGTTTTTTCAAAAAACACCCTGTACCTTTTCTCTTTCTCGCAACTAGCTCCTCCCTCGTCTTCTTCCTTGTCCCTGCTTGATAGTGTTCTCGGCGACGCCCGTGGCCGCAGACACGTCCCGAATCGACCTCCCGGCGCCGGCACCCCGGCGTTCCATGGCCATGTAGATGATGGCAGCGGCGGTGGAGTCCGGGTTGCGGCGCACGTCGAGCTGTACCTGCATCCTCGTCGCGCACCTCGTCCTCCTCCATCCCCAGCAGCGAGCCGAAGCGCTCCACTTTGTCCGCGGCGCGCACGACGCCGGCCGATGTTCATCATGCCGGCGCCCTCCCCGTTCCCGCAGGCCTCGTCGTCCCCGAGGCGCTTCCGGATGACCGCGATGAGCTTGCCGATGTTCATCATGCCGGTGCCCTCGCCGGCCTCGTCGTCCCCGAGGCGCTTCCGGATGAGCGCGATGAGCTTGCCGATGTCCTTCCTCGCCGCGGGCCCGTCGCGCGTCGCCGCCGCCAGCTCCTTGAACGTCCGCGGTGTGCCGGCCCGGCGGCAGGCCACGTACAGGCACGCCGCGTACAGCGCGTCGCCGCTCCGCCCGCCGCCCTTGGTGTAGTAGTGTTGCGCCTTGCCCTTGCGCTCCTCCATCCGCAGGAACACCTCCACCGCGCGGTCACGCGCCCCCGGCGCGATCCCGAGCCGCGCCGCCATGTCGGCAATGGCGCGGTGCGCCTCCGACATGGCCTGCTTCTCGCCGCCGCGAGGTGCCGGCTGCACGCGCTCTGGCGTGGTGTTGAGCGAGAGCGAGAGGGACACGACCGCGGGTCCTCCTCTTTATCGGGCATCCTCAGCGGCGGCAAGAAGAAGCGCGACGAGCAGGAGGCGTAGCACGAGGTGGGCAGAGGAGGCCATCATCGCCATCAGTGCGCCGTCGTCCGGCTGATGGCCGACATCTGAAACCTCCTGCAGTTGCAGTTGCCGGAGGAGAGTGGCCCGTGCTCTTGGCTGCTGACGTGCTTCGTCTTCTCCCAAGCAGGCGACGAGGAATACATTGGCCGGTTTGCTTCCGGCCTGTATGTCACTGATGCTTTGCTTTGCTTCGCTTGCTTGCGTGCGCCGCCACAAATAATCGAGCTGGGCGCCGGCCGGCCGGCAGAGCACGCGGCTGTGAGCTCTCAAGTGATAGCTGGGCAGCTGGCGGTGGCGGGCCGTCGTTTTGGTTTGGCCAAAGACAAACGAATTGAAGGAGCACTCGTCCGCCGGAATGAGATTCTCCAGTTGCCCAGAGAACTTGTCTCTACGGTTGCTGCAAATCTGGCCGTCCAATCCTATCTAACGGTGGCTAAAGCACATGGTCTGCCCTTCTCAGGTTGCTGGGCTTCGGCCCAACATGAACAGTTCAGCCACGCAACCTTGTTCTTGCCATCGCCGGACCTCGCGTCCTGTACTACTGTCTGGCCACGCGACGACGGCCGCGAAGCCACAGCCTCGCTGAACGCGTCGTCGCCTCGTCGAACCATCACAGCGGGCCTATCAACGCCGAGCCGGACCACGACCCGCCGACGCACCTCCGGTCTCGCCTTTCCTGCGCGCAGTCGCGTTGCTCGGAGATCGCGGCACCACCGCGCTCAACTCTCTCGCGTCGTCACCATCAACCTGAGCCACTTTTTGGCGTGAGACTGGAAGGGCCTGCTGTGACGATCGGAGATTTGCCGCTGTCCTGCTCACATTTTACGGCCAGTAGGCTGAGCGTATCGGTGGCGGGAAGCTAAACGACGGCGTGATGACGAACGCTCTTGACGAGAGCGGCACGGCGTAGGACAGCTTCGTTGGCGAACTCGTGCGTGGTGGCGGGGAGACGAGCGCGACACCCGCCGGTCCAGTGCCGCGCCGATCTGACGAGAAGTCAGGAGCAGTCTGCATCACGGACTCGCTCACCTCGCCGCTCCGCTGTCGCTGGGCTCTTGCGACAACACTCCGCAGTGGCCGCTGCTTCCGCGCCAATCGCCGTCGCGCTCGCGGCTTTGATCGACTGCTGCGTCGCACCGCTGGCCTGCGTCGCCGCGCTGTCGTGATACGGTGCGATGCCAGCGTGCCGTCCGCCCTTACCTCCTCTTCCTCAGCCTTGGCGGCCTCAGGGAACGCGCGGCGCAGGCGTGCCCACTGCTCGCCCGAGCAGTCCTCGACGGTGAATGAAGCAGGGGGCAGGGAGAGGGAGGCCCAGAGAGGGGCACGGCGCGGGGCTGGCTAGCCTGTGGACTTGGCCGTGAGGGTCAAGCTGGCCGCCGCTGCAGCTGTGCGACGACCGTGGCGGAGTCAGAGGAGCCGCCGGCGCTGGGGCAGGAACGAGGATGACGTAGGAGTCGCAAGGGGAAGGGAATCGGGTGGATGGGCTCGTACTGGGCCGGTTGAAGGCCTATTAGACTATAGTTCTGTGGAGCTCGTGCTTGGATCAACAATCAACGGTCAGGATGAGCAACTGGAGAGACAAGTTGTTCCGTACAACTGTAGAGGATCTGGTTCCCGTCCGCCGCGCCCGAGCGTGTGCGGTAGGAAGCAGGTGGGGGATGGATAGAGGAGAGAGAAGAGGGAGGAGCTAGTTGCGAGAAAGAGAAAAAGTAAAAGGTGTTTTTTGAAAAATGACCCTGACGTGACAGGTTTTTGTCCTTTTGGTGTGTATTGTCAATAAATCAGGTATTCAGATAGTCAATTTGATAGTTCAAGTATCTAGATGGGAATAGCCCAATAGTTTGAGTATCCCGGATGCATTTTACTCTGTTTTTATTGTGCCTTATCCTTTTTTTAGTCTGGGCTCCGATTCTGGGATCATTTCTTTTTTATTGTTTCCTTTTTGCTGCTGTCGTTATGTGGCTTGAAAAAATCAAGATGGTCAGCTGCCTAGTGAAAGATTTGACTATGAAAAATTCCACGGTGTATCATACATACTTGGCTGCTTAATTGATCCAACAAATAGTTTCATGCATTTTATTCTCCTCTCTATTGAGTCTAGAGATACATCAAGCAACGTGTTTTGGGTTGTCTTTTAAGGAAACCGTTCCAAAAACTTGTTTTTTTATGGTTATACTTTGATATATTTGATTTGAAGTTTGGATTAATTCAAACCGAGACGGGCCCTTGTAAAAAAAAGCCCAAGACGGGCCTAAACCTACCCAACACCGAAACATGGGCCAGCCCACCTACGCATCCATACTCTCGGTTTGTCTCATGGACCGAACTGGCGGAGCTCCAGCCCAAGCAGAGAGCACCGAACAAACATTCCTTGCGCACCAATTGGCCCACGCAAAGCGTCCTCGACATCCTGTGTCTGGGACCGCCAGTTAATCGCCGGCGGAGGACTTTGTGATCGTTCTCGGATGGACCGGCTGTACCGACAGCAGTGCTGCTGGTTGCGGCCTCGCTGTCGACGTCGTGCCGAACGGAGACAGCGGCGGGTCAAGGCTTTCTTTCGGTTGGTGTCACGTTCACTTCGCTCGCTGTGCTCACCAATGTCGTGGACCAAGGACGTCGTGCGTGTCCAGCGGCATCGTCACCAGCGCGGCGACGCTCGCACCCTGCGCGAACACCGATGGCCGCCAGAGGAGCCGTCGGGTAGGAGGCCCCCTACCATCCGCGACTACAACGGCGTCTGGACCATCAACCGCTGGCTGACGACATCGACCGAGGTCCACACCACCTGCGCGGCTACGGCAGCAGTAGAGGCGGCTGGTTCCGCGACGCCGCGACGGAGCGCCCGGCGCTCTTGGTGGCCTTGAGCGCCGCCGTATAGAACGCGCGTTCCGCGGCTACTGACCTTGTTTGAGCGCACGCACAAGAGAGCACTCGTCGGCGGAGCACGCGCCTTTTAGCACGGCGGTGCAGCCATGGTGCGTTGGCCACCATGACGCCGCCAGGCCGCGGGACGCTCCGTTGCTGGGCTCGCAGTGCTGTTCGATCCTGGATGTCGCGTAGGAAGGACAACGCGCCACGGCCACGAGAGCCACGAACGGCCGCGGAACGAACCCGGCCACGCGCGTTGCATCATCTTGATTCTTGAGCATGTGGCGCATGACGCCGTACGTGCACTTTAGCTGCAGAGCAAAGCAAGATACTAGGGCCGGAAAGAAGCGTCGGAGGTGGGTGGTGGACAACAAGGTTGATGGGGATGAGCAAGAGGCAAGAGCGGATGAGCGCTGCTCCTGTTAGCAGCAACCAGCAAGCAAACGTCGTTGAAGAAATCCTTTTATATTCAATTCCAGTTCTACAAATATGAGAATATAATATTCAGTTCTCCACGGACCACGACTTCTTTCCTTCGGCCCATCTTCGGCCTCATGTCTGCTATCTTTGCTAGGCCCATTTCGTGAATCCAATATTGTTTCTTTATCTTTCTTATTAAAGAACAAAACTACTTGTAGCCAGCTCGCGCTGCCAGAGTATCCACGTTAGCGAAATTATTTTTAGGCATTGGATTGCTGATCGAACGGTTCTTCTGCCTTCTCCGAACCACTCCCGACCAAATATATACCGGTTCCAACCCAAACCCTAGCTCTCTCGCACTGCCTCCTCCCTCTCAATCATTTCTCACGGCGGCGGCGTTTTTCAGGCCAGGCCGCTCACCATCGCCGTGGCACTGGCGTGCTGGTGTCGTGGCACGGCGCCCCGCATGGCAGCGGCCACAGCCGCAGGCACGCCCGGCGGCGGACGCAGACGCCGGCGAGCGCACCGGTTCTCCAGCTTGGTGACGCGGTGGCACGGCGCCCAGGCGAGGCCGCCCCCAGGTGCGACCGCAACCCGGCACAGCGGCGCATCCGCGCCTCCTCCCCTGTCTCTCCTCTCTCGCGATGGCGGCTTGTGCGGCGGCGCGGCCCCTCGGTGCAGCGGTACAGCGGCCCCCTAGTGCCGCGGCGGCCATAGTCGCGGGCACGCCCCAGCGACGGCGGCAGATGCGGGCGAGCTCGCGCTCCCTCCTCCTCGGTGCCGCTCCCCGGCATGGCGTGGTGGCGACGAAGCGACGGCCAGCGGTGGCGGTGGCGCTCGGTCTTCCTTGTTGGCCAGCCTCGGGTGCGTGCTTCTGGGTGAGGGAGCCCCTGTCTCGCCCCACTCCCTCCATCTCTCCTCCCTCTCTCTGTCCCGGCGCTAGGGTGGGCCCTGTCGCGCGCGTATCGGTCAGGCAGCCCATCAACGAGGGCCCCGGCGTGGCGGCGTTGAGCGAGGCAGGCTCAGTGTGGCGGCGCGAGGGGCCAGCGTGGCGGCCCGGCACGCGCACACCCCGGCGTTGCTGCGCGACGGCACGGGGCAAGCGCGGTGCTCGTGGTGGTGCGGCGGTGCGGGTGGGCGCAGGCCCTGATGTCGACGGGCGCGACGGGGTGCCCCGGCGTGTGATGCACGCGTCCAGGCTTCTTGTTCCTCATCCTTCCCTCTCCTCTCATGCTCTCTCTTTCGTTCTTCTTCTCTGTGCTCTGGCGTGCGTGTGCTCGGATGTGTGCTCCGGCAACTCCACGACCAGATCTGCTGCCTCCGTTATCGGATTTGTCCATCCCACAGTCTGCGCGTCCGGATCCGTTGCCCCGTGGCTAGGGCCGGCCGTCCCCCACAGCGTTTGGGAAAATGGTAGTGCTGGTGCTCTTCTTTTTGGATTTCTTTTCTACTTCTACTTCAGTTCCTGTGCAATTTATTCGCATTTTGGTTTATTTGATTTGCAGTGCACGACGACATATTGGGAACAACAGTCACTGCTTTGGAAGATGCCTCCTAGCCTTGCCGATTCCTCGTGCCTTCAGTTTGTTTAGCCCCTGCTCTTTTCTTACCTAGGTCTTCTCTGATTATGTTTTCATTCCTCTCATAACTCATGGAATGGTTGCTGGTATTTGCGCAGTTGGATGCGAGCAGTTATGTGAACCAGTGCATATGATTGCTTGGTTTGCAGACATTCATGTTGCTAATTGTTTCTTGCATTATACTTGCCGCTCACTTTTCTAGGATAAAGTAGATGGCCGCCCTGTGCAGGTTGAATTAATTGAATGAATGCTTCTACATTCCGAAAAAAGCTATTGATTAATGTTCCAAAGCAAAACAAATTATGCTTAGATGTTCAGAGGGAGAGTGTAAATACACAGATAGTTTTTAACTCTTCTGCAAGAATTTGGGCTGCTGATGGAACATCACCTCTGGAACTAATTTTGAGGAATATCTATTGATACTTTGATTTTTATTTTTAAATTATGAAGCTGCAGTATGTAAGCTGCAAAATCTTTGTTAGAATTACTATCATGCCATTCATGGTAACCCTAGAGGGGTATATAGTAGCATACATGGGCCTCATGGGCTTTGCCTCATGGGCCTATACTCCAACACTCCCCGAGTCCCGAACTACCGGCGCAGCGGAGTTTCAAGACCTGGACATCTAAAAGAAAGAGCACACACACACATGCCCCCCCACAGCCACAACTAGCCACTGGTGATGTTGAGGCTGGAGCGGAAGTCGGTGAAGGTCGACGACGGGAGGCCCTTGGTGAAGATGTCGGCGAACTGGGAGGTGGTCGGTACATGGAGGACCCGCACCTCGCCGATGGCCACCCGATCACGGACGAAGTGAAGGTCAATCTCCACATGCTTCGTGCGCGGTGCCGGACGGGGTTGGTGGAGAGGTAGACCGCGCCGACGTTGTCGCGGTACACGAGCGTGGCCCGGCGAAGGGGGCTATGGAGCTCGGCCGGGAGGCGCGGAGCCGGGAAGCCTCGGCCACACCATTGGCGACGGCGCGGTACTCGGACTCGGACTGGAGCGGGAGGCCCACTGGCGGCGCTTGGAGGACCAGGACACCGGGTTGCCTCCGAGGAAGACGGCATAGCCGAGAGGTGGACCGTCGATTGTCCGGACAGCCGGCCCGGTCGGCGTCGGTGTAGACAACCGGCTACGAGAGGAGGACCGTCGGTGCATGAGCGAGGCCATGATCGGCGCGGTGCCTCGGAGGTACCGAGGAGACGCTTGAGAGCAGTGAGATGAGGCTCCCGAGGATCATGCATATGAAGGCACACCTGCTGAACTGCATATGTGATGTCGGGCCGAGTGAAGGTGAGGTACTGAAGAGCACCAGCAAGACTGCGGTATGCCGTAGGATCAGTCACTGGGGGGCCCTCTGCCTCTGACAGCTTGCTCTGAGTGTCAACTGGAGTGGCGCATGGGTTGCAATCTGTCATCCCAGCCCGCTCAAGTATGTCCAGAGTATACTGGCGCTGGTGAAGAAGAAGCCCAGCTGGATGAGGCTCAGCAGTGACCCCAAGAAAGTGGTGAAGAACTCCCAGATCCTTCATCGCAAACTCCTGCTGAAGAGAGGTGATGATCCGGCGAAGAAGTGACTCACTGGAGGCTGTAAGGACAATGTCATCCACATAGAGCAGCAGATACGCAGTCTCGGTCCCATGGTGATAGATGTACAGGGACGTGTCTGACCTGGCCGCCACAAAACCCAGGGTCAGGAGGAAGGCAGCAAACCTGTGGTTCCATGCCCGGGGAGCCTGCTTGAGGCCATATAGAGACTTGTTGAGCCGGCAAACCATCTCTGAGCTGGAGGAGTCCACAAACCCAGCTGGCTGACTGCAGTAGACTGTCTCAGTGAGAAGGCCATGCAGAAAGGCATTCTTCACATCCAGCTGGTGTACTGGCCAAGAGCGGGTGAGAGCCAGTGAGAGCACGGTGCGGACAGTAGCAGGCTTCACCACTGGACTGAAGGTCTCATCATAGTCAACCCCAGGGCGCTGAGTGAAACCCCGGAGTACCCACCGAGCCTTGTACCGCTCAAGTGTACCATCAGCCCGGCGCTTGTGGGTCCAGATCCACTTGCCGGTGACGACGTTGGCACCTCGCGGACGGGGCACCAGATCCCAGGTCTGGTTGGCGAGGAGGGCCGCGTACTCCTCTTCCATCGCACGGCGCCAGTGAGGGTCCGCCAAGGCCTCGCGGACGGAAGAGGGTACCGGAGAGATCCCCGTCTCGCAGGCAGTGGCGGAGAGGGCCTGCGGGCGGGACGCCTGCCTCGTCACCATAGGGTGAGTGTGACGATGGTCCCGGTGGAGCAGCGGCGGGTGGTAGACCGGTGTGGCGACACGGGCACCCGTCGGTCGAGGCGGCGGCGATGGTGTCCCCGGCGGAGAGGAGGACATCACCGGCGGTGCAGGTGACCCTGGCGAAGACGTGGTCACCGGCGGAGGCGGCGGTGGTGGTGGCTCAGGCCGGGCACGACGGTGGTAGACGTGCACCGGCTGGGCGAAGCGAGCCGGTGGCTCCTGAGGTGGCGCTCGTGGCGCCTGAGGTAGCTCCTGTGGCGGTGGCTCCAGCCCCCCACCCCCACTCGGCCCCTCCATGGTCGAGTAGGGAGCAGGGTCGGGAGAGACACTGGCCGCCGGTGAGCTGGGGCACGACTCCGGCGAGGAGTACGGTGCTGGAGTACCTGCAGGAGACAACTGGAAAGGTGGCTCGACCACCGCGTCAGTGGGAAACATAGAGAAAATGTCAAGCTCCTGTGGAGTGGAAGTAGTAGGAGGAGGGGTGGAGAAGGGGAAAACCGACTCATCGAACACCACATGGCGAGAGATGAGAACCCGACGAGAGGTGAGATCAAAGCACCGGTACCCCTTGTGATCCGGGGAGTACCCAAGGAAGACACACAAGGTGGACCGAGGAGCCAGCTTGTGGGGAGCGGTGGCGGTGGTGTTCGGGTAGCACGCACACCCGAAGACCCTAAGGTGATCGTACCGAGGAGGGGTACTAAAGAGAGCGTGGTGTGGTGTAGGAGCTGGACAGGCAGCGGAAGGTAGGCGGTTGAGGAGGTAAGTGGTGGTGTGCAGGCACTCAGCCCAGAAACGAGCAGGAAGGGAGGCCTGGAGAAGAAGTGTGCGCATGGTGTCGTTGATGGTGCGAATCATGCGCTCAGCCTTGCCGTTCTGAGAGGAGGTGTACGGGCAAGACATGCGCAACTGGACACCGTGAGAGAGGAAGAACGCACGAGAGGTGGAGTTATCAAACTCACGACCATTATCACACCGGGATGACCTTGATGGTGAGGCCGAACCGTGTGGACACCCAAGCGAAGAAGTGGTGAATCGCAGGAAAAGCATCAGACTTCGCACGCAAGGGAAAAGTCCACAAGTAATGAGAAAAATCATCAACCACCACAAGATAGTATTTATAGCCAGAAATGCTGAGTACAGGCGATGTCCATAAGTCGCAGTGTACAAGATCAAAACGGTGAGCCGCATGAGAAGAGGAACTGGAAAAAGGAAGACGAACATGACGGCCCAAGCGGGCACGCATGACACAACCTTGCTCATCATGAACTCGAGTACAACGAATGTCTGAGCTATGACTAAGCTGCATCAGGGCATCACGTCCAGGGTGTCCGAGACGCCGGTGCCAAGTAGAAGAAGTAGTGGTGGCGAGGGCAGCTGACGAAGATGGCGAAGAAGCCGGAAAGCGGAGAGTGTAAAGGGGCCCCGAGCTGTCACATCGGAGCAGAGGACGCCGGGTAGCCAAATCCTTCACAGTAAGACCAGAAGAGTCAAACTCCACAGAACAAGAGTTGTCAGCTGTAAAACGACGAATAGAAAGAAGATTGTGGACCATCTTGGGTGCAACAAGAACATCAGGAAGGCGAAAAGAGCCATGGGCACCGGCGGTACCCACGGACGTGACAGGAAGACACGAGCCATTGGCAACCATGATAGACGAAGGGTGTGAGGAAGAAGGAGGAGAGGCAGACGAAAGAATACCGGAGTCCGGGGTGGTGTGGTAGGTGGCCCCCGAGTCGGCGATCCACTCCGGGCCGACAGGAGGTGTCAAGCCCAAGGTGGAGAAGGAGCGCGCCAGAGCCTCCTGACTCCAGCCAGCCGGCCCCGGCGAGGCGCCGGAAGGTGTGCCCCACGGGGTCGCCGGGTGGAACGCCGGTGGAGAGAACGTCGGAGTAGCGCCCGCGAACATGGCGGCCGGTGGACGAGGCTCGCCAGCAGGGGCCTGGAAGGGCCACATGGCGATGCGCCCGGACCAGGGGTTGTTGTAGGAGGGCCAGGCAGCTGGAGGACGTGGCTGCTGTGAAGCGCCACGGCCTGCCCCCTACCACCACCACCCCCGCCCTTGCCCTTCTTCTTCTTGCCACCCCCACCATTGCCCCCAAAGACCCGGCCCGCGACCCCTCCACCCCCGCTTGGCCCGGTGGGAAGAGGGGCCAGAGGTGGGGTGTACGGGGCAGGTGGACGGGGCGGTGGAGTGGCGGCGAGAGCTGCGGAGGAGGCCGAAGAAGCCGCAGCAGTAGAGAGAGACCCGGCGGAGCTGGGTCCGCCCAGGCCCCCCAGAGTGATCTCCTCCATGAGGAGGTCGTCGCGAACCTGCAGGTAGGTAGGGAATGGCTTCTGGCGAACAATCAACGACCTGATGTGGGCGTAGCGGTCGCTGAGCCCGCGGAGTAGCTGGAGGACGAGGGCGCGATCCTCCACGGGCCAGCCGAGGTCGCCAAGGGAGTCCGCCATCGCCTTCATCTTGCGGCAGTACTCCCCAACCGCAAGGTCACCCTGCTCGAAGGTGCGGAAGCGCACGTCGAGCTGCAGGGCCCGGGCCTCAGCATTGCCCTGAAACTGGCTCTCGAGTGCCAGCCAGGCCTGGCGAGCGGAGGGGGTGTTGCGGAGCACGTCCTGGAGCTCGGAGTTGATCGTGTTGAGGATCCAGGAGAGGACGATGCTGTCGAGGCGGAGCCACGACGGAGTCTGGACGACAGGTGGCTCATCGAGGACGTGGTCGTCCAAGGCGTAGCGGCGGAGGACAAGGACCATCTGGTCCCGCCAGCTGGCGTAGGAGGTCGACGCGGGGTCGAGGACGACCGGACGAGGAGCCCGATGTTCTGGACCCCCCCCAGCCTGGTAGTGGAGCTGCTGGACGAGGGGGTCGGCCGGGTCGTGTCGGAGCACCGTGGTGGTGGAGGAGCGGTGCCCCGTCGGGTCGGAGCCGGAGGAGGTGTCCCCGGGCAGGGTGCCGGAGGCCTGCGCGAGGAGCTACTCCGCCTCGGCGATCTGGCGGGCCAGATTGTCGTTGGCATCCCGCTCGCGCTGCCAAGCGAGGGCCGCCGCCCGGACGCGCTCCTGCCCCGCCGCGGCTGCTGCTCGGGCAGACATGAGCGCGGCAGCAAGGGCGGGGTCTGGCCGAGGAGAGTCGACGGGCGGTGGGGGGAAGGAGAAGGGCCGCCCCTGGGTGCCTGGAGCAGCCGGCTGCCGCCCCTGGTTGCCTGCAGCAGTCGGCTGGAGAAGAATGCCGGCTGGGCGGCCACCAGCAGAGAAAGCGGCGGCGCTGGACGACGACGGCTGCAGCCCCAGTCCAGCAGAGAAGGCGGCTGTGGCGGCGGCAGCGTAGGAGGCCGCACCAGCGGGGTCGAGTCCCACCTCAGCGGCAGCGGCCACCGCGGCGTCGTAGAGGGCCGCAGCAGCAGTGCCGGCCGGGGGGCGCCCGCTGGGGAGGTCGGGTCGCGTGGCGTTGGCCTCAAGGGTGGAGTCGTCGCCGTCCTCACCGGAGCCGCCGCCGGAGCCCGCGCCCGGCTCTGGAATCACCCCGTCCGCCGCCAGGACAAGGGCAGGGGCCGAGCGCCCAGCCTCTGCGTCGAGCTGCGGGAGGGGGGGAAGCCGGGAGCAGGGGCGCGCAGGGAGGGGACGGCGGCGGCGGAACCCCCCGCTGGATCCACGGTGACGCCATGGCCGCGCCCGCCGGAAGGAGCGGCGGCGGCGGCGGCCGGGTCCGCGTAGAGCAGAGCGGAGGAAGGAGGAGAAGAAGGAGGGCCCGGGGGGAGGGCCGCCATGGCCGGCCATGGCCCGCCGGCGGCGGCGCGCACAGCAGCGGCGGCGCCCGTACGGACCGGGATCGGGAAGAGGTGGTTTCCTAACCTAAGCCTGTGATACCATGTTAGAATTACTATCATGCCATTCATGGTAACCCTAGAGGGGTATATAGTAGCATACATGGGCCTCATGGGCTTTGCCTCATGGGCCTATACTCCAACAATCTTGTTATTGAGGACCTTATCAGATATGCTCATCACTTATTGGGCTATTTAGAATAGCAGCAGCATATAGGAGGTTTCATGATTAAAATCTTGTTTTCTGGGACCTTATCTTTGATGTACTTTTAAGGTTGTCATTTCAACATTGGTAAAAAAGATAAACTGAGGAAAAAACATATTTACAGATAGTCATTTGTTGCTTGCCGTGACTGTCTACTTCTGCTGGGTATGTTCTAAGTTTTGGTGATTTGCCTTGCTGCTTTACAGCTATCCCGTGCTACTCCACATCTTTAGATTGGATGGCTCTCTGCCTTTTGCCATCTAGAGGAGACTTTTGCCTGCTTTTGTTGGTATTCTGAAAATTGGACCTCGTGATGTAGTTCCATGGCCATGACTTGCCTATCTTTGCAAGATAAACACAAATCTTGTATTGATTCTCTTAATTTATATGCAGGGATGAACTTTAGAAGACCAAGCACTCCAATGCTCTCTAGAATAAAACAAAGAGCTCAACCTCTGCAGTTCTGGTTAGAAAGAACTGAATGAATGGTATGCATTCGGTCATATCATCTTCCCTTTCTTTCCTAATAAATTTGTTGACTGGCTTCTCTATTGCATTCGGTTATATAGCGCTGGTTGATTCACCTTGTGCGTATTGGATGATTCAACATGGTTTCTATGTTCCTTCCTACTTGATTTGTCAAAATAGTTTAATTCCTTATATTTTTCTGATTACAGGTCAGGTTGCTTCGTTGGCTCATGAGTCTTACTGCATTGCGAACCACAGGAACACACACTGCAAAGATGGTATATGGCTCCTGAATATACATTGCTCCTTATCAATTTAAGCCTATACATTGCTCCTTATCTGTCAAACCAGGAAAACGTCAATCCAAAAAAAAGGTTCAGCACAACCCAATCAGAATATAATTATACATTTATGTTCCCTTTTTCTAGCTATCTGATTGAAACAGATACAAGCTAAGATTACTGTGACTATTCTCTGATTGGTTTTCAGAGAAAAAAACTTGAAAGAGCTTGTGCTGAACCACTGAGTTGAGGAAGTGATATAGTTTATGGCTGACTCTAGGAAGTATGAGCTTTTTGTAGTTCTGGACTATTGTTTGGTGACCTCATCGACCTTAATAGAAATGTGCTTCTGCCCACCGGCTGACCAGCTGAACTTTAGTTTGGATTTTGCCTCACTGGTTATAGAATGTGCCCACATTATTTTTACTTCAGATAGGTCAAAACTCAAATTTGTTCATTGCTATTTCCTTTGGTTATGCTTCATAGAATTTCTTTGCCTGAGAAAACTGCTAATTCTATATGGAAAAACAATTACTGCTATGTCACTACCTTCTGTGGTTTGAGGCTAAAGCAGAATCAGGTTCCAGCTTTTCAAAAGTGTGGGCTGGAGAAACTAAAGATTTCCTTGGTAAGTTCATGGCTGTCCAAATACCATATTGTCAAATTTCTATTCTATAATATACATATACTCTGATCTACAGTACGATCAGTGTATCTACTACTTCCTGAAAAATATTTATTAACATTTTTCTGCTGCCAAACAGAAGAGGAGCAACTCCATGCTTTTCAGCAGCCAGACAACAACTCAGACAGCGACTATGACTCCAAAGGCAGATGCTGGCGTCGAGACGGTATATAACTCACTGCTATTACACATATACAAGATGCTTCATTCCTAGAGTACTTCTATCTAATAAAAATGACAAATCACAAACGATTTCTTCAGCATTGAGTCCGACAGGAGCAGGCACTGGTATTGATGTCCACATGCTTCTGCACGTCCACCGCCTCAACGATACGGCTCCTTTCCAGGCGAACGCTTCATCTTCGCCTGCATGTATCCCAATAACTATTTGTGTTCAGACTATTTCCTAGCTACCGTCTGTCAGTTGAACTACTGCATGTACTCTAAGGCCTCCGCTATGGCTCTGAATATTGTGGATATGTCCTCCTGTGTTTTAAGTTTCGAATATGTCATGGTCTCTACTGATTATGCTCCTATGGAGTTTATTATCCTCCTATGGAGTTGAAATATTTACACAAGTCAATGCCCGCGCGCATGGGCGCGCGCAAGTCACTAGTACGAGATAGGCCACCCTACGAATCCTGCAAACAGCCTATTCCCCAGAGCCAGAGGTATGGATCCGACTCCGATATTAAGAGCAATGGCCGGGCAGTATTTGTTTTTTTTTACTTCGGTTGAAAATAAATTACAATCTTCTGTGCACTAAATATATAATTCATTTCAAATTATGACTTCTTTTCTATACAACTCCAAATATACACAATTAAATCTTAATTTTATAGTACATAATTAGTATCATTATTTTCATTACTTCGGTTGAAAACTACAGCACTAACTCATTTCAAATTATGACTTAAATATATAAAAAATATTAGTATATATAGTACATAATTATTATCATTAGATAGATCGTTGAATCCATTTTCATAATAAACTGTTTCAGAGACACAAATGTCGCTAATATTTGGTACAAACCTAGTGAAACTTAAGGAATATTGACTAGCACGAAACATGCGACTGAAATTAGCTCCGAGGGAGAAGGTGAAGAAGCGCTACCAAACGCACCCATAGTAAGGTTAAGTCAAAAACAGTAAGAACTACTCACTCCGTTTCAAAATTGTAAGTCGTATTGACTTTTTTGGTACATCCATTTTGCTATGCATCTAACGTAAGATCTAGGTAAAGAGTAAAAAAAATATATCAAAAAATTCAAAGCAACTTACAGTTTGGAATGGAGGGAGTATTTATCTCCGTCCACAAAAGAATGTAAATGTAGGGTTTGTGCCGGTCAAACTAGTTTAAATTTGACCAATTCTATAATAAATAGTATTAGCATATGTGTGTCTACCATATACTTTACTACGAGAATATATTTCATAATGAGTTAAATGCACCGAAAGTCGACGAACTTGTTTAGGTGTGCCAAAGAGGTCCATGTACTTTGAAGTCGACGCGTGTCCAGTAGCACATCCGCTCGGCTCCGTTCCCATCGCGTGGCTTGTACGTCTTCGGCTAGCACGTAGACGTACTGTATTAGAACTTAATCGTACACATTTATGCACCCTTAAACTTAACTATCGGATCACTGTGGGTCCATCCTGGCTTGTCACGTTGTTAAATAGTATTAACATCCTTTTTTTTTCATCCATCTGATGGCCATGCATGATCCATCCGCAAGCTAAGCAACGTGATTGAACAGGAAGTCTATGAACAATATTCGCTTAATCGGGAAATTAACTGCAGAGCCACGTGAAGCATCCCAAATTCTATGTTCAGAGTCGACACTACCATCATTTTCTCAGAAAAATTACCACAAGTTTATATTTTAATGATATTAAGCATCCCAAATTAATTACTAATACCTAAAAATATTATGAAAAATATGTGAACAAGATAATGCTAGCAGATAGATCATGATTTTAGAAACCTAATAAAACTAGTTTCATCATTTTTGGATCCCTGCAGAATTTATATTGAATTTACAAGTTTTACTTAGCAACTAAATTGGAGAGTTTTTATTTTTTCTAGGGAAGAGAGCTTTTAATTAAGAAAAAGGAAAAGGCTGGCGGCCACTAATTCGGCCCAGCAGCCCTGCTTGGCTCTGTTACAAATATTAGTCTCATTAATCTCACCCTTATGTCATCCTTGTAACTTAAGGTTAAATAACACCTTATGGCTGGTTTATGGCTCCCATAACCCTCATTGGATTATGTTACAAAGGTGTATATATACACCAAAAGATGAATGGAAATTTACTCTTGAGCTCTCTATTCTCCATTGCCACTTGCAACTCTTTCACTTGTAATAGGCTTAACGCGGCAAGGCACTCCCGGATGACGACTAAAGAAGATAGCCGGGAATCATCAGAAGCTCACCACGGTCACCTCAAAAAAAAAAAAAAAAAAAAAACTCACCACGGTGCCGGGGTGGCCTGGCCACATGCTTGCATGCTCCGTGTCCGTTTAGTTCTGTTTTTTTTTTCTTGCGTGTAGTTTGCATGGAGCACGTGTGGCCGCAGTACACGGAGGCCAAGCGGAGCACGTGTGGATCCAGTCAGGCGTGTACACGAAGGACATCTTTTTGTGGTTGGACAAAAGTCGTCCGTATTGGAGGGCCATATGATTTCCTCTTCCGCGTTCCGATTCCGAGAATCTTGGCGGATCAGGCGCGTGAACGAAAACCTTTTTGACGAAAACCCCCACGGACTCACCCCGCGAGGCCGCGACCCGGGCCGCCCCGCGACCGCAGCAGAATACAATAGGATACGACCCCTGCTCTGTATCCGAAACGGTCGTCGGTTCTGTTCCCACATGTGTATATATACATGCCATTGTTTCCTCTTTGATTCAATTGACTGGATTGGGAAAAATATCATCATCGATCGTGACCATGTTCGGGGAGTTGTCCTCGGCGATTGCCAACATGTGGTGGCCTCTCGGCCGCGGCCGGCCGTCCTCGTCCTCCGACGCAGCATTGTCAGTCAACGACGAGGTGACGACCCACCACAACAAAGACCCAGCAACAGGCGTTCGATTCACTGATCTTCCACCGGTATTTTATTTTGTAGTATTTCATATATGCAATCAACTGAACACCAGTATGTATATATGTACTAATGAGAGGGAAAAAAATTGCATGCATGCAGGACATTTTGTACACGATCGTGTCAAAGCTGCCGGCAAAAGAAATCGCAAGAAGTAGCGTCCTATCAAGCGAGTTGAGTCGATGCATGCGTATGTGGTCAGCGTGCCCTAGGCTAACCTTCAATGCTGCCACGATATGCAAATGTGAGAGGCGCCAGCTGAGCGAAACCATCCAGGTGGCGAGATTCATCCCTTACGTCAATGACGTCTTGCAAAAACACCGTAGCTGCGCCGTCATGGAAACGCTCGAGGTCAGGACTGATTTCGTCGGCGGGGCTGATGGCCGGTTAGCTCATCAAATCCACATCTGGTTGGAATTTGCCGTCTCGGCGTGGCGGACCAAGAATCTAAGCCTGGATCTCAAACCCATCAACTGGTGCGAGCACGATACATCTGCTCTACCGCGAAAGCAGGATCTATATGTGTTTCCTTTCAAGAAGCTTTGTGCAGTTGTTTCAGATAATAACACCAACTGGGGAAGTAGTCTGCAGCGGTTGCACCTTAGCTTTGTATCTTTCAGTCCACCGACGCAGTTCAAAGGCTTCCCGAATCTAAGGAAGCTTCATCTAGAGATGCTCCATATCGCCAGAGAGGATCTTGAGCACCTGCTGTCCCACTGCGCTAAGATCCAGTGGCTTCACATAAACAGATGCGTCGTCGACGCTCAACTCACGTTGGCGACTCCGCTGCCCAGTCTGCACTACCTCAAGGTTGAATGCGGCCTCGTCACCAAGATAGACATCAATGCTGCCAATCTAACTACCTTTGAGTACTCTGGACGCTTTGTACCTATCAGTCTTGTCAATTCGTTGAACCTGCAAAGTGCAAATCTTGAGTTGTACACGGCGGTTTTTGAGCAAGCGCTCATATCCCTTGTCAATGGTATTCCAAGTGTGCGGAGTCTCACCTCCAATTTAAGGCTTGGCTTGAAATATATAGAGGTACCGCACCGCTTCTAATAATTTCATGTTTAATTTCATAATGACTTAGCTAGCTTTAAACGATCAATTAATTTTCTGTGTTTCAATTCTCGGATCTCAGAAGCAATGGTCGTGGGATCACCCGTTAAAACAGTTTTCCAACCTCCGGCATTTACAGTTGCTATTGGATTTTTACGACAACGACAAGGTTCCCAAGCTTCTTTATTCATCGGTTTCATTCCTGAGAGCTGCACCGCTTATTGAAAAGCTGGAGGTCCACGTAAGCCCCATCCATTCTTCATAGTTTTACAGTTCATTCAAGTGTTATATATTATTCGTCCTCATATATTATTACTGCTTCCCATGGGGCCACGCTGCTCCACATATAATTAGGGTTTCAAACGCAGCCCTCAATTTTTTTTAAAAAAATATAGTGATTATATATATTATGAATATAACTAAAATAGTGATTATATGCACCCATCTCCAATTTTCTTGTCTTAATTTGTTCATGATTTACTCTTTTTGCAGTTTTCTGGTGGCTTCAATTCATGGTTTGCACAAGGGGGTCCGAGCCGAAAAGACCTTGGTCAATGCAAATGCAAATATAATCAATTGAAGAACGTGTGGATCTCAGGATTCAAAGCAACAAAAGGGCAACTCGAATTTCTTCTCCATGTCATTGAAAATGCAGATGCACTGGAGGTTCTTAGAGTAGAAATTGGTCAATATCCACCAAATACAAAATTACAGCCATATGCCGTCGAGGAAGCTAAACAGATTGCTAGAACCACCATTAGTGCAATACTCCCGCAGCATGTCACGTTTGATATTGTTTAGATTGGATAGATCAGTATGTCACGTTTGATATTTTTCTAGATATATATGTATCATCTTCGTCTAGTGTTTGTCTTAGTTTTGGGAGAGAGAATTTTCCTTGCTGTAATGGATAACCGGTAACCTCAGACTTGTACTGCTATATTGCTTCCTTCAAAGCTGAGGAAAAATATATATTATATATATCATCTTCTGGTACAGTAACTAGATATATATAGGAAACATATATGCTCGTGTGTTGCACTGGGGCTATCAATTTTTGCCCAGTCCATATATATTTTTTGTCTCTTGTATATTTGCATTGGAAATGCTGTCCCACTCCCTATTCTTCACCCTGCCTTTCAACTCCAGATTGGCCTATCGATATGCAGTATTTCGGCATGTCTGGGTCGATTTATCCAACTGCAAAAAGATTGAAAGTTAAGATAGGGAGCTATTGGAGAGTAGTTTTTCTTAATCTTGCCCAAAAAAAGATTGGGAGTGAATTTTGAAAACTCTTGGAGACACTCTTATATTGATTGATTGATTTACTTTGCTTGAATTGAATCACGTTATATTTATGGATGTGTTTGGTAGAGCTGTGGTTGCTTAGGTCAAAACAACTTCAACTATCGTTTCTTCTAGGAAACAAGTTTTAGCTTTAGCATCTTTAGTTAAAAAAAAAAAAAATAGTGTAACTCTGCCTTTCTTTGTTTATCCCTTTTCCTTTATCTTTCTTTCCTTATCTTCTCCCATTCTTATTCGGCACGCCACCAACACGAGCCACACCTCTTCCTCAGCTCGCATCCGAGCACCGCCCCTTTCCTCCTGTCACTGCGCAGCTCACCGGCCGACCTTGGACCCACCTCCATCTTCTGCCCGCCAGCCTCCCGCAGAGAATTGCAACTGGCCTCTCAAGCATGATTTCAAGATATTCGTCGTGCGTGATCACCTTTGGGAGGAGCCGAAGAAGTGCTACCAACGCGCCCGTAGTAAGGCCCAGTTAAGTCTTGTAGCGAGAATTAGGAACTGTGCTACACTGCTACTGCTACCCATAGATTGTGCACTTTGAAGAACTTCAGTTCGCCATTACAGAGTGGCTATCGTCCACTTGATCTTCCTTGATTCCTTGCAGGCTTGGATGGAATGATGGCAGACAAGCTGATGCTACATTGTCGATGGCATGAAAGGCTGGACTGTTTATTTGATGTTGGTTCGCTATCTCCAGTCTCCTGCAACCAGTGGACACATCGTCGTCCTTCACTCCTCATGTGGACGCTGTACCAGCGCCTGGAAATCGATCCCTCATAGTCATTGTCAAACTGTGGATGCCACGGTACTGTCGAGTTGCTGAAACGAACCTGTTCTAATGGAGATAACAGATTCTGAACAGAACATGGTTATCTGAAGCCTGAATATCTGACAAGCGACAACACAGCCACAAATCCACAATACATGGCTTCATTACATGTTCCCCTTTTTTTTCAAGTATGTACAACCAAATATAAAAACGGACGTTGCACTGTAACAATAAATATGAGTAAATCACGCAAATATGAGTAAATCACGCATGGTGTGCATGATAACAAGAGTCAATAGCAATGTCCAACTCGTGGAACAAAATCCTTACCACAAAATAGCAGTTAAATCTGTTAAAACAAAATTCCCTAACATTATCCTACTTTCAGAACCACACACTTGACTCCGTCAGTGTAATGAAATAAGCAATGAACCCGCAGACAGTAAAGTGGACGATTAGCAATGTAGCAGAAACACGTAGCTTAACCAGAGCAGAGCAGCAACTAAGCATTGGAGATGAGGTGAACTGGCACGCTATTTGGTAAAGGAGCAACGTTCCCCATGGTCACAAGCCCAGAACGGCCTTATTCAAAGGTGTTTCCGAAGCCATGACCAAACATCTCATAAGGACCTCTTCTCAAAGAGTACAAAATCATCGATCTCTCAGCATTCGTAGTAACAGGGATATCTCAGTATCTCTAATTAAATTATTCATTCCACCACCGACGCATTTTTCTTGTTTGCGTGTTTGTTTTACTTCTCTTCTTCTTTTGCTGAACCCTCTCGGCTTTCTTTGGCTCTGGATCCTCAGTAGGCTCTGCTCTCTTCTTTTTTTGTTTTACTCCCTCGGCATGCTCTTTCTTTGGTTGTGGATCCTCAGTAGGCTCTGGTCTCTTCTTTGGAACTTCGAGCTGTTTTGGCCTGGAACCATATACCATCTTCAGAACATAGAAGCTCACGACATCTCCATTGTCACGTTTCAGCAGTACATGCTTTTGAAGTCTCCCGCCTGAGTCCTGTTTAAAGAGAAGGAATAAGGGCAGAGGGTTAATGGTCTATTGATGATATTAAACCTCACATGTTCTGACATTCAATTGCAAAAATGATTCTGTGGTCCTTATATGTGTACCTTAGTCTTTTGGCCATCCAGTTCTTCAAATGCCTTCTCTACCTCATCTACGTCATTGAATGAAATATACGTAGAATAAAGTTCACCTCGTATTCTCAAACAATTCTGTAGAAAAGGAAAGGAGTGTTATTAAATAATTGCATAAGAACACATATATGTGGTGAATAAATAAAACTTTTAAGGTAACCTTGTCATCTAGTACATTGGGGTTCCCAGAGAAATTTTTGCACAGCTCTTGGCAAGGCAAGTACACTGGAATTCTATGAGCAAGCAACTTCACCACATCAGATTCAGTTACCTAGGAACTTATCACAAAGAAGTAAGGTGGCATCATCATCTATACTAATGGTGAGATTTAAGAACATCCTTTTTGTGTGCTTACACTACTTGCAGCAATTTCAATGGGGTCATTAAACCCATTCTTAAGCTTTGCAAGAACTAGACTCATCGCAGCTTCTGCATCCTTTAAGCAATTATGTGGTTCTCCTTCTTCTCGAACAGAATACCCCAAAATAGCCTAGGAGGACAAAGAACCATCAGTCAAAACTTGTTCATCTTGAAAAACAAAAGCAGATAAGAAGACAGATGCTGTGTTGAGAGTTGAGACTTGGTGCCAATACCTTGCACAAACTGTTTAAGGAAGGTGATGCAGTAGTAGGTAAATTTGCATACTTAAATATGTATGCTGTATCAATAGCTTGAGAGTAATCAATCTTTAAGGCTGCAAAAGAGAAAAGAACAAGACCAGTTGAATTGAAACAAAAAAGAAGCATGTTCAAGTAAACACAAAGTGCACATCCGATCGATAGATCAGACACAAAATAAAAATCACACCTTACCGCATAAATCTCTATGTAAGCTATGGCCAATCAAAATATTTCCTTTGGATAACAATCTCTTCAGTGATTTCCAGAGAAGGAATATAACTTTCATGAGATAATATTCAGAGAAAATGCTTAGATGTATATACCCGAACATCAACTGGTGATGATGTGACTCCTAAATCCTTCTTAGATACACCAGTGATGTGTGTCCTGTAAGTTTTGACAGCAAATGTGGTAAGAGCTCATACCTCCTGGTATGACGGGAAGCAATAGTGTTTTCTGTACTCTGGGTGCTCTGCCGTGAGTTGAACTAGTTTCTGCATTTAGCATGTACATCAATCAAAATCATATTCAATCTTACGCAGAAATTCGAAAAGGCATGATCAAGCATACGTACACATCACCTGCTCGGGAGAAACAGAAACTTGGTCAGGGAAATCAAACCCTGTTCGTTTGAACTTACCAGCGCTTTCAGCCAGCGATTCAACAGTGTTTTTCTCTCACAATAAATCAGCAACAGCGAGAATCAGCCAGCCAAAAACGACCAAACGAACAGGGCGTCAGTCATATACTGCTGAAGCTGAACAGCACTTGTTTCCTTGTGACGCTTCACCAATTTGTGCCAAACCGCTTATAGGCACGCCGAACTGGAGTCTGAAGAAGAGTATCCAACTAACCCGAACCTTCTGGAAATCCGTGGAGAAGGTCTGCAGGAAGGCGAGCAGCACATCCCATCCCTGGGGTCACTCACCGACAAACGGGTAAGCGAAACAAGGACAGGAGGACTGCCCGCTGCCCGGCTCTCGGGGGCTGCAGCTACCTCTCTCTTTCTCGGCAGCGGCGAGCCGACGACTGCGCGGAGACGAATGCGGCGGGAGACGGAGGCGGTAGTATCCGCGAGTGGTTGCTGTGGCCGCGTCGGCGGCGGTGGTCTCGTGGCGGCGGCGGTTCGGGAAAACGGCCGGTCGGCCGACTCTTGGGCCCGAAGTTGAAGAGAATGCATGGGCTTTCCTTCTTTTGACATGCGTGTGGGCCCCGGAGCTGGGAGGTCAAAGCGGCCGTGGGCCGTGGGCCCGTGAGGAGGCCTCTCACCTGAGCCGCGTGTGTGTGTGTGTGTGTCGCACACGGCACACATGACACGTTTGGGCCCTCCTCGGCCTCGCTGATCGCAGCCAGTGTGGTGCCGCCTGCGCACGAGACGTTGCGGCTTTGGGCTCGAATTTATTTGGGCTTTGAATTTCGGTCGACATGGGCCTCCGTTTTTGTAAGCGAGTTGGGCTTCAACCAGCCCTGATTTGCTCCAGTCGAGTCGGTGTCAGCAGCAGAGCACACAACCAATATTTTGCTTTGCTTTGGGAGCAGAGCAATCCATCGACCTCGTGACGTCAGCGGCAGCATATATGAGCTGTGCAAAGCTCGCGATCCTGCTGAAGCAGGCCATGCATCTCGATCAGCCAGCGCGCTTGTGTGTCCATCTCTCGGGGCCCGCGCCGCGTCACTTGCTGCAGGCTCCTGCGCATGTCGTCGGACGGCCTGCCAAGGTGCTCGTCCACCGCCGGCGCCCTCGTCTCGGACGCCCGGCCAGCATTGTAAATCTCAGCTTTGATTTGCTAATTAATGGCGTCCAAATTTACAATGCTCACTGTACCTCAGCATTGTAAATCTCAGCTTTGATTTGCTAAATCTCAGCATTGTAAGTCAGCATTGTAAATCACTTTCGCTAATTAATGGCACAGGAACGCTCGCTGTACCTCTGTAATTTGGACGTCAGATCGAGCACCTGATCGGTACGTGTTATCTGGTATTTTTCCAAGTTCGTCACTAAACCAGACACCACCAAAGAGGTCACGCACCGTTCGTCCGAATGCATGAAAAATCTTGGGGGCCATCAGGCTTTAGAGCAGCGTATGTGTTTTTGTACCTGTAGTATATACGGGTTTTTTTCGAGCCGAATTTGTTTAGGGTCGTCAGACTCGGTCGTGTCTCGGCAGGAGTCGGTGCCGGCGTCGGCGCGGGCGCCGCGCTCGACCGTTCGCTCTAGGCGGCCACGGCCAACGTTTACAAGGTCGCGCTGTCGTCGCACAAGGAGCTCCGAATCAAGGTCACCTGGACGCGGGGCGTCGCCGCCGGAGCTGCCAGCGCGGCGGCGGCTGCGGGGCCGACCGGGATCTCGCTGGACATCGACGACGGGGAGTCCCGTGGCACTGCTCGGCACGCCGCGCACGGGGAGCACGGGCACGAGGAAGCTGGAGGTCCGCGCCCTCCCTGCCCTGCGAGCACGAGCACGACCGTCGAGCTTGCGCTTGGAGAGGAGGTCGAGCCGCCGCCGGAGCTCCCATCTCGTGGCCGGCGGTCATGACGGAGAGGGAGAAGGAGGCGCGGGGAGAAGTCCGTCGTCCCGTCCTGCCACCGAAGCCGCGGAGAGGGAGGAGGGAGAAGATGGCCGCCGTTAGATCCCGCGCAGCCGGGGGAGGTGGAGCTCGCCGCCGTCCGATGGAGAGCCTCTGGCCGCCGCCGCCACCAGATGTAGGGGAGGGCCGCCGCGGTCGGGGAAGAGGCGCCTATGGTCCGCGCGGGGAGGGAGGGAGGGAGGCCCTCGACCTCCACCTTCCGAGCACCATGGAGCTCCACGGCGGCCGAAGGAGGAGCCGCGGTCCCCGCCGTCCCCGTCCCCGCGCCGGCGCGAGCTCCATGGCCGTCGGCGCCGCCCGACCGCCGCTCGCCGGTGCCGGGGCTTAGCCGACGCGAGCAGGTCCGCGGGCACTTCTCCTCCTCCTCCGCTCCTCCTGCTGCTCCTCCGCTCGCCGCAGCTGGTGCACACGACGCGGTGCCGGTTCCGCGACGACGGGGCCGAGCACAAGGTGACGGTGGCGTGCCGCGGGGAGGAGTGGGGTCCCGGGACGACGAGGTGGCTGTCTATGTCGATGCCAAGAAGGTGGTGGAGGCGCGCCAGGTCAAGTGGAACTTTTGCGGCAACCGGACCGCCGTGCTGGGCGACGACGCCGTCGTCGAGGTCATGTGGGACGTGCATGACCGGTGTTTTGCCGGTGTGCACAGCGGCGGCGGCGCGCAGTTCATGGTCAAGGCGCGCGGGGCGGCGGACGGCGGGCGGGTGTGGGGCCGCGCGAGTGCGGGCGGCGCGGTGGCGGGCGCGAACATGGGCCGTTGCGCGCGGTCGGCAGCGTCGAGGAAGAAGGAGGGCTCATGGGTGAGGCAGGAGACGAGGGAGGGTTTTTTTTTTGATAAATCGCATGGCAAAATCAGGCTGGTTTCCAGTTTTAGATCCAGATGAACCGGTTTCGAAGTTATATGGGATAGATGTCTCGTTTCCTAGTCTGCAGACCCAAATGAGACAACACTACAAGTTTATGGCCCTACAATGCATTTAACTCTATATCGAAGTAACAACAAAAAAGAACACGCTTTTGGAACGGTTGCCTTAAATGACAACCCAAAACACGTCGCTTGACTTATCTCTGGACTCTAGAGCATTAGGTATGCACGAAAGTACTTGTTGGATCAATTAATCAGCCAAGTATGCTACACCGTGGAATTTTTCATAGTCAAATCTTTCACTAAGCAACTACATCTGGCTTGAACCAACTTGATTTTTGAAGTCAAGCCACATAGCGACAGCAGCAAAATGGAAATAATAAAAAAAAGAAATTATCCCAAAATCGGAGCCCAGACTAAATAAAGGATAAGTCACAATGCAGTTTCTTCAAGATTCTCCAAACATTAGTTTCTTGAAGATTGCCTACAAACATCAGCCATATTTTTCATGTCATATCATTTTCAAGTTCGCATCAAGGGTAAAAACATGCACATCAGAGGATTAGTGCCACAACAGAAAGAAAACATAAATTAAGACGGGGGCTAAATTAGGTAGCAACAGACGGATCAGATCCAATTCATATATGTAAGTTTAACTGAATATATAAAATAGAGCATCTAGATTTACACAAAAGTAGTTACACTACAAAACATATGAGTCGAAATTTTAAAAAAAGCATGTAAGTATTTGTGTAACTGGATAATTGGTGTCCTAAATAGTGTTGCAATTTTCTATAATTTTGGGAGGTGAAATTTCTATTTTACATGGTATGCATGATAGAGTGAATAGATAAATCAATCAAAATAAAAAAAAAATTGGGCGCCAGCCGTCCGAGCAGGCCAGGCCAGCTCAGTTGTGTTCAAACCAACTGGGATCAGCAACCAAGCCGGCCCAGCGCAACCCAGCCAGCCGGCCAGAGCACAGATAGGAATAGGAATAGTAGTCGCGGTTTCAGGGAGTTCTATCATTCAACCTTTTTTTTTTTTGAAACTTCGGCAGACTTACTGCCTTATATTAACTGAACAATGCTCAGCTGAATCGCGAGCCATCAAAGTTATTACAAAATCTGGGAGGGGGTCAGTCCACACATGGAATTGACCCGGGTCCCAACTCATCCCCATACTAGCTAACTCATGAGCAATTGAGTTACAAGAACGTGGAATATTACACACACTTAGATTAAGAAAATCATCGACGATCAAGCCTTTAATCTCCTCGAACAAGCCACCTCCTACAGAAAGATTAAATGATGGCGACTGCAACGCTTCCCTGAGCAGTGAAGAATCAGTCTCCAAAACAGCATGAGAGATGCCAAAGTGTGTGGCTGCTTGAATTGCTTTCTTGCACGCCATTGCTTCAGCAATTAGGGCATCGTGAGTAACTCCCAAATGTCCAGCACCAGCCAGAATACCACCTCCATCATGATCTCGGATTATGAAACCCCACGATCCAGCTTTAGTACCTGATCGATATGCAGCATCCACATTAATCTTGAGTACGCCAGGTGCTGGTGGCTTCCAGCATTGTACCTCGACTGCTGCATTTGGCCTATGAACCACTTCCTTGTGCAAAATATCCTGCACCATGTCAACAACAGCAAATACCGTCTGATGGCGCGAGGGCATAAGCTCGCCCACATTAACTTTATTCCTCACATGCCACCAGCGCCACAACAGCACGACAACCCGCAATCGAATGTCCTCCCGAAGTTTTAACACCATCTTCACAAACTCCTCTGAAGAAAACGCTTGCAATAGTTGTATACGGGCATCCTCAATGCCTAACTCCTGCCAACACTTACGTACCTCCTTGCACTTTAGAAAGCAATGGGCACCATCTTCATCAAACCTAAAACACACAGGACACCTCGTATCTAGATCTATCCCTTTCCTTCTTAAATTCAGCTTCAGAGGCAAACTATTATGAGCAATCCTCCACAACACATGTTTGATTTTTGGTGTACCAGTGATCTTCCATATTTTCTTCCACATATTACCATCTAATCCACTTTGGGCATGAGATGAACCACCTCTCTGTCTGACTCGCTGGAGATCGGCCTCATCCTCAAGAACATGGTAGGCAGACTTGACCGAGAACAAGCCCTTACTATCAAAGTGCCACGCTACTATATCCTCTCGGTCTGTATGAACTGGAATTGACAGTATGTTCCTTACATCCTCCTCCCAAAAAATATCCTTGACCAGGACGACATCCCAGAAGCCAGTATAAGGATCAATTAGCTCTGACACTTTAGAGAGTATCGTATTCCCTCGCGGAGTATATGGCCGTCTAGAATTCCCCACCGGTATCCATGGATCCTCCCATATTCGAACATTAGTACCATCTCCTATCCTCCAAATTATCCCCTTCTCCATAGCTCGCAGTCCTCTAATTATACTGCGCCATGTATATGAAATCCTAGATCTCTCTTGGACTGCCCACAGGTTGCCAGTTGGATAATATTTGGCCCTCAAGAGCCGGGCACACAGGGAGTCGGGTTGCTGAATCAATCTCCAACTTTGTCTTGCTAGCATGGCCAGATTGAATAGGTGTAGGTCTCTATATCCAAGGCCACCCTTTTCCTTTCTGCTTGATAGCGTCTGCCACGAAAGCCAATGCAATTTCTGCTCCTTCTCTTGCTGTGACCACCAGAAGCGACATATCATGGAACTGATCTCGTCACAAAGGGATTTGGTTAAGTCAAAACAGGCCATGGCATAACTAGGAATAGCTTGTGCCACCGCCTTGATAAGTGTTTCCTTCCCAGCCTTAGATAACAATTTCTCCTTCCAACCTTGTATGCGCTTCCACACTCTATCCTTCAAATAAGAAAACATCTTTGATTTAGATCTTCCCATGTACACCGGTAGTCCTAGGTACTTATCACTCTTTGCCTCCTGGGATAATTGTAATAAGGCCAAAAACTCCATCTTACTTGACTGATCACAATTCTTACTAAACAAAACCGATGACTTATCCTTATTGATCATCTGACCCGAGCACTCCTCATATAATTGCAGCACATGTTGCAGATGATTTGCATTCCCTTGATTGCATTTTAAGAGAAGCAACGAATCATCTGCAAACAACAAGTGATTTATACTCGGGGCATTTGCACATATAGTGACTCCTTGTAACTGACCACTCCTTTCTCCTTGTAACAGATCAAAAATAAATATGGCGAGAGAGGATCCCCTTGGCGTAAACCTCTGGTTGGAACAATACTCTCTGTCAAGTCCCCATTGACCTTGATCTTGTATGACACCGTACTCACACACTGCATGATAAGATCCACCCATCGATCATGAAATCCCAACTTTTCCATCATACGCTTCAGAAAATGCCATTCAACTCTGTCATATGCCTTGCTCATGTCCAATTTCAAAGCAGCATAGCTATCCTTCCCACTTCTTTTATTCTGGAGGTAGTGTGTCAACTCATACGCCACAAGTACGTTATCACTGATCAACCGGCCAGAGATGAATGCACTCTGATTTTGTGAAATAATATCTGGCAATAATATCTTCAAACGGACAGCAAGAACTTTAGATGCTATGTTGTAAAGAACATTACACAGACTTATCGGTCGGAGATCCTTCAAACTCTCCGGATTAGGGACCTTTGGAATCAGCACAATCATCGTTTCATTCCATGTTGGTGGTAGAACACCAGCACCTCTCGGGTAATATCATCCCCCACTGTTTGCCAGTATTTTTTATAAAATAGGGATGTCATACCATCTACTCCAGGAGCTTTGAAATCCCCAATCGCATCAAGTCCCATCTTGACTTCATCAGCTGTGAATGGACGAACCAGCAGCTCATTCATCTCCTCAGATACCTTTGGCACCATATACGCCATGAGTTCCTCAATTCGAGCACCTGTCGTGGCAGTAAAAAGATTGGTATAGAAATTAGTAATAAGCTCCTTGATCTCCTCTTCCTCCTCTACTGCACTACCATCCTCCTTCAAGAGTTTATTGATACGGCTTCTTCGTTTTCTCTCTGTGGCATACTGATGAAAAAAACGCGTGCTACGATCACCATCATGTAGCCAGTAGAACTTTCGCTCGCTGCCTCCAATATAAATTTTTCTTTTCCTCCAACTTTGCCAATTTGAACCTTAACAACTCCTCCCTTCCAACCGACTCCGTGGACAAAGTCCGCCTCCTGCATTCCTCCAAAGCTCTACGAGTTCTTTTTATACTTTTTTCTAAGCCACCAAGAACATTTCTTCCCCAGTCTCCTAGTTCTCTTGCCACATTTTGCACCGCACCAAGTTGTGCTCCAAGTGGCGGAGTTGGCGAGGTGGGATAAACGTGAGGTGCTTTGGGAGAATCGAGCTATCGTTACGTTGGAGTATAGATTTCCATCCAGCTCATGGGCCGCGGCACGGCACGGAACACGGCGGCACGACACGGCCCATGGGCCGGCACGGCACGGCGGCCACCGTGCCCGTGCCGGCACGGCACGAAGGCCGTGCCGTGCATGGGCCGCCGGCCGCACGCGCCACGGCACGGGCACGGCACGGCCAGCGAGCGGCACGGCGGCCGGCACGGCGGCCGGCCTCGCGCCACGCTGCAGCGCTGCTGCCTTCTCTCGTGGCTCGCGTCGCGCCGCGCTGCTGCTGCCTCGCCTCGCGCCGCGTTCGCTCGCTGCTGCCCTCGCTGCCTCCGCTGCCTTCTCCCTCGCGCCGCGCTGTTGCTGCTGCTGCTGCTGCCGCCTCCGTGCCCGCGCCGCTGCTGCTCGCTGGCTCGCGCGCGCGCCGCTGCTCGCGCTCCGCGGCGCCGCCGCCCTCGCCGCCGCGCTGCCGCGCCTTCTTGCGCCCGCTGCCTCCGCGGCGCCGCGGCTGCTGCCCGCTGCCTCCTCCTTTCGGCACGGCACGACGGGGCACGCCGCGGCACGCCGTGCTTTCGGCACGGCACGGCGGCCCATGTGCCGTGCCGTGGGCTGGGGGGCGGCCCATGGCACGGGGGCACGGCACGGCCGGCACGGCGGCACGCCGCGGCACGGTGCAGTGCCGTGCCGTGTTGGCACGGCCGTGCCGCGTGCTGTGCCGTGCCGGCACGGTGGCCATCTATACGTTGGAGTGGGTGGTATGTTGGGCCGGCCCACGCGCCTGAGATGGATTCTCGTTTCCGCAACGTGTCCTGTTTTTTTTCTATTTTGAAACTAGGCCCGTGGCCTGTTACGCTCCTGGGTAACTAGAAGGCCCACTAGGCACTCATACGGCCCACTGGCCTTACAGATACACGGCCCATGGCCGGATGCAAACACGGCCGTGGCCGTTCTCGCGGGAATAGGAGGCGTGCATCATGGCCGGAGCCGTGCATGGTCGCCATCCATTGCCTGCTAATCGCAGCTTGCCCTTCCATCCCACCACTCGGCCACTCGGGTCAATGCAAAAGTGAGGTCACCGTACCAGACTACCAGTCGCTGACGTGTACAAGTACAGTACTACGCATGAACAATTTCACACGCACTGCCGTTCAGCCGCACAAGACGTTGACCCCGGCCAACAACATTTGCGTCATGTCATCGCACTGACAAGAAAAGAAAAGGGAAAATTAGATCACTAGCATCGAAAGATCCCATCTTTTGAAAAATACCATCCAAAGTTTCCTCTATAGAAATCTAGCATCCAAAGTTCCATCCGTTATATCAATCTACCATTCCTGTTAACTTGACGTTAGGAGGAGCTGAAAAATGAATCGAGCTCTGATATTGTGAGTGGGCACCTGGGTATCACCGGCGAGCTTGCTGTGCCGATGTGCTGCGTGGCCTCCCAGGCTTCTAGCTCCTCGAGTAGGAGGTCAAGCTCCTTGATGGTCTTACCAGTTGCATCACGTGCGCCTTCTCCCATGGCCGGCGAGGCAGTGGCGCCGGTGCACGATGTCTGGGCATACGACCACGGCCACGGCGCCCGAACGAGCTCCTCCCCGGCCACGACGACGACGTGCGAACAAGCTCCGCCCCGGCACCGTGACCGCGTGCAGGCGAGCTCCCCCCACGACCGCGACGTCGCGCGGGCAAACTCCCTCGCTGCGTCAGCAGGCGGCGGCGGCGGCGCTGGAGCTCTGGAGAAAGCGGCGGCGGCGGCGCTGGAGCTCTGGAGAAAGCAGCGGCGGTGTAGGAAATTAGCAAAAAGCGACGGATAGTTCACGGAATGGTAAAAAGCTATAACGGAGCAAAGTTTGGATGCTAGATTTCTATAGATGAAACTTTGGATGGTATTTTTCTAAAGATGGGATCTTTCGATGGTAGTGATCTAATTTTCCCAAAAGAAAATGGTGCCGTGCCGTTAACCCGCGACACGAAACAGGGCCCGGTCTGGTCAGTGGGCTCTTGTCCCGGCTCCCTCCTGGACTCCTGGTCCTGCAGCTGGCTAACAAATCCAAGTTTTTTTTTGTTTGTTTGATTGCGAATACAAGTTCTAGTTCTTCATAAAAGAGGCCGGTCAAAATTCACGAACATATCCCATGGGTTAATCAAGTCTGGTTCAAGTACTATGCTAACAAGATTCCCCATTCTTGCAAGTGTGTGGGCTCCTTCTGGTGGAAGGATGTCTTTAGGCTGAGAGACTTATATGCTGAGATTACCACTATCCAGGTTGGAGATGGTAAATCTACCCTCTTCTGGAAAGACAGATGGACTGGTGACATTCTGGAAAATCTCTTCCCTGATTTGGCTTCTTTTGCCAGAGATGCTAATATATCTGTAAGGGATTTAGCTTATGCTCCAAGCCTTGAAGATCTTTTTGATATTCCAATAACTCGGCAGGCCTACCAGCAGCTTGATCAGATGGAAGCCATCATTCAGAACTTCTCTCTTTCTGATGGCAATGACAAGAGAATTTTCAGATGGGGAAATTCCTCCCAAGCTTCAAAGATTTACAAATTAGCCTTTGCTGACTAGCAGACTCCCGCTGTCTTCAGCTGGGTGTGGAAGAGTAGGGTGACTCCGAGGGTTAAATTTTTTGCTTGGCTCATCCTTCTCGACAGGTTAAACACTAAGGACATGCTGCACCGTCGCAATTTTAATGTCCAACCCAACAGACTTTGTGTCTTATGTCAGGATGGTTGTATTGAAACTATTGATCATCTATTCTTTGAGTGTTCCATTGCAAAGCAGTGCTGGTTGAAACTTGGCATCACTTGGGCAGCTGCTGGATCTTTGGTGATCAAGATTCAAAGAACAAAACAAAGATCGGCCAAGTCTTTCTTCATGGAGCTCTTTCTCGGGGGCGTGGGAATTGCGGAAGATGAGAAATAGGCTCGTCTTCGATGGTGTCCAGGCTTCGTTTGCAAGGTGGCTTCACAATTTCAAAGAAGAGGCCACGCTGCAGTCCTGTAGGATTAAGGAAGCTGACAGAGCTGCGGTTTTGTTGTGGCTGGATGCCTTGTAATTTTCTCTTTTGTTGTTAGTCCTTGGCTGTGGCTTCGGCTTGTTGCTTTTGTAACCCTTTTCTCTCCCTCTCCCTTCCCCCCCCGACTTTTGTAAGTTCCCTTTAAACTCTTGTTCTTGTTCATTTCTTAATATAAAAGTTTTGAACCGTGGGGATCTCCCCCACGGTATTTGCTTCAAAAAAAAAAAAAAAAAAAATTCACGAACATATCCGGTTCAGTTCTCTTCTCTTCGGGGTGTGGGAACAAAGTTGGAACTTCTCCCACGAGCGGCAGTCAATCCCAAAGTGAGGCCACCAGTGGCTGACGTGTAATACAGTACGTTCACATTTGCGTCATGTCATCTCATCTGATATTTCCTAACAAATAACTAATAAAATAAAAGGTACCCCTAATTAATTTAATAAACCAATGCAAGTTTCCGAGTGGCTAAAAATCAGAGTACATTCGTTGAGGTTCTCTAACAATTTTCATAAAAGGTCTTCTGATCCATACGTGTGCGTATATTTTCAACTCAGTGTAGCTACGCCATATCCTTCCATCTCCAGATCTGTTGATCCATACGCGTGCGTATATTTTTGAACGGCTGGGTTGATTTTTTCAATTGCGCAAAGATTAGGAGCTAAGAGCATCTCCAACAACTCTCTAAATCCATTGGTATTTTTTTTTTTGCAAAAACATAAAAACACATCTCCAACAACTTGGTAAAGTCACTATGTATGTTTCCCAACTTGGAAAAAGGAGGCTCCGCGCGCGTATCTATCTACGCGCGGATGGTGCGTGTATCGCCCCGTCGGCCCCGCCCGCCCTTGCCACCCTGGTTAAATAAAGTCGCCCCCTTCAACAGCTCCATCTCCACCTGCTCCCATCCACAGCTGCTGGAGTTTTCATGTTGCTGCTCTCGATTTGGCCGGAGATGAGGTTGATTGGAAGGCCATGCCTACGGATCGGGTCCTCCCTTGGGTGGATCTGGTCACTGGCAATGGATTTCACCTTCCCCTGCTCATGGCCGCGCCGACCACCTTCTCCGACTCCGTCCCCCGGCCACAGCAGTCGCCGGTCCTGGTGTGCTCCTCCACCGCAAGGCGGCACCTCTCCTGGTGCTTGCTCGATAGCGTTGCCTCCCCCTGGGATCCCGGTTCATGCCGATTCATCAACCTCTGGCGACAACTTCTACTGGATCCTTTGGTCGCTAGTGTGCTCCTCCATAGTTGGCTCTATCGTCCCGCCTTCAACCGACACTATGCGCGGGCATACCACCTGGGTGTACGCTTCCTCGACGCCCCTGCGACCCTCCGCCGGCAGTTCCGTCGTCTCCGTCACCATGGACAGCACCGCTGAGTACCTGTTTCGATCCAAGATTCGTTTGTAAATCGGTATTCTCTTGAGGACCTATTTGTAAACTGGGCTGTGATTTTATAATATATATGTGTTTGTTGTAAAAAAAGCCTCTGCTCCCCGACTTGGGTGCTTTCACTCGCGCTTCAGGCTAATTTTCTCGAGTCGGTGACAGACAACACAACCTGAAAACCATGGCGATAGCAACCAGTTATTCCACTCCAAAACGCATAAAAAATGTTATATCCCACGGCTGTTGCCTCCTCGTTCGGTTAATAGCAACAAATCCTTCCCTGGAATAGTAGAATCTAGAATGGTTCCTATATATCTGGATTCATTGTCAAATTTATACAAGACTAGCAAAAGTGCCCATGCGTTGCAACGGGTTAAAGATACTATATATCACAGTATGTTCTTTGTTCCTTGCCGCCGTGGGGCGGCGGATGGACGGATCCATGGGGTAGGGAGATTTGGATAGGATGTTCCTTTTCGGCCTAATCTGATTCGGCCCGCGGTGCAGTCTGGGTAGGTTCTATGGGGGATTTTAGACTTGGTTAGCGGTGGTGTTTTCTCCGCGGCACACGGTTCCAGGGCCTGCATCCATATCCATATGACAGACGGTTCCAGGGCCTGAGTAGTATCCATATCCATATGAGCTGGAGTTGTTGTGCTTGACAACAGATATAAGTGAGTGGGCTCTCAAAACTGAGCCCGAGGATAGGTCATGTCGCGCTTGTTCTCCACGTAAGTCGTGATTTTGTGGTGGCACGGCTAGTAGTTACTGTAGCGGAACCGATCAACTAATTTAATTACGAAGCACTAATCAAGCTGACGTGGCAACTCAATTAGGGCTTAGTAACCAAATCAGCCCGGTAGTCCGTGAAATCTCAAGGATTTCAAACCACTCTACAACAAACCTGAATCCACAGCTCAGCAGTTCCCATTCACCTGTTTTAATTACATTTCGCACATAGGATTATTACAATCCAAATCATAAATAAAAGCGGAAAAAAACACTTTTTGATAATACATACTCACACCTACACTTTTAAATACGGTGCCAGCTCAGGGTCGACTCCATCAACAGCATGTAGATGAAATATAAGAATGACTTGCCCGAAGTCTAATCCTCTCGTAGTGGAATATAAGTCCACCGTGTCGCCACGGCAGTAATTCTCCAAACCTACAACAACATTGGGAATTGCACCCTGAGTACATTGTACTCAGCAAGACTTACCCGACTAAAAGAAAATAACGACTCTTTAGTGGATGCCAGGCTTTATAGTGGGGTAGCCGACTCCTTTGTTTGCCGAAAAGATGAGCTTATTAATATCATTTAGTGATAAAAGGACTCTCTAGCTTATCCAATTAAGTTGGATCCTGCCATTACTACATTAGCACCTGCAACTACTCACATTTTAGGTAGAAGCAATCAAACTATTAAACATATCCGCATTGATTGAGTAATCATTAAACCATCATGAGAGAACATAACCAACTCGCATTTCAAATCTTATTTGCGGCACCGTAACTGCTCAGTCAAGTTATTCACTATCCAGGAACGATGCCGGTTATAATCGATTGCAAACCAGCTGGCGGGGTATTCCTCACATAAACCAGGCATGCTTAGCAAGAGCAGCCTTAGTCACCTTGATCTACTTGGGAAAAGACGCGGGATCAACTACTCACCACCATGACCAAGGAAACTCCCGATGCCGAGGCTGAGTGAACTCATAGACATGGAACACTCGCGAACTCATAGACATGGAACGCACCTCCCGGTAGTGGACTTACAACGGGCCCTTGTTACTCCCCAACCATCGCCAGCATGGATACCTAGAAGTTGAAACCCGGCCCAAGTAGATTCTAGGCTTCGCGGTTGGCACTCAGGCCTTTCCAGCTATCTGTGAGGCATTGTTCAAAATGATCCGAGGGCGCTCGTGTGCCATAATATATTAGAGGTGATTTATCATGGCCACATGGTTATGTTCATATCCAACATCTCACTATTCTCAATTCAAAGGGGTAGTAACCACCTATACTCGCAGATGATAGTCGATCATCCGGCTTCTACCGATTAAGAGAGCATGCCTAAGCATGTAGTCGATCCTGTACGTAAAAGTAGGATATTTCTGGTGGCAACGTAGTCCTGATGCAACTACGGTTTTCAATCAACGCCTATAAACTTAATGCATCATAAGGAATAAAAGGACGCAAAGTAAATCATTTGCAAACTTAGGAGGGATACTCCGGGGCTTGTCTTATTTAGAAGATCGTGGTTAGAGCCCCAGGTACTCGACTATTCCATGTCGGGTTTCTGGTGCTGGATCACTTCTCGTGCGGATCTCCGTTCGCGACTTGTCCTTCTGGATCCTCGACTCCACGACGAATGTTCTACACGCGATCCTGGAATGATGTATGTGCATATGTATGAATACGTGATTGTCGAGGTGTATGCATGATCAAGGATGATAGATGCTCATGTATAAGTAGCCTGTTTAATCTTCTACACCTATCACTAGCAATCAAGCCAGTAAAGCCAAAGACTTAAGCCTAAGCATAATCATCCTAATCCAATTATCATGGCACACTAAGTAACAATCAATCATACATATCTCGATCAATATAAGCCACTATCATTAAGCCCTTCATACAAGCAACACTCATTTAAGCTTCACTCTCAATTATAGACCTACAACTGGTAGCCTAGTAAATAAATCATAACTGTAGATTTCTAAATCATATGGACACAACAGAGGACAATCTGGAAAGCTTATAAAATTTCCCATAAAACATCTCAAGACATCAGAGCCTAATTCTCAAGTTAACTAGGCTTAAAATAGAGAATATCAGGACTGGGTCCTGACAAGACAGCATTGGACCATTTCTGCCAACCAAATTGCAACAGCTAAAACTTCTAGATTAGTGATCCAATGACCACCAAATTTTGACAGTAGACATATAAACTAATCAGCTACCTATCATATGTAGACAAGTTTCCCAGAAAACCAACCTATCATTAGGTTAGGCATGGCATCTTGGAATTGACCACCTATAGGTTGAACAGCAACCTATGGCTAGGCACATCATACAATCCTATAAAAATTACAGTAGGATACACATGGAAATACAAGCCCATCATCCAAATTTCACCCCATTTGGATAACCCTACTGTCCTACACAAAAATGACATGGCAGCACCAATTGGAGGACCTAAAAATACTTTGTACTACCAACTTGATCAAACCATGAAATCAATCACGTATAGAGCTACCTACTGGCATATAATGAGCCTATAAAAATTATCAACTTCAAAGTAGGCCTCTATATATCATTTATGAATTATCTCAAGAAACAAGCAATGAGACCACTTGAACTACAACTTTATAAACTTACATAGGAGGCATGCATGATATATTTATCATAGATAAAGCATGACAATACAAGGCTAACAAAACCAGAATCATATTTTTCTGAGAAACCTATGAATTACTATGCATTTCCTAAGATTACAATCATTTCAAGAATTAAATCTAAACTCAATATACAAGTATCTCAAACATGACATTTCATATTTTCTATGCATAGCTCATCTAATAAAAAATACTGCAACTTGAATCACTCGATTTGGGCAACCCTAGCTCCCTCTATGATTTAGAGAAGATTAAACAAGATTTCTGGAAAACTATTTATTAAATCCGAATAGGACAAGATATTTTCAGAAAGAACCCTGTACTTTCCCCGAATTAACTGGACCCTGATCTGCAACTAGCTGTGCCTGGCACTTTTGCATGAAGCACCCTACCCTTTATCAAATTCTGGTCCCGAGGTCCTCGCGACGGGAGAATCAGGGGAGCTCCCTGAGCTCACCGGACCGGCCGACTAACGGCTCGGCGGCGGCCGTAGGGAGGCGGCGGAGGTCCAGGCGGACCTTGCGCACCTGCTGGGGCTCCTATCGGGGCCGGAGGTGGCCTATCATGGCCCGGCGATGGGAGCGCGGGGCTCCGCGGTGGTGCAACGCGGCAGGGCGGCGGTACGGGCGCCATTGGCTCGACCCGACGGCGGTTCCTCGCCCGCAACGACGAGGTGAGGCCGATGCGTGCCTGAGGGCAAGGAGATGCGGCCGGAGCGGTCTTGTCCACGGCAGCTCTCGAGCAGCGGCTCGGACCAGCGGCGGCGGCGCGATGCGAGATGGGCTGCGGCCCCGCGACGACGGCGCGGAGGCGATGGCGGAGGCAGTGGTGTGGCGGATGTGGCGCTGGCTGGTGGGGCACTGCGGCGCGGCGAGCTCGGGTTTGACGGCGGCCATGGCGGCTCCGGTTCTTGGCGCCGCGGTGACGAGAATTGAAGGAGGAAGGGAGGCAGAGGTGGGCGACCCGCGGCAGCGCTTCGCCGGACGCCGGGAGGCCGTGCGCGGCGGCGAGCTCCGCGCGGCGCAGCAGTGGTGGTGGTGCAAGCGGTGGTGGCCGGCGCGCTATGTCGAACGGGAGGAAGAGAGCAGGGAGAAAAAGGAAGGAGATGGAGGAAGGGGGAAAACAGGGGCTCTGCCCCTTTCCCTTTTGGGCAGGTCAGGCCTGGCGGCACCGTCCATGGTGGCCAATGGCCATGCGCCGCGTGGTGTGAGTGACAGAGCCGGTCGGAGGGGATAGTTTCGACTTCGCCATTTTCGTGACGGCTGTTGACCGACCGTCACTGAAATGGTGTTTTCACTCCACGTTAAACAATCTTTGGCGCCCTATATCTCCTAAACTGAGCAGAATTAGAATAAACTTTCTACATGAAAGTTACTCCTCTTGAAGAGTAGATTATTTGGTCTAAAAGGAGTTTGGTCAGATTCCCACTAGATTTGGAGATATAAAATTCCAAATGAAAATACCTCTAAAATTCCCCAAAATAGAAAAACAGCCCCTAAAACAGTCTTTTTCTGCCGTTTTGGAAATCTTGCACTCATTTTCATGAAAAGTGAGTATTGAGACTTTTGATCCTTATAAAATTCTACACCAAAAAGGTTTAGGGCGCATCGCCATGCAAAACTCCTATCAAGCTCTTTTGAAACGGTCAACGCAGAGCACTTTTACAAGCCTACCATAATCAACACATGTACACGCAAGATTAACCAAAGTTGTTAACATAACTCTAGGTTCATTTGGGGTCCGGTGGTCAATCATCAAACACTTGTATTACTCTATCATAATCACATACAGTCCAGGCATAATCAAGCATCAAGGTGAAATGCATGTCAAGTCTGTGATGCACTGCAAATGATATGGTTATGCTGGTGATGTGCAGAGCTAAATCACGATTAACATATATACTCACCTCGCTGACGCGAGGGAAATTGGAGACCATTGTCGCTAACCATGATGGTGAATAGCCTGTCCACCACTCACAGGGACAAAAATGGTAAGAAACTCTAGCCTCAACACAGCACCCACTCAGCGCAAACTTTATTCCACCTTGTCAAAACCAATGACATCTCCATTTACATGGAGCTAATCTATAAAGATCTTTAATTTTGGTGAAGTTAGCTACAGTTCTACATTATACATGGAGGAATCACCATATTGACCGAGTCAAGATGGCGAATGAGCAAGTCGAGCGGGAGGCTCTGAAAACTTGGCAGGCGGGCGGTCGAGGACGGAGGTGACACGTGTCAAGGAGTGAGGGACACGTATAGCGAGCGAGTTTGGTGGTTTGGGCTAAAAAACTATGGTTTCTAGGTTTGGGCCTCAAAACCTGGGCAAAGGTTCCAAGTTAGAATGAATGACACGTGACAACATAGAGAAGTTTGTGTCGAGATGAAGTTATTTCATGAAGAGCGTGCTGGCCGTCGGATGAAGATTACCTCGGGTTAATTGGATCATTGCGTCCTTGGGTGAAGTGGCTCAGCCCTAAATACCTAGGGGGGAATAGGGAATGTGTAATAGGCCCTATAAATAAGAGATGGCTGCTCCCAAACCATCTCACCTCTTTAATTTTGCTTCTTCATTCTCTAGGTTTTCCTCCGCTTAGGTTTCTTGTGAGAGAGAGGTCCACAAATTAGTGAATTATAAGAACTTATAATTGCAAGACACAATATGTATGGAACATGAAACTTCCAAAGGAGTGCACAAAATGAAGAAAAAATAAAATGAAAAGAATTAGAATAACTTACTTGTGAGAGAGAGGTCCACAAATTGGTGAATTATAGGAACTTATAATTGCAAGACACAATATGTATGGAACATGAAAACTTCCAAAGTAGTGCACAAAGTGAAGAAAAAAAGAGAAAAGAAAATGAAAAGAATTAGAATAACTTAGGTTTTATTGTGAGAGAGAGGTCACAAATTGGTGAATTATAGGAACTTATAATTGCAAGACACAATATGTATGGAACATGAAAATTTCCAAAGTAGTGCACAAAGTGAAGAAAAATAAAAAGATAAAAGAAAATGAAAAGAATTAGAATAACCACATAGAAGAAAAAAAGAAAAGTAGAAAAAACAAACAAAAATGAAAGAAAAAAGTAATTCACCTTATGGGCCTAAACATGCACTAGAAATGGGTTTTTATGGTTCCATAATGACAAATTGTTCGGCTGTCTCTCGCATGTGAATTGCTCGGCTGAATATTGTTTTGATAGGTCAGCTCTAAACTCTAGATTTATGTGATGTGTAAAGAACATTTCGATCGGTGCCAACGGGCATCTTGTTTAAATGCCACTTCCGGTCACTAGCTTTTACTTTCTGTTTCCTGTTTTTCCCTGTCTATTCAAAGGGAGGTTTGACCTGGTTTGGTCTTTATAGTCGAGTTGTTTGGAGAGTAGAGTTTTTGAGTGGTTTTCTCATAGTTGTAATTTTTACCTTGTAATACCTCGTTTCTTTTTTCTTTATTCGTTTAATAAAAATCTGGTAAAATCTATTTGTTGCCTTTCTAAAAAACCTTTTTGGTGTAGCATTTCAAATAGTTTAGTCATGCAGAACCAAACGGTGTCATTAGACAAATTGTTGAATCTATATTATGTAGTAAATTTATTTGAAGACATATGTTGCTAATATTCACTATAAACTTAGTGACTAAACTAAAGTGGACTAAAATGTTATTTTTTGTAGCTCTTGATGGACTAGTTGAACTGAAGTGTTTTAATCCTCATTTTAGTTCATGTGTTTGGCTTCTTAGACTATCTTTGTTGCGGAGTATATCGCCAACAGCGTATTCTGTTACTATTGTGATCGGGTAAGTATCAAAATAGTGTAGTAGCTTTCATTTTGTGATTAGGATCCCGTACAATAGTTTTTGTATGTGTGGGTACCTCTGTTTGGAGTCATTTAAGACTTCACTGATGTAATAAACTGGTCTTTGCACACCATATGTGTGCCCTTCTTCTTGTCGTTCGACAACTATTACTGTACTGACCACGCGATCGGTAGCCGCAATGTATAGTAATAACTCTTCGCCATCTTTAGGCGCTGTTAATACTGGTGGTGATGTCAAATATTTTTTAAGTTCAGAGAATGCTTTGTCTGCCTCGTCTGTCCACTCGAATTTTTGCTTGGTTTTTAATAATTTAAAAAAGGGGAGCCCTTTTTCACCAAGTCTTGATATAAAGCGGCTTAAGGCTGCCATGCATCTAGTAAGTTTTTGAATGTCTTTTACTCCTTTTGGCTGCGTCATCTTGAGGACTGCGTTTACCTTTTCAGGATTTGGTTTTATGCCGTCTTGACTGACTACGTTGCCAAGTAATATGCCAGATGGTACCCCAAAGATACATTTTTGTGGGTTTAATTTCCACTGGAATTTATTTAACGCTATAAAGGTGCGTTCTAGGTTTGAAACTAAGGATCTGCTCTCCTTTGTTTTTACGACGACATCGTCTACATATGCTTCGACCAGCTGGTCGGAAATTTCTTTTTGGAGGCATTACTGAATGGCACGTTGGTATGTTGCACCAGCGTTTTTTGAGGCCAAATGACATGGTAGTATAGCAATATGCGCCGAAAGGCGTGATGAATGATGTTTTTATTTGATCGTGGGTTGCTAGGGCGATCTGGTGATACCCTGAATAACAATCTAGGAAAGATAGTAGTTCACAACCTGCGGTTGAGTCGACTACTTCGTCGATGCAAGGTAGTTTGAAGGGGTCTTTAGGGCAGTGTTTGTTGAGATCAGTATAATCAATGCACATTCTCCATTCACCATTTTTCTTTCGTACAAGGACTGGATTAGATAACCAGTCAGGATGATACACTTCTTTTATAAAACTAGCTGCTAATAATTTTAAAACTTCTGCCCTAATCACCTCCTTCCTGTCGCGAGCGAACCGTCGTAACCTTTGTTTGATTGGTTTGGCGGTCTCTGAGACATTAAGGAAGTGCTCGACCCGTTCCCTCGGGACACCTGGCATATCTGCTGGTTTCCAAGCGAATATGCTTATGTTATCCCTCAGGAATCGGACGAGCGCGTCTTCCTATTTGCTGTCAAGATTAGCTCCTTGTCGCCGGGGATGAGTTCGATCGCCTTTGTGTCATTGCTTTTATTGGCTGCTCTATTGGATTGTTTGATTGGAATCTGGAGGTCGGCTTCAGGTATCTATTTTGCCTCTAAGCATGTTTGCTCCATGTGAGCTTTGAGATCTGCCAATTCAGCTGCAGCGTAGGCGTTTGTTTCGCAATCATGGGCCATAAGGATGTTGCCTCTCAGGGAAAGGATGCCTTTTGATGTTGGCATTTTGAGTACTAAGTATCCATAATGAGGAACTACCATAAATTTGCTATCCCTGGTCGTCCGAGGATGGCATGATAGACACCTTCGAAATCTGCTACGATGAAGCTGACATAGTCTTTTCTGAAGTGTTGCCTTGTTTCGAATTGGACAGGCAAGGTTATTTTTCCCAAGGGCATCGATGGTTTGCCAGGCATCACTCCCCAGAAGGGTGAATCATAAGGTTTGAGGTCTTCGATCTTTAGTCCTAACTCGCGGAATGCTTGTAGGAAAAGTATATTTAAGGCACTGTCGCCATCTATGAGTACTCTCTCCATACGTATATGGTTAACAACTGGGTCCAGAACCAAGGGAAAACGTCCAGCATCTGGTATGTTGGCCCACATGTCTGCTCGGTTGAAGGTTACTGGTTGTTCCGACCAAGCTGGAGCTTTGGTGTCTGTGTTTGGTCCCTCTGATTTGGCAATTGCCATGATTCTTCGTTTTAGTAATTTCTTGTCGCGTGAATTTTCGAGGCCAACTTTACCACCGAAAATCATGGCTGAGAGGTGTTTGGTGGGCTCGTTGAATTGATGCCGCGAATCCTTGTCGCTGTCTTCTTCTTCTTCTTCGGGCTTATCCTTCTGTTCAGTTCTTTTTTCCTTATCTTGTTTCATAAGTCTTTGTTTCTTGGCGCTGCTTTCCGCTAAAGATTGCTGAGAAGCCTCGGCATTGACCCATGGTATGGCCTTTCCCTGGATGCCTAGGGCAATCTTGGCCCAGAATTTTCTCGTATTCTGGGTCGTAGTCTCGTTTCTTTTCTCTGTTGGGTGGTACAGAGTGGACACGTTGATCTGTGTCTCTGTTATAATTGTTTTGTATGCAGTTGTCGCGTCGACGCTCGTCACGGCGATTGTTGTCGCTTCTGTCGTTTCTGCGCATATCTTTGCGTTGGATGTCTTTTTCTCGGTCATCGTTTCGCCTAAAGTTTCTGAATCCGTGCCCAGTTTCAGGCAATTGTTGCATGGCATCGTCAACGCGAGCGAACTCACGGGCTATTCTGAACATTTTGTCGGTTGTAGTGGGTTGTCTTCTTAAAAGCTCTTTACATAGGTCAATATTGCCGGGTTGCCGTAGTCCTTGTACGAAAAAGGACACAACTTCGACTGCTGAAATGTCTGGAATTGTTGTCCAAACTTCCGAGAACCGTCGTATATAGTGACGTAATGGTTCATTTGGGTAGTCGACGATCTTTGCTAGGTCGTACTTGGTACCCGGCTGTTGGCATGTTGTCCTGTAATTTTCGATAAAAAGGTGTCGCAGTTGAGGCCAACTGTGAATGGAACCTTCTCGTTGGCGTAATAGCCAATTGTTGGGGCCGCTGTTGAGTACGATAGGGAGGTAATTGGCCATGACGTGCTCGTCTCCCCCTGCTGCTCGTATGGCCACTTCGTATAAGAGGATCCAATGTTCTGGATCAACTTTTCTGTCATAAGTTTTAATGTCCGGGATCCTGAAGCTTTTGGGCCAGACTACCTCTCGCAAGCTAGCGGAATAAGGCTTTGGTCCTGAGGCATCCATACGAGCTCAATACCGGTCGTTAATGACTGCTCGAAGGTCGTTGTCATCATACTGCTCGCCGTGGTGGTGATTGAAGGGGCGACCATAATCCCTGTTGTCTCTATTATTGATCTGTCTACCTCTAGCATTGCGCTTCTGGTAAAACCTATTGTGAGGATCATTTCTGTAACTTTCCCCGTCATCTTCATAATTGTTGTTGTTGTCAGCACCTCCTTCTCTTGAATTTGGGATTCGATTGCTGAAAAAACTGCGTGGCCGGTGGCTTCTGAGAGACATGGCCGGGAGTGCTTGCTCCCTCATGTGGTTGACTTGAGCTTTGGTAGCTACTAAGAGATCAATTGCTTCCTCGATTTGAGGTGTCTGAGGTATGTTAGCCGTCTTGAGACGATCAATGGCGATCGCGAGATTGGCGCTTGGGGTTGTATGGACCTGTCGTTCTCCCACAAGGTCAAAATCGTCGGCAAGATTTCGCCAAAAATTCCGGCGTCTTCCGACCACACGATCCTGGTCGGCTGCTGCCTAAACTGCAGCCTCGTCTTGCCTTCATTGTTCACGATCTGTGTTTCGACCTTCTCGTTGCTGCCTTTGTTCGTCGGTTTCTCCGTTGATAGTGATCTCGTTGTCACTAACATGGCATACTGCGTTCCCTAGGCTGGGAGGGAATGGTGGGAACTGTTGCAGCTCTTGAGTGGATTTGGTCGGATTGTGGACCTCCGATAGGATTTCTTCGGGTTCCTCTGGTCGGAATGCGATGAGTGGTAGATCTGGCGTTGTATTAGTATACTTGGCACTGGAATTTTGCAAGGATTGTATCTCTTCTTCGTTATCGGAATAGACTACTGTGTGTGCCGATCCCGAGAGCTCTAAGATATTGTAATAATCATCGAGTCTAGGTGTATCTGGGGTGACATCACGTGTCTTCCCTGGAGATTGATCATTCGTGACCTCTTCAAGGTGTACATGGTTGACAACATGTCCTGCGGGTGCGTCAAAGGTATAGCTGATCATGCCTGAGTGCGGATCAGGGATCTGGTTGTGGATTTCGAAGTAATCTGTTAAAAGCTGGCGGCTGAACGAGGCAGCAGCGTTTGGCAACCCGTATGGGAACGGTGATGCAAATTTCGGGTTTAGGATCCCGTGATCCGTTGATTTTTCTTGGGCGCTCTGTTCGCGCTGTGCTTTTTGAAAGGTAGCAGGTGACTTTTGCATTGATTCAATCTGGATGGATCCAAATTGAGCAAAAAAACTCCGTAAGCTTGTCCTGTTGATCATGAGTTGCTTTGAATAGGTCGACCCAATTTTCATCTGGTGGTTGGTTGGTGCCTAGAAGGAAAGGCTAGAGTTCTGATAACTCGAGCTTCGGTAGTAATGCCTCGTGTTGAGGAGGTGAAGAATTTGTTTCTCCGTCGTTTGGTGGAGTTGGAATCGAGGGCGGACTCTCGATGCATGAGGTGTCCGGGATGGTTGTCCAAGTAACCGTCCTGATGGTGAAGGTGAGGCCGGCTTCGAAGGTCATGGAAGCCGGGAAGGAAACCATCTTGCTTGACATGAAATCTCGGTGCGCACCCCCTACCTGGAGCGCCACTGTCGATGAAATATCGGCGATAGTTCGACCAGGGGTATGCCCTGACCGGTAATGGATTGGCGAAATGCGTACGAGATTGCAAGCAAGATGTAAACAGGGAACAATCACACAAGGTTTACCCGGGTTCAGGCCTCAAGGATGCGTAAAACCCTAGTCCTGCTCTCTGTTTCGATTATGGATGCGGATGTGCGAGTCTGTGCACTATGCCAGATTTCGTGTCCCTAGACGGGGGGTCCTTGCTCTCCTTATATATCACGGGGAGCAAGGTTACAAGACGGATCTAGCCTATCTGGTACTAAGTTTTCCATGCTTTACAAGACTTTACAGAAACTTTCCTATCTCAGCTAGGTCTCTCCTTTTTGTCGGTCTTCGTTTAAACTTGCCCATTTTAGGCTATCCGACCAGCTTGGGCCGATCGGTCTTGAAGCTTGGTGGGCCGGCTTGGTTGTCTCATGCTGGCCCAAAGTAGGCCGTGAGGGTATATGGGGTTTATACCCCCACAGGAACCAAACACCCTCTTAATTGTTTTTTGACCAACACGAATACTATAACGATACTTGGTCTAGTCTGGAGAGAGTATACCACCTTTTATATTTTTCCTTTGTTTTCTTTCCTCATTTTCTCCCATTTCTTATCCAGTGCACCACCAGCCGCACAAAGCCGCTCCTCTTCTTCAGTCCACACCTGAGCGCCGTCCATTCCCTCTCGGGCTCCGCTACCGACCTCGGACCTTGCAATTCCTCCTCCACCGCGATCCTGCGTACCTCGGCCAGCCTCCGACCACTACCTCTCCTCTCTCGACGCGTCTGTAAGGTCGAGATGGCGGACTAGAGGGGGGTGAATAGTCCTTTTTAAAACTAATCGCTCTGGCTAACCGATATAAGTGCGGAATTAAATCTATCGGCCTAGCCAAGACTTCACCCCTCTATCAAAGACTCTAGAAACACCTTGTAAGAGATCCTAAACAAGTAAGCAAGGTGTCGATCTAGCTGATGCACACTAAACAAGTCTAGCTTGCAAGATCACACAAACCTAAGCAACTAGTACTATGGCAAGCAGGTGTGCACCTACACAATTCTAATGAGCAAAAGCACAAAGCCAAACCTAAGCTCACTAGTTGCTCAAGGACAAAGCTACACAAGCTAAACCCAAGAGCTCAAACTTACTTAACTACAAAAGCTAAGCAAGGCAAGTTACTCTACTTCTAGCTACACAAGCAAGAAGGTGATTAACAAGCTACTCAAGCTAACTAACCACAAGAGCAACTACACAAGCTATACAAGAAAGTAAGGAATGTAAATACAAATCTTGTGAAAGAGATTGCAAACCACCGCGAAGTGTGGACACAAGATGACTCGGCGAGTTTTCACCAGGTTCACTTGGTTGCCCCCAAGCTACGTCCTGTTGTGTCGACCAACACCTTCGGTGGTTCCTCCGGTCTTTTCACCTAGATGGTTCCTCGGTGTGACCCTCAAGTCACTTGCCCCTCAAGGCACGCCCCGCAAGGCACCGCAAGACACCACTCTCAAGTGAGCCCCTCAAGGCACCGAGCAAACCCAGACACGCAAGGGTGGTAACTCAATGACTCGCGCAATCCAATAAGGCTACTCTTCACGATCCCCGCGAGGTGAGCACCAACCTCTCACAATCTCTTCTTCGGAGCACCGTATCTCCACGCGTGCTACCATGGAGCCTCTTGCCACCAAGCCGTCTAGGAGGTGGCAATCCTCCAAGAGTAACAAGCTCTCCCGCTTGCAACTCAAACACCTAGTACCACTCTTGACCTCACTTTCTCTTCACCGTTGTGTCGGTCCATCGGCGCCAAGTCTTGCCCAAGCTTCACCATCGCATGGTCCTTCGCTTCGCAGCCTCAACTTGCCCTTCACACTTGCAACCGGTCCATCAAGCCAAGCCTCATCTTGATCTTCACCTCTTGGTCACATGACTCCATGTCATGTCTCATTTGCAATGAGCTCCTCCATCAACTCATGTGTTGAGCCTCACAACATTTTTCAAGCCATTTCCACCATGGCATATGTTGCTCACACACATGTACCTGTGAACTAACTCCTGTGTATCTCAACCATCACACATGTTAGTCCACCTAAAGTTGTCACTCAATTATCAAAACCAAACAAGGGCCTTTCAGCGTCGCAACATCCACTCCTGCAGCGCGTGAACGAGGAAGGTGGACGACAACACATGTCGGTTGGTCATGATTTTCAACTCTGATCCTCCAATAACAACTGACCTCTCTCAAAATGATTTCAGGGGCGAGAGCGGCTACCGCCGCAGTGCAAGGCGATGATGCTCCGATGTTATCAATGATGCTGTGCACAAGGCGGCCCAGGAGCAAGACAACGCGCGGCCCAGGTCGCTTTGGCCCAGGAAGCCCAACTCTCGCTACGCTGAAGACGATTGGGCCTGAGCCTACGCTTGCACGCGTGAGAGAGCTGATGCTCTGTAATATAATGAGACCGGGAGAGAGATCGATCTCCATCCATGTATCAGACAACATTTGAATTCTCTTAAGATTCATCGTTACTTCCCATACTTCTTCTTCTTCCTCCCGCTCCTCTGCAACTTTCCCCAATTCGCTATGCCAAATCCCTAGCTACTGCTAACAATTGGTATCAGAGACACCGGTCTCCAGCCTAATCCGTCGCGTACTCACCCTGTCATTCCATCGATTGCTTGAATTCCAACGGATTTGGTTGGTTGATTTCTGAATTGAGCTGTGAGCTGCAGATCAATTCGGAGATCCTGTAATTCCAATCCAGGAATCGCAATTTGTGGTGGGTAGTTCATGCTGGATTCAACCCCCCATACCACACCACCACCACTATACTCGCCTCACAGTCGCTAGAGGAGGTATGGGTCCGGATCAGAAGGCTTTGCTCACGGAGCTCGACAAGCGATTCGACCGCATGGAGAAGAAGATCGACTCCACCAACACCAAGCTAGATGAGAGTTCGTCGGCGGCCTTAGATCGTATCGAGGCATTGGAGAACGCCGCCAAGGTGTTCGACGACTGGCGCCATGAGGTCACCGGCATCATCGACAACCTTCGCCAGGAGATCGGCAAGCTCGGTCCCCTGAAGCTGGAGGTTGAGAAGATGAACAAGTACCGGGAGCGGCCCGGCGTTGAGGCGCCATCCACTTCCATGGGGGTCTTCGTTCCAGATCCGACTGCTTCCTTCGGCATGCCGCCACCGTCAGTACATCTCGGTACGGCGGGTGCGGATCCCTCGGCGTCCATGGGAGCATTCGGGGCGGCTGCGTCACCTCGTCAGCGTTCAGCTTCTTCATCGACCATGTTCCCCAAGCCGCCGAGCTCGCTGGTGTTCCCGCACGACGTCAAGCCCAGTTCACCGACAGCGCGCGTCTTCGACTCGCGCGCGTTTGGTCCTCCTCCACTTGAGACTCGACCGTTCGGCCCGCCGCTACATCAGCATGGCGAGTTCGTCGCGTCTCCGGCTGCCGGGCGTGCCTCTGCCGGATTCACAGCCACACCGCCCCATGGGCACCGCGTCGAGCAGGGTGGATTTGGGGTGGTGTATACCCTCAATCCACCACCACAGCACGGTACGTTTCATGGCCGTCCTCCCCCTTTAGCTCCAATTCCATGCCCACCGTATCCTCATCCACCTCCTCAGCCATTGCCACCACCACCTCCTCGCCATCCACCTCCTTATCCACCACACCATTGGGAGTCAGGTCATCAGGGGGGTTCGTGGGGCAATCATCAGGGCAAACTGCCTAAATTTGATTTTTCTAGGTTTGAGGGTGAACATACTAAGTTGTGGATTAAACAGGCCATGCAGTACTTTACTCTTTACAAAGTAGAGTCTGATGTTTGGGTGTCGACTTCTACTATGCATTTTCAGGGGATAGCTAAGCGTTGGTTGTCTTCTATTGAGGATCAGATTGAGTCCATAGGTTGGGGTGAATTTTGTGCTCTGCTCTTGTCTCGCTTTGCTAAGGATGAGCATGCTATACTGCTGCGTAGGATGTTTTCCTTGCGTCAGACAGGTTTAGTGAAGGAGTATATAGATGAGTTTGTGGCTTTAGTCGATGACCTGACTGCCTATGGCAAACCCCCAGATCCCTTGTACTATGTCCAGTGGTTCATGTATGGGCTTAAGGATGAAATTAAAGCTGTGCTCTATGTTCATAAACCTTCCACACTCGATACTGCCTGCGCTCTGGCTCAATTGTAGGAAGAAGCAGTGGGTATCGTCAAGCGCCCATTTTGGCGTCAGGATAATGCTGCTGGTTATCGTCAGTGGGGTGGTGGTCATTCTATGCCTCCTCCTCCTGTGGTTGGGCCTGATGCCAAGATGGTGCCTACTGGTCATTCAGCGGAGGACAAGTACCGTGCCCTTCGTGCATCACGAAAGGCGCAAGGTCTCTGTATGCGCTGTGGGTCCATGTACAGTCGTGATCACCGTTGCTCAGAGACAGTTCAACTGCATATTGTTCAAGAATTGATTGATATATTTCCTCCACAAGATGATTATTCAGAGCCAGAGCCATCTTCTCCAACACAGTCTCAGTGCAATATGTTGCAGTTATCTGTGGCAGCAGCAGCTGGTGCTTCAGCTCTCAAGACATTGAGTCTGTCAGGATCAATACAAGGGAGGCCCATTGCTATTCTGATCGATTCAGGTAGTTCTCATACCTTTCTCAGTGCACAAGTGGCTAAGAATCTTGATGGTGTGTTGCCTATGCCCAATGCACTTAAGGTACAAGTTGCTAATGGAAACATTCTGTCTGCTAGTTCACATATTCCTGATGCAGTCTGGGAGGTGCAGGGTTATACATTTTCATCTGATGTGAAAGTGTTGGAACTGGCTTCTTATGATATGATACTTGGTTTAGATTGGCTGGCCAGTTTCAGTCCTATGCAGGTCCATTGGGAGGACAAGTGGATTGCCATTCCTTACCAGGATTCTACTACTGTGCTGCTAGGTGATATGCCTAAACTGCCAGTGGGTTCTGTGTTACAGTTATGTTTGGTGCATGAGGTTGAGTCTGATGATAAGACACATATTCCACCAGCAGTTCAGTCCTTATTGGAGGAGTTTGCTCATTTGTTTGAGCCCATTACTGGTTTACCTCCTAGGAGGCATTGTGATTATGCTATTCCACTGCTGCCAGGGGCTCACCCTGTGTTTGTGAGACCATATCGCTATGCTCCTGTGTTGAAATCTGAAATAGAAAAGCAAGTACAGGAGATGTTAGAACAAGGGATTATTCAGAAAAGCTCTAGTTCTTTTGCCTCACCAGTGCTCATGGTTAAGAAAAAGGATCAGAGTTGGAGATTCTGTGTCGATTACCGCCAACTCAATGCTATTACAATCAAGGGCAAATATCCAGTTCCAATAATTGAGGAATTGTTGGATGAACTTTTCGGTGCTTCCTTCTTCTCCACATTGAATTTGAGGTCGTGGTTTCACAGATCGGGATGCGAGGAATGTGAAGAGCACAAGACAGCCTTTCAAACACATTTTGGGCAATTTGAGTTCAATGTCATGTCCTTTGGATTGACTCTGGGGCTCGGTGGTCCTTTCGGGATGCCATGAATACAACCCTCAAACCATGCTTAAGAGAGTTTGCCTTGGTTTTCTTTGATGACATCCTGGTTTACAGTAAAACATTGGAGGATCATCTGTTACATCTCAGGACAGTGTTTGAACTGCTGTCAGCTGATCAATGGTGCCTTAAATGCTCTAAATGCAGTTTTGCTCAGCCACGGATTGCTTATCTCGGTCATGTGATTAGCCAGCAGGGTGTTGAAACTGACCCCTCCAAACTTAAGTCTATTGCAGCATGGCCTTCTCCTACATCAGTAAAGGAGCTTCGTTCTTTCCTTGGTCTGGCAGGCTACTACAGGCGTTTTGTCCGAGGATTTGGTATTATTGCTAAACCTCTGACCAATTTGCTTAAAAAGCAGTCATTGTTTATCTGGACTTCAGATCATGAAGCTTCATTCCAAGCACTTAAAGATGCACTCTGCAGTTCCCCAGTATTGGCTTTGCCCAATTTCAGCCGCCCATTTGCTATCGAGACTGATGCTTCTGATCTGGGCATTGGTGCCATGTTGATGCAAGACGGTCACCCTCTGGCTTTCCTCAGCAAGGCTTTGGGCACTAAATCAAAGGGTTTGAGCACTTATGAGAAAGAATATATGGCGATTCTCTTGGCTGTTCAAGCTTGGCGGTCGTATCTTCAGTTCCAAGAATTCATCATATTCACTGATCAGAAGAGCCTTACTCAACTAACTGATCAACGTCTTCACACTCATTGGCAGCAGCAGGTGTTCTCGAAGCTCATTGGTCTTCAGTACAGGATTGTGTACAGGTCTGGCTCTTCTAATCGGGCAGCCGATGCGTTATCTCGTCATCCCGCTCCGCCTGCTGTTTGTGCAGCCATTTCCAATCTCATTCCTACTTGGGTGGCGTCAGTGGTGGCTAGTTACCATAAGGATGTGTTTGCTCAATCCTTGATTACCAAGTTGGCCGTCGATCCTGCATCTGTCCCTCACTTTACATTGCAGTCTGGGCTGTTGAGGCACAAGAATCGTGTCTGGGTTGGTGAATATTCTGAGTTGTAGCAATGTTTGATACAGCAATTCCATTCTAGTGCCTTTGGGGGCCACTCTGGCATTCCAGTTACTTGCATGAAACTTAAGCAATGCTTTGCTTGGAAAGGTTTGAACAGAGCAGTCCATGACTTCATCAAGGCCTGTGTGGTTTGTCAGCAGTCAAAATTTGACAGAGCTAAACTTCCCGGGTTGCTGCAACCGCTTCCAGTGCCCGATTCTGCTTGGCAAGTGATGTCTATGGACTTTGTGGAGGGCTTGCCACTGTCTAAATCCTTTGACTGTATTCTGGTGGTCGTGGACTTATTGAACCAGCTCTTTTTGGGAGGAGTTGTTCAAGCTCGCTGGTGTGGAGTTATGTCATAGTACTGCCTATCACCCACAGTCCGATGGTCAAACCGAGCGCCTCAATCAGTGCCTCGAGACTTACTTGCGTTGTTATGTGCATTTGTGCCCTGCTAAATGGAGTGAATGGTTGCCTTCAACAGAGTTTTGGTACAACACTAGTCATCACTCGGCCATTGAGCGTTCTCCGTTTGAGGCTTTGTATGGGTACTCTCCAAGGTTGTTGGCAGTTGATCCTGCTGCTCCTACTCATCAGGAATTGTCTATCTGGTCTTCTGGCAGCCACTTCATGGATCAAGTGTTACAGCATCATCTGAACAGGGCTAAGGTGCGCATGAAGAAGCAGGCTGATCAACACAGGTCTGAGCGTTCCTTTGAAGTGGGTGGTATGGTATTTTTGAAGCTTCAACCTTATGTTCAGACGTCTCTGGCGCCTCAATCGAACCACAAGTTGAGCTTTCGCTTCTTCAGGCCTTACAAGGTGCTGCTCGGGTTGGTTCTGTTGCTTATAAGTTGGAGCTGTCGTCCCATTCTGCTGTCCATCCAGTCTTTCACGTGTCTCAGCTGAAGAAAGCCGTGGGAGCTGGCCATCAAATTGTGCCTTTGATGCCAACTGACTTTGATCTTCATCTGGCTCCATAGAAGGTTCTTCAGACACACTCCATTCCACGGGGTACGTCTTCTGTTACTCAAGTGTTGATCAAGTGGAACAATCTGCCTCCAGAACTGGCGACTTGGGAAGATTATGAAGCATTGCGTCAGGAGTTTCCACATTCAACTGCTTGGGGACAAACAGTTTTCCAAGGGGGGAAGAATGTTATCAATGATGCTGTGCACAAGGCGGCCCAGGAGCAAGACAACGCGCGGCCCAGGTCGCTCCGGCCCAGGAAGCCCAACTCTCGCTACGCTGAAGACGATTGGGCCTGAGCCTACGCTTGCACGCGTGAGAGAGCTGATGCTCTGTAATATAATGAGACCGGGAGAGAGATCGATCCCCATCCATGTATCAGACAACATTTGAATTCTCTTAAGATTCATCGTTACTTCCCGTACTTCTTCTTCTTCCTCCCGCTCCTCTGCAACTTTTCCCCAATTCGCTATGCCAAATCCCTAGCTACTTCTAACATCCGGGCGCACGGTGTCATCCGACACATGCTCAAGATCGAATCAAGATGATGCAACGCGCGGGGCCGGGTTCGTTCCGCAGCCGTTCGTGGCTGTTCGTGGCTGTGGCGCATTGTCCTTCGAACAACACTGCGAGCCCAGCAACGGAGCGTCCCGCGGCCAGGCGGCGTCATGGTGGCCAACGCACCATGGCTGCACCGCCGTGCTAAAAGGCACGTGCTCCAGCCGACGAGTGCTCTCTTGTGCGTGCGCTCAAACAAGGTCAGTAGCCGCGGAACGCGCGTTCTATACCGCGGCGCTCGAGGCCACCAAGAGCACCGGGCGCTCTGCCACGGCGTCGCGGAACCGGCCGCCTCTACTGCTGCCGTAGCCGCGCAGGTGGTGTGGACCTCGGTCGATGTCGTCAGCCAGCGGTTGATGGTCCAGACGCCGTTGTAGTCACGGACGGTGGGGGACCTCCTACCCGACGGCTCCTCTGGCGGCCGTCGGTTTCCGCGCAGGGTGCGAGCGTCGCCGCGCTGGTGACGATGCCGCTGGACACGCACGGCGTCCTTGGTCCACGACATTGGTGAGCACAGCGAGCGAAGTGAACGTGACACCAACCGAAAGAAAGCCTTAACCCGCCGCTGTCTCCGTTCGGCACGACGTCGACAGCGAGGCCGCAATCAGCAGCACTGCTGTCGGTACCGCCGGCCCCTGCGAGAACGATCACAAAGTCCTCCGCCGGCGATTAACTGGCGGTCCCAGACACAGGATGTGACCTCTGTTCTATTCATATAGATGGACGCTTTGCGTGGGCCAATTGGTGCGCAGGGAATGTTTGTTCGGTGCTCTCTGGCTGGAGCTCCGCCAGTTGTCCATGAGACAAACCGAGAGTATGGATGCGTAGGTGGGCTGGCCCATGTTTCGGTGTTGGGTAGGTTTAGGCCCGTCTTGGGCCTTTTTCTACAAGGGCCCGTCTCGGTTTGAATTAATCCAAACTTCAAATCAAACATATCAATGTATAACCATAAAAAGCAAGTTTTTGGAACGGTTTCCTTAAAAGACAACCCAAAACACGTCGCTTGATGTATCTCTAGACTCTAGAGAGGAGAATAAAATGCATGAAACTATTTGTTGGATCAATTAAGCAGCCAAGTATGATACACCGTGGAATTTTTCATAGTCAAATCTTTCACTAGGCAACTGACCATCTTGATTTTTTCAAGCCACATAACGACAGCAGCAAAAAGGAAACAATAAAAAAGAAATGATCCCAGAATCGGAGCCCAGACTAAAAAAAGGATAAGGCACAATGCAGTTTCTTGAAGATTGTCTATAAACATCAGCTATATATTTTCATGTCATATCATTTTCAAGTTCGCATCAAGGATAAAAACATGCACATCAGAGGATTGGTGCCATAACAGAAAGAAAACATAATTTAAGACGGGCTGAATTTTGTAGCAACCGATGGATCAGATCCAATTCATATATTAAGTTGAGAGAATCACCTGGCGGTCCCTGAACTATTGCCGAGGGGTCATCTAGATCCTTAAACATAAAAATAAATAAATAGTTTAGGGTTTATTGTATATACTTATATTATATAAAAACAAACCTTTAAGACTAACTTTAAAGTATATATTTATATTTATATTTATATAAAACTAACTTTAGTTATTTTAAGTATATATTCATGATGCCCTATAATAAGGAATTCGTTGAAGAGTCACAATATATTAAGTATATATTGCCCTGAATGGTTAAAATAATAAATAAAACTAAGTTCAGTTCGCAGCGGTTAAAGCACAAGACTGTAGACCCCGAGCCCTAAGTTCGATTCGAATCGGTGGGGCAAATTTTTATTTATTTTTATACTTTAAATGTTAGTTTTATATAAATATAAATATATACTTTAAAATAACTAAAGTTAGTTTTTATATAAAGTTATACTTTAAAATATATACTTAAAATAATTATAGATATATATTCTAAACTTTAAATTTAGTTTTAAAGGTTAGTTTTTATATAAATATAAATTTATTTTATTTTTATGTTTAAGGACGTAGATGACACCTTATGCTAAGTTTATGGACCTGGATGACACCCTGACAATAGTTTAGGGATCCGGGGGACCTGGATGACACTCCGGCGATAGTTTATGAACCCGGATGACATAACTTTAGAAGTTTAGGGAGCCAAGCGTGCACTTTCATAGTCTGGGGACCTGGATGACACCCCGGTGATAGTTCAGGGACCGCCAGTGTAATACTCTCTATTAAGCATAACTAAATATATAAAATAAAGCATCTAGATTGACACAAAATTAGTATCATTAAATACACTACAAAATATACTCCTAAATAAATATTTGGGTCAAAATTTTAAAAAAGCATATAAGTATTTGTGTAACTGGATAATTGGTGCCCTAAATAGTGTTGCAATTTTCTATAATTTTGGGAGGTGAAATTTCTATCTCTTGATGGAGTGATGTGAATAAACAAATCAATCAAAAATTAAAAATTTGTGCACAGGTAGTCCGAGCAGGCCATTCCAGCCCAGTCGTGTTCAACCAATTGTGCAGGCCTAGCGCAACTCTGCCAGCCGGGCAAAGCACAGATAAGTATTGTAGTGACGGTTTCAAGAAGTTAGTGACGGTTTCAAGAAGTTCAGTTGGCTTGGTATCATTCAACATTTTAAGTTGTTCTCCACTTCCCAGAGCTGGCGAGGTCGGATAAACGTTAGGTGCCTTGGGAGTAAAAGGGGAATCAAGCTACGTTAGGTTGGAGTGGGTGGTAAGTTGGGCCGGCCCACGCGCCTGAGATGGATTCTCGTTTCGGGCCGCCGAGCTGTCCGTGGCCGTGGCGGGCCTCCCGATGGCACGGCCATTCTCGCGGGAATTTGGAGTGGGTGGTATGTTGAGCCGGCCCACGCGCCTGAGATGGATTCTCGTTTTTTTTTTTTTTTTGAGAATTTGATGGATTCTCGTTTCGGCAAGGTGTCCTTGTCACGGCGGCGCACTAGTCGTCAGGCTCTTGGCCTTGGGCGCTGCATGCAGCAGGCAGCAGGCCTCCGTGGCCGTGGCCGGCGAGGACCTGTCTGTGGCCGTGGCGGGCCTTCCGATGGCACGGCCGTACGGCGCAAGCCGCGACCCAGCCCTGGCGGCACGCGGCCACGGAGGCGGCCTCGCTGGCGGGCGGCGTGTGACACAGCCGAAAGCGCGGCGTTGCGATCGGTGGCGAGGGCAACAGGCAACGAAGCTGCGGCGGCAGCGTACGAGGTTGGGAGTTGGGCATGGCGAGCGCTCGACCCGGCGCGACGAGTCCACGGCCAGCCCCTCGGGGGCGCATCGCTGGCGGCGTGCAACACAGCGGAGGTACGGCGTCACGGTCGGCAGCGACCGCAGACACTGAGCGCTCGAGGCGCCAGGTGAAGCTACGGTGGCTGTGGACGTGGTTGGGCATGGCGACTGGCGCGCAACCAGCGGCGAGCGCTCCGGTCCCGCGCAAGCAACGGCCCGAAGGGAAGGCGCGCAGCGTGGCGAGCAGAGCGAGTTGGAGATGGATGGCGCCGTCGTCGCAGGTGGCCTGGAGTTCGCATGCAGTGCCGCGCACGGCGCACACACGTCCTGATGACAACGTCATCGAATTGGACGGTGACCACGTCGGGGCCCAGCACCGTGAACACCACCGCCGCCTCGACGGGCTGGTGCGCCCCGCAATGACGCGCCGCATTGGGTTGCGCTGCCCAAGCTGCACCAACTATGCAATGGTGGGAGGGCGGCGCATGTGGAAGGAGCAGCTGCAAGCTTGTCATGAAGCTCGACGACCGCTACAACCCCCACGACGGCCAGGACCAGCTCCAGCGCGGCACCAACGACCACGACGTCGGCGAGGCCAAGGAGGACAGTCGCCCGAGAGGCGAGAGCCGCTACCGCCGCAATGCAAGGCGATGATGATCCGGGCGCACGGCGTCATCCGCCACATGCTCAAGATCGAATCAAGATGATGCAACGCGCGGGGACGGGTTCGTTCCGCGGCCGTTCGTGGTTGTTCGTGGCCGTGGCGCGTTGTTCTTCGTACGCGACATCCAGGATCGAACAGCACTGCGAGCCCAGCAACGGAGCGTCCCGCGGCCTGGCGGCGTCGTGGTAGCCAACGTACCATGGCTGCAGCGCCGTGCTAAAAGGCGCGTGCTCCAGCCGACCAGTGCTCTCTTGTGCGTCCGCTCAAACAAGGTCAGTAGCCGCGGAACGCGCGTTACGGCGGCGCTCGAGGCCATCAAGAGCGCCGGGCGCTCCGCTGCGGCGTCACGGAACCGGCTGCCTCTACTGCTACCGTAGCCGCGCGCGCAGGTGGAGTGGACCCCGGTCGATGTCATCAGCCAGCGGCTGATGGTACAGACGGGCGCCCGTTGTTGCCGCGGCGCGTTCCGCAAGATCCTAGTCGCGGACGGCGTGCGCGGCCACCAGTGCCGCGTGGTGGGCCACCTAGCCGACGGCTCCTCTGGCGGCCGTCGGTGTCAGCGCCGCCGCGCTGGTGACGATGCCGCTGGAGACGGCGTCCTTGGTCCACGACATTTGTGAGCACAACGAGCCAAGTGAACGTGAGCGCGTGATCAAGCGGAGCCACGCACGGACGGACACAGGGTGTTGGCGTGGGCGTGCTCTCCGAGCAACCGCCGCGCCGCGCCTAGCCGCGACATGGCAACACACAAGCAGCGCTTCCTTTTCAAACGCCTACACCTACACGGCGGCTCTTGGGCGGCACATATGGAGTTGTGGACGGAGCGCCGCGCTCCCACCTGCGCTGCACAGCGCACCAACAATGCAATGGTGAAAGTAGGCACGTAATAGTACCGGACATGTGTGAAGCGGGTTAGGTTGGGCCAGAAGACACAATTTTTTACTCTAATAAATTGAAAGCTGACGAACTCGATGGATGTTGAGAAACAGGAGACGCCATGGCGAGTTGCCGATGCCAGTCCACCAGGCTGTGCTCTGGGTCAAGGATACAGCATTCGACTTATGGCAACTGGGCCATCCTCTTGGCCAGCAAGCTCCAGCACATTGCTAGGTGGAGCCGGCCGGAGGCCGGGCGGTTGAAGGTCAATTCAGATGCTGCGTTCTCTGAAGATACCAAGCAGGGAGCAACTTCGTCTGTTATCAGGGATGAGCAGGGGCACGTTCAAAGCTGCACAAGCAATTTGGTATGAACGAGGCTTGGATGCTTGTACCATGGAGGCCATGGCGTGCAGAGACAGCCTGAGGCGAGCGGTACAAGCGATACGTCGGGTGGCATTGGAAACTGAGCAGAAATTGTAATAAGGTCACGCGGTGTTAGTTTGACAGGTCTCGAGTTCGAATTGTTCAGAGGTTTGGCATGTTACTCCGGCACGCATCTATGATTTGATTATGTTTGAGGCCTCGGCCAATTGAGAATGAAAGGCAAGATATATAAGTACACGCTTTCTCCATGCATTGTTTGCTGTGCATGCTAGGCACTCAGAGCTTGTTCAGTTTTTGGGTTACTTCACTTTTTTATTCGAATTATACTTTACATACTTTTAGCTTACTTTGTTTGTGTCATTTTACTCATTTTTTGTTTTTAAAAATGCAACGGTTTGCCAGTGGGCCGGCTTCAAGCTACTAACTCCCAAAGAGAGCTACTCCGAAACTGAAAACTGAAGAATTCAGGTTCAGACTTAGCTGATTCCTGGGAACCTGAAAACAGTAACAGGTTCAGATTTCGGGCTACTGGTAGGCAGGTTAGGCACAAATATAGGTCTGAGTGTTTAAAACAAAGTTTTCTCTACTCAAGATAAACTCCACTTTTTATTTAAGGCCGAGCAGCATGCCACACCCCAAGCAACAGTTCCGAACAACATCATGAAAACTGCATTATTAGCTACATACCCATAGAAGCAATTTCAAGTCAGGTCATCAATATAAACATGGTTTCATTTTTCGATCCTAAATGTTCAGAATAGTAGTACGCCACCGTAACAGAATAGCTACCTTATTTGATACTGTCAGAAGTTCAGAACAATCAGGTAAATATAACCACAATATTTACATTTTGCAAATTGCGAAACTGTAACAGAAAAGCAAGCATTGGATTCGAAGAAGCAAACATTGAAACAGGACAGGACAAGAGCAACCAAAACTAAATTCCATTTGCATTAGCAGATGCAGATCAACTTTGCCAACGGAGGCACAACACAGGTTCCCTTCTCTCGGACAGGGATACTGCAGAGTGCTCGAACTACAGCCTACTGTTCATAACGCATAACGGCGATCTATTCTGGTATGAGATGATGGTTCCTTCGCATTCAAGAACACTACTACTGCTAATCTACTCAGAACGAACGAGATGTCCCCTGACAGAAAGCTGCAGGCAAGAACACTACTGATCACCAGGGGAAACAAATGGAAGCCGCCGGCGAGAGGAGATGCATTACATTCGGAAGAAGATGGCCATCGTCTCATCCCTTTGCCCGTTCTCTGCATGCAAAACAGCAATGATTGATCAGGGTCAGCAAGCAAAAGCAATTTGCGATCTAGATCTATCCAAATTAATACATGCTTACTAGTAAAATCAGATTTGAGCAACATCGATCGATGCCAACACAGCAATGCATGCCAACTTGGTTCAGAGAATAATTCCAACTCTAGCAGAACTGCTAGGGTGATGATCAATACTGTATCTCGGAACTACTAGTATATCTGATTTGGTTTCAGAAATTGTATTTTAATGTTCAAACAACATCAAGAAACGCACTGATGGTCAGACAGTGATCTCGCATGTTGAGTTTAATCTCGAGAAACTGGACTACTGGAGAGCTGAACATGCATTCCAACTGTCCCTATGCAATTGTATCCGTCAATTCAGCAAGAAGCAAGCAAAAGCAATAAGCGACCCGTATCTGCTCCAAATTAACAAATGCTTGCTAGCAAAATCAGAGCATCGATGAATGCCAAACAGCGATGCATGCAACATGGTTCAGAGAAGAATTCCATTCATTGCGCGCATTGTGGTTTTGCATGCGTGACTGGAATGATGCTGTTTCCTATCATCTTCAGACTAATTCTACTCCACCATAGAGGATTTCAGTTAGTGCAGGCACAGAGTGCAATGTTCAGTGCTGATATCACGGAATGACAGAACTGCTAGCATGTCTCATTTGTAATTGTATTGCAACATTCAACCACGATCTAGGAATGTATGCTGAACATATGTATGTTTAGCAATGCTGGTCAGACAGTGATCATGCATGCCAAACTGTCAACTGCCAAGTTCCCAAAAATTGTGTGTGGAGAGCAGAGCACAACATGCATGCAATCGCGCATCCATCAATTGAACAAGAAGCAATACAATGCTAGCAAGTAGTATGGAACATGATGCGCAGATACTAGTACACACACTCGAGCAAGCATTAAGCAGATCAACTAACTAATGAATTCCGAGCATGCAGTAATAATCAGAGTAAGAAGAAGGAGCTTTGTATCACCTCCCGGAGAAGATGGACGATCAGTTTGGAGCCGTCTCAACCATGTCCCAATCGTCCTCCTGCGCCACCAGGAGCGAGCCTGCTCCGCAATCCCTGAGGTGGAGACGGATCGCGTCCCACTCCTCCTGCGGCATTCCCGGAGCAGGGTCGACGATGATGTTGGTCGGGCGGTCCATCTCAATCCACATCTGCCGCGCCGCGACCGCCTCCTGGAAACAGTCGACGATACAGTGCAGGAGGGGACTCTTCCCCGGGCGGCTCTGCCAGAACCATCTGGAGGCGGACTCGGTGAAGGTGAACCATCGGTCCATCTTCTGGATTGCCTTGGCCTCTGTCAGCGCGACGGCGGTATGGGGCAGGCCCAGGGTCGTACCAACCAGCTCGACGGCCTCAGGGAAGCCGCCAGCATACGGCCGCAGCTTCTGCACGCCGTCGTACACCAACATCCCGGCGTGCTTGCCCTCCTCGATGGCCGTGTTCAAGGCCTCGGTCCACGAAGCCTTTGGAGGAGGAGGGAGAAGGCAGACGAGCGAGTCCAGCGCCCGCGGGCTGACCCTCAGCAGGCCCATCTCGTCTGGCGTGACGTCGACGAAGAAGGCGACGGTGGCGTCGCGGTCGCCGAAGACGATGCGGGTCGGCATGGTGGGGTCGATGGGCCCCAGCATGGGAGGCCCCCGCAGCGGCCAGAGGCGGGCGTCGCGGCCGAAGACGGGCGTCCACCGCTGCTCGTCCTCCGAGAGGGACCAGAAGCGGATGCGCATCCCCTCCTCTGGGACCTCCTCGAAGAGCACGAACACAAGCAGGCCATCGGAAGAGCCCACGGTCGCCTGGCGCTGCTCGATGTCGCCCTCGCCCTCGAGCACGGGCAGCCCGATGAAGCGCGCGTCGTCGAGGCGCCGCGGATGGAGGAGGAGGAGGCCGCGGGAGCGCATGTCCACGAAGACGAGGCCCCCGCGGTCATGCGAGAGCACCGAGGTCGCGCTGAACCCGTTCCAGCGCTCCTCGGCGGGCAGGGGCACCTTGGCGACGGTCCAGATGTCGGCGTCGCTGCAGTAGAGGAGCACGGCCGCGACGCCCGGCGTGCTCTTCAGCTGCGCGACGAAGAAGCCGTCCCCGCCCTTGGCCTCCGGGTCGAAGAGGATGCCGGTCGGCGCGGCCTCGGAGAGGGCGTGGCGCAGCGCCTCGGGGAAGGCGGGGATGGCGCTCGCCTTCCCTTGGCGGTCTCGCCTCTCGCGCCGGGGATGGGGCGGCACACGAGGAGGTGCGACGAGCCGGGCGCTCGCGGCGTGGGGAAGCCGAAGAGAAGGCGGCCCGACGCGTCGGCGCCGTGGACGCGGACCCGCGCCGCGTCGTCGGCGTCGGCGGCGGCGGCGGCTGGGAGGAGCGAGAGGTCGAGGAACGCCGTGGTCACGCCTGGCGGCGCGACTAGCCCCAGGGACACGTCCTCCTCGCCGGCGGTGAGGAGGTCGGCGGCGGCGGCCCGGTGCACAAGGACCCAGGGAGCAGGGCGGTATCCGCGCGACGAGCTCGCCGGCGCGCTGGAGGTCGAGGCCGCCATGCGGGCGGGCGGGCGCTGAGGCGGTGGAGGGGTTCGGGGCGAGGGGTTTGGGGGAAATTCGAATCGAAATCGAGAGGTGGGGGATGGGGACGGGGACGGGGAGGCGGTTACGGTTATATTCCCAGCCAGGGGCCAGCTGGCTCGCTCACGTCCGGCGCGGCCTGGCCTGGGAGCGGAGCACGCCCGCACCGCCATGCCACGGACCGATCCCCCCACGCAAGGGGCACAAGCGTGCGTGCGTGCACAACGACCCGATCGGATCACAACTTGGCGCCGTCACGACTGTCACGTAGGAGCCGTCCGCGGGTAGGATCGGAACGCGCCGGCAACAACGGGCGCCCGTCTGGACCATCAGGCTTTGCTGGCTCACGACGTCGACGCCACCTGCGCGGCTACGCCCATAGAGTGCAACCACTCGTCGGTGAGATGTGGAGGCCTCGCAGGCCAATGCGGCCCCAACGGAACGGCGTCAGGACCCGAGATTGTTCCCCTCGCCGCCGCGTCCGCGCAATAGCGAGCTGTGCACTGGTCCCGTCGCCTGCTCGCCGCGCCGGCCGTTCATCTGTCGCCACACCGTGTCCGTGCGTGCACCGACCGGTTCAGTGTGTCCAGGTGCTTGAACACCGACATCTTTTGCAGGCCTGCTCTGCTTGTTCGGGTCGCCGGGCTTCCCGAACGGGGCGCGTTGCTCACCATGGCGCCACGCTCCGCTGCTGGGCTCCCGGTGCTTGCTGTACGTACGATCCTGGCCACGAACAGGGCTGTCAGAAGGAGCCGGAGAGGACGTACGGGCACACTGGGCTCGGCCACCACGAACGCGGCCGCGCACGTTGGAGTTGCAGGCTTCCATCATCTTGACGCCGCGCAAGCGCACGGAGCAGCATCGCCTTGCATTGCGCCGGTAACGGCTCTTGCCTCAGGGGCGACTCTCCTCCTTGGCCTCGATCGCCGTCGTGGTCAGTGCTGGCAGCTGCTCCTCGCCGTCATGGGGGCAGTCGCGGCCCTCGAGCTTCATCAGAAGCTGGTGCAGCTTGGGCTCCGCTACCCAATGCCGCGCAGGAGAGCACTTGTCGTCGTCGGTGAGCTGTGTACCTGCCGCGACGCCTCCTCGCCGCGCCGGCCGTTCATCTGTTGCCACACCGTGTCCGTGCGTGCACCGACCGGTTCAGTGTGTCCAGGTGCTTGAACACCGACATCTTTTGCAGGGCTGCTCTGCTTGTTCGGGTCGCCGGGCTTCCCGTACGGCGGCGCGTTGCTCACCATGGCGCCACGCTCCGCTACTGGGCTCGCGGTGCTTGCTGTACGATCCTGGCCACGAACAGGGCTGTCAGAAGGAGCCGGAGACGGGCACACTGGGCTCGGCCACGGGCCACGAACGCAACGCCAGGCTTCCATCATCTTGACGCCGCGCGCGCGCACGGAGCAGCATCTCCTTGCATTGCGCCGGTAACGGCTCTTGCATCAGGGGCGACTCTCCTCCGTGGCCTCGCCGTCGAGGTCAGTGACTGGTGGCCGCTGCTCCTCGCCGTCATGGCGGCAGTCGCGGCCCTCGAGCTTCATGAGAAGATGGTGCAGCTTGGGGTCCGCTACCCAATGCCGCGCAGGAGATCCGCGGCCTGCTGCAATCCATGTCCGGGGCCGATGGAGTTGAGGCGCACAGATCGACCCGCCGTTCACGGCCAACACGGTGATTGGTGTCAATGAAGGTAGGCCGCATTGAGCCAGTGATGAAGAACACGATCGAGCTAGGATGACTTCATGAATCAGATTTTGAAATAGTACGGACACTGCCACTACCAAAGCACGCGCGGACCCAAGTCATCATCCTGTTGGTGCCAGTGCCACGTGCCGCCAAGGCCAAGGCGGGAGCGCTTCAAAGTGGTCGTTGACCTGCTCATCAAGTTGTCCTCACTTGCGCCTTGGTCCCAAAAGAAGTGACAAGTGAATCTCCGTCCTAAAATGTTGGTCTTTTTTATTTTTGTGTCACAAATTTAACTCAATTTATATAAAATATGTGCAATATTTATATCTCTAAAAAAAATAAAAAACATATTTAAAGATCTTTTAAGTGATACCAATATTCAATGTAAGTATTAATATTGTTTAATAAATATTTTATTAAGTTGTTTCACGCAAAGCGAAAGCGATAAACATTTTAGGAAGAAGGGAGTATAATATCCGTGCCGGTCAAATGGTGCACCGGGTTGGCTAGGATGATCGGCGCTTCAGCGAACCCATGGAGCATCCAGGGGCACATCGGCGTAGACTAGGTCGGCATGGTGGCATGGTGACAAGTTGAGGGCGGGCGATGATGGCATAGGGCATGGAGACGGCGACACGAGCGAGGCCGAGGCACTTGAGGCTGGCGGGGAGGGCTAAGGCTGGGCCGTTGGGGTGGTGATGTCGCGTGAAGAGAGGGTGTGAATTTTAGGAGTGAATATAAGAAGAAAAAGGAAAAACATTATAACAATTGTAGATATTTTATCATTTTGAGTAACGATGAGAGGCCGTTCTCCCAAATGTTTTTTTTTTCTAACTAGAGAAGCTAGAGCTAAATAGAACTATTTCATCAAAGAAGTTACCTTATCCACAAAAGTGTAATTCACAGTTTTCAAGAAGCTGAACAATTTAAAACTTTGACTAAATTTATCTAATAGTATACAAACATTTACGAAGATACAAAAGTATGGATTATTTATAGAATGTGTTTTTATAGTGAATTTGTTTGAAACCATTAATAACTTGTTTGACATGGATCCCAAAATTCTTTTCTTCTGGAGAGACGGAGAGAGTACAACTAATTAAAAAAAAAACTTGACCTAATACTGTGTAGGGTACTGCAATGCTAGACGAGCACCTAGACACTGTGACATGGTACTGCAACGGACTTGACCGGTTAAAAGATGGTTCTGATCGTGCCGGCCGCGAGCGAGACCTCGATTGCGTGCTTGTGTGCTCGACGAGTGCAGCTGATCAGAGTGTGCGTCACAAACAACAGTAGCCCGGCCTGGGCGTGTGTCGACGTGGCCGATCCAGCTTCAAACTCTCGGCCCAGGCCGCCCGCAGCTAACCCGCTTCACATCACACATGTCCGATACTTTTCACCCCACCGTTGCATTGCATTGTTGCGCGCCGCTCCGTCCACATGATGGTTGGCGATGGCGGGAAAATGAAAATGAAAACAAGACCTGGGAAGCTGACTGAAAGTGGGCCCAGCAAACCGAAACCCAAGAGAGACCACAAGCCCAACTACAAGTACTCCAGGCCCGACTGGACGACGCCATACATAGAGCCCGGCCAGTTGACACAACCCCAGTCACCGCCCAGCCCGGCCGCAACGAAATCAAATGGTACGGTGTCATGTCACCTGCGCCAGGCCAGTTGACACGCGGCGCCGATGGAGAGAGAGCAAGTGGACGGCGGGCGCATGAGATCCGCCCAGTCCGTGCGCGTCCGTCCCTACAGACGACCGACGTCATGCTTTGTGCGGTTCTGCCAGCCTGGACGGAAGCGTGATCAAGCTTGCTTGCGGGCCAAGTTGATCAGCTTTTCACAATTTTAGCCATGGATGCATGGACGACCACGCACACACAGGCTTCATTCTTTCTTGTAGATACTCACAGCTTCCACTATTTATTTTATTTATTAAAAAAATGCACCTAATAAAATTGACCTTCAAAAGCTAAAACGATTTCTGTTTTGGACTTGAGGGAGTAAGAACGAAACTGAGACCGGTTGCTTGGGATATCATTCAAATAAATCATCTCTTTTTGTGTTGTCGCGATGCTTGCTGGTAAAATTCACTTAAGTAATCACTTGGTTAATATAACAAAGATTTCGATTGGAAAGAAGTTGTCTAAATGCCCACATCAATTGCTTTTATCTTGCAATGTCCTTTATGAGGAAATGTTGTTGGCTGGCCAAAGATCATCGGGACCGTGATGACAAAGTTTCAATGCCGCCATTATTATTGTGACGTTGGATGTATGCTCGCGCTACTCAGGGATCAGCAGGACCGTGACAAAGCTTCAATGCTAGCGGTATTGGAGCTTGGAGGACTGTGGCATCTTGGAGGTGCTTAATGGGAGCTCAGGCTAAGGCAGGCATCCTAGAGGAGACTACCGATAGCCCGGACAGAGGCGACCTCCTCGAGGGCGGATTCCAAGACAAAGCATGGTTTTGGTGGGGAAGGGAAGAGGCGGCGAGGGTGAATAGTCCCTCGGTCGGCGACGGTGAAGAACTACCGCCATTGGCTAGGTCTAGGCCATCATAGGCATAGAACGTTGCTCGTGTTTTCCAAATCATGGCCCTTTTTATTGCATCTCATGGTCGTGGGTAATCGAACGTGAACATGGGTTCGCATTTGGAGGCTGTCATGACCTGCTTGGCGCGCTTGTGTGGGACTGGTCTTCTGTCCACCATTGCAAATGCATGCACATCGATGGTCAAGTAGAGTACTGAAGTCCGCTGCAGTGATGCATGCTGCGCCACCGCTCGCTCTTCTCCGCCTCTGTAACTGTAGACTGGCTTCCCGTTCCCGCATTGGCACATGGTGTTGCATCCGCATCGTGGCTTGCGACGATCAAGGACTCATTCTTGGCTTCCACTTTCGACTGCCTCGCTTGCTCATGTGGTATTAAGTTGACAATCCTGATGAGCAATCGGCTGGACTACTGGAGTAGTACAATTCCACTGACAAGAAAACAAAAAATGGTGACCGTTGAGCAGAGCAGTCAGGCGTTTTCCTTCCAAAGCCAAGTGCCTTGTCGTGGGACCAAACCAAGGCCCCCAGCAGTCAGATAGCCCCGGCTACCTCCTAGTAGATAGAGCTAGGACTTGGGTTGTGTCATTTGAGTGCTCTCTTGTGAGTACCATGCTTCAGCCCTGTTCGTGGCCGCGGACGGCGTGTTCCGCAAGCCTCCGGTGCCGCGTGGACACGTGGTTGGCCTCCTACGCGACGGCTCCTCTGGCGCCAGTGGCGGAGCTCGGTCAAAAATTTAGGTGTGGCAAAATCGTTAGACCGAAATACACATGAATATCTGGTATATTGCAAACTTATTATAGACTAGTTGTCTAATTGAAGATGATAGTTCCTGTCGCTAGCAGATATAAATCTGTTAATTCAACAAACGCCAAATAAACAAGGGACCAGTGTCAGGACATCTCCCATGGCCATGCCACGGCTAGCTCCAGCGGCAAGTCAACTAGGCTACTCGTCACCATTTGTCCATCTTCCATTGTGTCCTCCATATAATCGTACCGACGCAGTTGGTGGTAGCCTGCAGCCCGTCAGCAGGGTGTGGCAAGTAGCGCGGCAAACATAGCAAGGATGTGGGATGCAAGCTGCAGCTAGGCGTAGCGTTCAGAGGCGGCGGCCTGATGTGCCACACGGTGACGAACTGACGCGATCGCAGGATTGGGAATCAGAGGGGTTGATGGGCTCTCTTCTCCCATTGGGCCTTTGGCTTTCGTTCGTGTGTCGCTCGGCCTCTCCAAAGAACACATTTCAGTCTAGCCAGGCATCCAGTGCCGCCGGAGATCGATTGATATTGCTCGACTGCCAAAATCGAGGAAGAAGACAGAGGTACTATGGGCTCCCGCCGGCGGTAGGTGTGGCAGCTGCCACACCCTGCCAGATGGGGAGCTCCGCCTGGCGCGCCGTCGGTGTCCGCGCAGGGTGCGAGCGCCGCCGCGCTGGTGACGATGCCGCTGGACACGACGTACGTCCTTGGTGCACGACATTGGTCAGCACAGCGAACTGAACATGAGCGCAGTGATCAAGCGGAGTGATCCTTGGTGCCGACGGACGGACACAGGGCGTGGGAATAGCACGTACCACACTGACACTTCTTTCGGCGTTGAACCGGTCAGCGCTCCCACATTGGGCTTGGTGGGTTAAAAGACGTCTGTATTGTCACGTCGTGTGGGTTAAAAAGGAGGACGTCTGTATTGTGACGTCATCCTCAATAGTTTCATTGCATGGCACTAGTAGTACAAATAAGAGCATGGTAGCTGGACGACGACGCTGGCGCGTGTGGAAGGAGCAGCTGCAAGCTTCTCATGAAGCTCGATGGCCGCTCGGTACGCGACAGCCCCCACGCACGACGGCGAGGAGCAGCTCCAGCGCGGCGGGCGGCGTCATCCGCCACATGCTCAAGATGATGCAACGCGCGCGGCCTGGTTCGTGGCCGAGATCCGCGTGCCCGTCGCCGGCTCCTTCCGACAGTCCTGTCTCCGGGTTCATGGCAGGGAACATGAGTGTCCCGCGGCGTGGCGGCGGCATGGTGGCCAACGTACCGGATCCCCGACGACCTGAAAAAGGCATGCCAGATGCCGCAAGCAGCAGCACTACTGTCTCGGACGCCGACGAGAGGCGCTGCCTCGGAGCGGCGCGGTCTGCACGTGACTGCGCCGGGCGCACGTGTGGCGACGCCGTATTGGTCGTGAACGGCGGCTCTGTCGTCTGTGCGCATGCATCAGCTCCGCCGCTGCTTGCGTATGTTTAAGGCACGGACCAAACCGGTCGCCGCCGGCCGCCGCGAGAACCAGGTCTTTATCTGGGTGCGGTGACCACGTCCGAGCCCATCACCGTGAACACCGCCGCCGCCACCCACGACGTCTCCTGCATATATATCTGCGTCTTGGGCCAACAAGCCGCCGCAGTCTCCGGGCGGGCGGCGTCATCCGCCACATGCTCAAGAACGAAGATGATGCCAACGCGCGTGGCCGGGTTCAGGGCCGAGACCTGCGTGCCCGTCTCCGGCTCCTTCGGAAAGCCCTGTTCGTGGCCGCGGCGCGTCGTCCTTGGTCCTCGACGTCCGGGCCAGTTCGTGAACCGGGACTGTGAGGGCTCCACGGATACGGCGATGCGCCGTGAGCGTCGCGGAACTGGCGGTGTCTCTGCTGCCGTAGCCAGCGGCTGATGGTCCAGACGGACGCCGGTTGCGCCGGCGACGATGCCGCTGGACAACGTGAAGACGCGGCTGCAGGATCGAACACGCGGCGTCCTTGATGCGAGCGCCAGCAGCGGAGCGTCCCGTGGCCTGGTGCAGCAGGCGCAGCAGGGTCGTGAACCGGTCGGCGTGGCCGCTTGCTTCCCGGTGCTGCGGGCGTGCTCACAGGAACTTGGGCACGAGCGGGGTGATCCGATCGAGCGGTGTGCACGCTCGCTTGTGCCCATGGCCGATGCGGCTCGACACGAATCCTGTGAGGCGGTGCTTGGCACGCACGCTTGTGCCCCACGCGTGCTCCCAGGCCGCGCCTAGCTGGACTGGATGCCAGCTGGACGGGGAAAGGCGGTTGCCGAGCGAATCCCAACAGAATCCCATCCCCAATTCCCCATCCCCATTCGGCCTCAATTCGAAATCGAATTTTCAGTTTCCCCGTTCCCCACCAAACCTCACGTCACCCCAAACCCCGGGCGCGGAGAGCCCGAGCCCCTCCCGCCACCATGGCGTCAACGGCGGCGAGCTCCAGCTCCAGCTCCAGCGCCGGCACCAGCGCCAGCGCGCAGGACTGGGTCCTCCTCGACCGGACGGCTCGCGTCGAGCGTCTCCACCCCGGCAAGGCCACGAACACGACGCCACACCTCGCCGACCTCGTCGCCGCGGACGTCTTCCTGCACCTCGCCTCTCCGCCGGGCATCTCGACGGCCTTCGTCGACCGCGCGCTCCTCCCTGCCGCCGCCGTCTCCGACACGCCGACGACGTGCCGCGTCGAGGGCGCGGACGCATCGGGCAGGCTCCTGCTCGCCTTCGCCTCGCCGCGGGAGCCCGGCGACTCCCACCTCGCGGTCTGCCGCCCCGTCGCAAGCAGGAGCAGCGGCACCGCCGAGGGGAAGTCGCTGCGCATCCCCGCCTTCCCGGGGGCCGCCGAGCTCGGCCGCGCGCTCTCCCCGGCCGCTCCCGCTGGCATCGCCAGGAGCGGCGACGGGTTCGTGGTCGCGCAGCCGCAGAGCGCCACGTCCTCCACCCCCACCGGCGTCGTCGCCCTCGCGCTGTGCTTCTCGAGCGAGGAGGAGGCGTGGAGCGTCAGGCACGTGCCAGGCGAGGAGCGCTGGCGGGGATTCGCCGCGACGCGCGTCGTGTCCCACGGCCGCGGAGTCCACGGCGACGACGTCCGCCTGGTGTTCGTGGACTTGCGGCGCGGTCTCCTCCTCCTCCACCCCCGGGTGCCCGCCGCGTCGCGGTTCGTCGAGTTGCCCCGGCTTCCAGAAGCCCGCGGCGGCCGCACCGGGATCGAGGACGCGTCCGTGGACTCGTGTGACGGCAAGGTGGTCTACGTCGTCTTCTTCGACGTGCCCCACGACATCGACGACTCATCAGTGTCAGTGATGGTTGGGTTCTGGGAGCTGTCAATTCAAGACCTGGTCTGGCATCCCTACTGCAAGGTGGCGTCCGACCAAGTGCTCTATTGCCACGACAGTCTCGTTCAGCTGCAGGTCGGACAGGACGTCTTCAGGGCCATCGGGCAGGTTGTGGACGGCAGCGAGGCTCCAGGTTAGACAATGGCCCAACGAGTACTTCTGTCAACTCTGTATGAGAAATCTAGAGACCTCGTCACATCTGTTTGTTGAATGCCCGGTCACCAGATCGGTTTGGCAGAGGGTTGCACACTGGGCGGAAGCGCCATGCCTGCAGCCGGGACACTGGGCGCCTTCAGATAGTGTCAGTGAATGGTTTGTGCAACTGATGCATGACTTGCCGGTGCAGCACAGACAGGGATTGCAATCGTTGATCATCCTCACCAACTGAGAAATCTGGAGAGAGCGCAACAACAGAGTGTTCAACAGAAAGTGCAACAATGTCCAAGATATTTTCAACTCAATTATAGAGCAAGCCGGGATGTGGAGTCAAGCAGGGAACAGGGCCATTGCTAGCTTGCTGCATCTACATCAAGATATCCAGCCGGAGCCTAGTGTTTCTATTGTATCTGTTGCTTATCCGTTTGATGTAAATTAGTGCTAAGTTTAGTCAGGGGTGGCTAAGAGTTCACTTCGGTGACTCCTAAGCAAATTGGTGATGGGTGCAGCTTGTGCCTAATTGTAAATACACTGTAATTGCTATTCCTTCTTATCAATGAAAGCCGGCAACGGATCTTTCGAAAAAAAAAGGGCCATCAGGCCGGTCCACCCTGACCTCCCGACGCGCCTGTTCATGGTGTTGGCATCGTCATCTACTGCCGTCGACGTGCTCCCCGAAGGCAACTTCGCCAGGGTGAGATTGGTGGGGAGCTTGGAGGCGTGTGATGCCACGGAGACTGCACTTGTGTCTCGGATCTTTCACGACCCAACCCCGTGGACACACAAGATGGCGAAAGGGGCAAAGGAGATGGGCAAGCACTTGTTTCGGATGTCCAGGGAGAACTTCCACCTCCTTCCTAAGGCCGTGGACAAGGTCGGGACTGCACTCAACCTTCCCTACACAGGACCTTTGGTCACTGCTGCAAAAGTCCTTGCCGCGATAAACACTTCGGCCGGCTTGAACTATGAGGCACCACCGGAGTGGGAGAAATACACCAGTGGCGGTGTCAAAACAATCGAGCAGGCCCAAACACTTATACGAGTATGGGAGCACTTCGGGAAGCCCGCAAAGATGAAAGTTAAGCCTGCTTCTGGTGTCAGCCTTGATCAGGTAGAAGTTCTCCGAGTGGTGTTCAGAAGAGCTGGTGCTGAGAGCCTGATGGACAAAGCCTTTGACTACGTTATGGTGGAGCCCGCGCCACACTTCTGGGGTGTGTTTGATAGCGGGCCGGAGGTGTGCCTTGCGCCCATGGGCTGCAACGGCCCGTGTTTGGTGGCCTGGGCCCACCTCCCGGCCTGGCTCGCGCGGAGCAAAGCCGCTCCCGGCCCGCTCCCGGAAGCGGTCGCGCCCTTCGCTTCCCTGTGGCCAGCTCTCGCGGCGCGAGCTCGGCGATTTCGGGCGATGGCGGCGGCCGGCGTGCGCTCGCGCGTCGGGCTCGCGCGGGAAGCGTGAAACTTCCGCGCGCCATTTCCACCGCCTGAATCCCTTCGCCTATAAAGGCCACCCTCCCTCTCTCACTCCCTTCCCTCCGCTTCCAATCCCTCTCCACCGAAACCCTAGACTCGGCGGCGGCGGCGTGAGCCGTGGCCGTGGTCCGGCGAGCGGTCCTTCTTCCGCGGCGGGCTTCTTCTCCGTTCCCCGTTGCTGGATCCGGTTGCTGCCGGAGCCGCAGCTGCTGGATTTGGGGGAGCTGGTCTTCTTCTCGTCTTCCTCGTCTTCTTCGTCTTCCTCCGTCCGGATCTCGCGCGCCGGTTGGTGTGAGGTGGATCTGCGTCCTCGCTGTCCAGATCTGCTACCTCTTCCGCCGCTCGGTTCTTGCTTCCTCGTTCGACGACCCCGAGGTGAAACCAGACCCCGAAGGGTTCCTCTTCCCGCTCTGCTTTACTGTTCTTGATGTTCATCTTGTTCTTGTATTACTGTACCTATTGCTTAGATGATGTTCATGATGTTCTTGATGCGTTACTGTTCCTGATGTTTATGTTCTTGTTCATGCTCATGTGAATGTTCATGTTCATGTTCATGTTCATGTTCTTTATGCATCTCTGTTTCATGCAGTCCCTGTTCTTGATGTTTATGTTCATGTTCATATGAATGTTCATGTTCATGTTGTTTTTCCATCTCTGTTTCATGCAGTCCCTGTTATGTGGTTCAGTTCTTTAGCAGAACCTGACATTGGGCTCGTACATGTACATTTTGTTGGGCTATTACTTGTCGATGATGATGTCCAGTAGGCACTGGGAGGCATGCTTTGCATGTAGCCGTGCCTTTGTTTGAATATATGCTTGTTCCATTTCCATGGTGATGCCGAGTTTGTGTCAACTTATTTATGTTTGTGTACCATGCTCATGCTCTGTAGATGGATGGTGCCCGTGAGAAGAGAGGTTCTTGCCAAGCAAGCATCCACTTTGGTTGTTGTTATGACTTCCTTTGTAGCCGTAGGGATTAGAAGTCCTATCCTGTCCCTCGAGCCTAACCCACTTCGTATGCACTTAGAAGTGATGCCGAGCGCCATAGACAAGACTCTCCGTGCCATATACAATTCCACTGACAGGGAGTGTATTTCTATGATTAGGATGAGCAGAGCCCCTTTTTTTGCTCTGTGTGATCTGTTTAGACGAGGGGTTTAGTTCCCGAGAGTCCCGGTTGTAGTGTAGAGGAGCAGTTGCTATGTTCTTGCACATTGTTGGTCACAACCAAAGGTTTAGGGTTGTGCATCGTCCTTTGCCAGTCCATAGAGACCGTCACGTAAACTTTCACCTGTGTTCTGTTTTGTTGTTGGGGAATTGAGGAATGAGATGATCAAGCCTCCTTCCTCTACCACTCATCCAAAGATACTTGGGAGCCCTAGATGGAACCCACACTTTAAGGTAATTATTAGTTGTAGAGTTAGGGGTACATATTTAGTTGGTAGTGTACACATTTGCCTTACATGAATGTTCACATGTTTTTAGGATATCATTGGAGCCATAGATGGCACACATGTACTGGCTAGGGTACCTAGGTCCATGCAGCAAGCATTCAGGGGTAGGAAGAAGGATCCCACACAAAATGTTATGGCTGCAGTGGATTTTGATCTGAAATTCACTTATGTGTTGGCTGGTTGGGAGGGCTCAGCCCATGATGCCCATATCCTAGCTGATGCTATTGAGAGGGAAGATGGGTTCATAGTACCTGAAGGTAATTTGCACACACACTGCCTACACTTGTATGTTCAAAGGTGATGGATGTTCACAGATTAGTCACTTATTATCCCTTGCATTCACTTAAACTTGTAGGTAAAAGCTACCTTGTAGATGCTGGGTATGCATGCCGCAATGGCTTCCTACCTCCCTATAGGGGTGTTAGGTATCATCTGTCTGAGTACAGCAGCACAAACAGACCATCAAATGCAAGAGAGCTGTTCAACCTAAGGCACTCCTCACTCAGGGTGAGTGTGGAGAGGGCTTTTGGTGGCCTCAAGTGCAGGTTTAGGATCCTTTACAACAGGCCCTTCCACCCCTACAAGACCCAAGTGAAGCTAGTCCTTGCATGTTGCATTTTGCACAACTGGATTCTAGGATTTGGCATGGACCAAATGATTCCTGATGAGGACTGGCTGCCACCTAATAACCCCCCTGCCCAGCCAGATCAGGATGAAGAGGAATCTGTGGCCATGACCCAGAGGAGAGATGACATTGCTAATGCAATGTGGGCTTCTAGGGGCACCTATAGGACCTGAGCATTGCATGTGTGTTGTCACATTTGTGAATTTGTTGGCCCTTGCTTGGAACATGTGGATTTGGAACCTTTTTTATGTAATGGTTGATGGACACCTGAGACAATTTCTGTAATAATCTTACTTTATTCTGCTGGTTTATCTGTTGTTACTTGTTCCATGGTGATGGTGGTGGCCAATGATGTTGACAATGCTTTATTATTGAAGGTGGCTGTTGGTGGATTTTAATTTGGCTTTGTTGCACTTTGTTACTTGTTGTTGTCATGAGTGCTACCTTCATCCAGAGGAAGCAACTAATGTTGACCAGCACATTGTGATGGCTTCCATGGATGAGTGTAGCACTAATGACCACTACAACCTCATTCATTTTTCTCTGGACTTTCTCATTTGTTGTAACAGCCACCATGTCATGTTTGTGCTAATTATCCTGAGGCCACCATTTTAAATAGTAGTACTTCTTCTTACACTTGTTGAAATGTTGTATTGGACATCAGCTTAGGATGGATGCTGCCCAAGTTAATGTGTCTGCAGCTGAGGCAGTGTTTGGTGCTCCAGTGGTTGATGTTGATGCTCCAGCAGCTGCTGTTGGGGCTCCAGCCTCCTGGTTGCAAAGACCAAAGACAAATGCAGCCTTCCAATGGCATCATGAGGTGGAACAACACCACCTCTGGCTTTGTCCTTAGGAGAATGGCTCAACTAGTGAATGATGGCACTAGGCCTGACAAGGTTTACAAGGACAAAGATGTGAACCATGTTGCCAAGATGCTGAAGGAGTACAGTGGTGATGTTGTGAGCCCAACTCAGGTGTACAATCACCTGAGGAAGTGGAGGTAGAAGTGGTCAAGGATCTGCAAGCTGAAGGATCTTAGTGCTGATTTGTGGGACAATGATGTCCATGCCATAATGCTTGAGCAGGATCACTACCTGGGGCACACCAAGGTAGATGGAACCTGCCTCTCTTTCCTATCTTACCTACCCTTTACTTCTTCTTAACTCTACCCTACACCGGCAGACCACCCAAAGGATGCCGGGTTCCTTAACGTCCCATTAGGTTCTATGTTGAGATGGAGGCCATCTTTGCTCACTCCTGTGCCACCTGGGAGGTATGCAATTGGGTCGTGAGCCTCTTGGGGTTAACATGGCTGAGAGCAAAGAAGCAAAGGTGGAGCCATCGCCTCTCGATCACAAGCGCCCTATGATGTCCTCGAGGGCAGCAAGGCCACCTCGGTAAGCCCCCTCTGGCATGTTGGAGGTAAGAGGAAGAGGGGAAATTTCACTAAGGAGGAGATTCTTTTGATGACCAACATGTCGATGTCGTTAGAGATGTTGCTAGTGCACCGAGGAGACCGAGGCCGGTCATGTTGACCCCGACCTGTACCTAGCGGTGATGGAGATGGAGGGTTTTAGCACCGAGGCCCTCATCACACGCCTACACCTACCGCTTGAGAACAAAGCCATTGCCACAGCTTTGTGAAGATGGAGAAGGTCCACAGGACATCGGATGAGGACCCACCTTGCCAAGAACTACTACATGTAGTTCTGTCCATAAAGGACAGCAAGGTCATGAGGGGGTTGATTGTTGAGATGTATAGTTCCTCCACCTCCCTCCCTCTCCCATTTTGATAGCTCCTAGGTGTAGCTTTTGTGAAGTGGTATAGCTGACTTCTTTTGGGTTAGTCCGCAGGATAGTGACTAACATTAGTGGAGAGGAGATTGATGTTGTGCCCACAAAGTTGAGGCAAATTTGTAATGCACTAATGGTGGCCTCGTTGGCTGCCTTAATTTGGTACTCTATATATTCGCAATTTCCATTTCCAACTGATTTCTATTTGAGATGCTACTTATTTCTATTCGAGATGCAACTTATTTCTAAGTTTGGTGGCACTTGTGGGCAATAAGAATGGCCAATGATGCAAAATTCTTGATGAGGTGGCTTATTTCTTTGTTCTCGCTTTGTTATTGGTTCTTCATTTGGGTTTTCATTGTTCTTTATTTGTGTTTTCTATGCCACAAATGATTCAAACATATGGAACTACTATAGTTAACTAAGCCGAGGCCAATGGAAATACTTCGCCAATGATGTCAATGTACAGCTTGTATTACTATTACTTGTACAAAAACTCGAGGCTAACCCGTTGTTTACGAGAACATGGATTCATACTATGTCATTTTCAATGGTAAGCATGCGGCATCTACCTAAGTCGGCAAAGATGCAGCAAGTACATCATTGGGCAGCCTGGAATAGTTCACAAGAAATTTAGCAGCCATGCTTTGGCTGCTCAAGCTTTGCAAGAGTACATGGGTGACCATGACTATCATGTGCCTTTACATCCCCTTCCTCCTGTTCCTCCTGTTCCACTCAAGGTTGATCATCATGATCCTGGGGGTTGGAAGATGCTGCTGGTGGTCTCTGTTGCCTGCCTGCTGGTTGGTTATTGCCTCAATGGTTTGCTGTAATATGTTGATGTCAGGACCTGTTAATTGTGCAATGTTGTTGATCTAGAACTGCTAAGGAGAAATCATGTTAATGATACATTAAATCTGAGGCCGATGATGTAGAATTAATGTTAATTCTGAGGCCAATGATGATCTTTTTTATCATATTATTACCTGTCAATTGCTTGAGAGAATGAGCATTTGGGGAGGGGGATCAGTTGGCGGGTGAAAGAATTGGGCTGTTGAAAACGGTTGGAAGGCCGGCTGGGAACCAAACACCAGCTCGGCCCGGCAGTTGGTGGCAGTTGGCCTCCAACCGGCCTTTTGGCTGGGAAACAAACAGCTGGTTCAGTTGGGCCAGGCTCAAATGTGCTGGAAAACAAACATGGGCTCGAGCACCGCGGTGGCTCGGCTCGGCGGCCCGGCCTAGCTCATGGGCCGCCTCCCGTGGCGCGGCATCAAACACACCCCGATGGTTCCGACTCATGTGCTCCAGGTTTGTGTCTTGGTTCTCTCGAATGATAGTAAGTTCGATGGCGCCGATGGCTGCCTTGCTTATGTGCTCCAAGGCTTGTCTCGTATATGACAGTGCCGATGTAGAGAGCATTCTCATACTACTTCTTACACTCGGTTATTACTGCATGCTCGGATTCATTAGTTAGTTGATCTACTTAATGCTTGCTGGAGTGTGTGTACTAGTATCTCGCGCATCATGTTCCATACTACTTACCAAGCATTGTTCAATTGATGGATATGCGATTGCATAGGGGAGGGTTCACATGCATGTTGTGCTCGCTCTCCAATTTTTGGGAACTTGGCGGTTGACAGTTTGGCATGCATGATCACCGTCTCGATCAAGCATTGCTAAGCATACATATGTTCAGCATACATTCCTAGATCGTGGTTGAATGTAGCAATCTGGGTAAGTTTAAAGTCACTCCCATCTGCTGCAACCAGAGAAATCCAGGCATTGGTGGCCTCCTCTGGGTTTGACGCCTGTCCGGTGCCTTCCTCCCTTTGGTAGCGACGCACTGCAGGCCGCAGCCACGCCGCACGCCCGGTCTCGCGTATAGTAGAAAAAGGGTCACATAATAAATAAATAAAAAATTGCGTACAGAATAAAAGACAAGGCCCCGGACGAACGGGAAGGTAGGGGCCCGACGGCCCATCTCCTCGCACGCCCATCGCCCATCCAAATCCCGCGCTCACGCCTCCTCGCGCCGTCCCTCCCGGCGCCGCCGGCATCGGCCTCCCGTCCGCTCTCACGGCTCCTCGCGCCGTCCCTCCGGGGCCGCCCCGCACGGCCCTCGCGACGGGCGCTCCTCGACGTCGATGATAGGTGGCCCCCGCTGCGCTTGGGCCCACCGGCAAGGACGGATTGGCGTGGGAGCAGGCGCGCCACGCCTCTCCGCGCGCCGGCCGTCCCTCCACGCGCCGCCCGCTTGGCCCTCGCGACGGGCGCTCGGGGGAGCAGTGGGGTGAGCGGTGATCCCTAACGTGCATGATCGATGGGCCTGTTTGCGCTTGGCCCCGTAGGCAGCTCGGTGCGGGTTTGCCGTGGGTGCCGGCGCACAAGGTCCAGATAGGAGGCCGAGGTCCTCAGTGCATCTACTTGCCACGGGCCGGACCCCCTTCGCCAGATGGACGACGCGTCGCGTCCCAAGGACGGAGCTCCTCGCTCGCCGTGCCCGAACATGCCTCCGCGGCCGACGGAGATGTGCCCGGTGAGCCGGTGCACGGCGGCCCCGCCATACCGTCTTGGAAACTCGCGGCGCCTCCCCCATCTCGGTGAGTCGTTCCTTCCCCTTTTTCTATCCGAAGCCCTCGCTCTCTCTACCATTGCGAGCTCTCCGAAACCCTCATTCTCTCTCCCATTGCAAACTCGGCCTCTCCTATTTCTCTCGTTTGTCGTCTAAACAGCCGGCCCCCCCCGGTCCCAACCGTAAGGACGCACCCGCTTGATTTATGAGCATTCTTGCCCGTTGCTTCTTGTGTTAATCTTGGTTGGGGAGCCGGATTCCAGTTGTGTGATTCTCATGTTATGTATTGTGCCCGTAGTTGAAACTCGAAGAGATGGCGTCGGTGACCGACCCCGTGGGAGTGTCACGTTCTTCCTTGGTTGCATCCCGAGGAAAGGTATATGCTATATATCTTGATATGTTGCGTTGTCTAGGTGCGTGGTAAAAATCTATGCAACAATTTGAAATGTGACAACAGCTTGCTGGATTCTTAATGGAAAATGTGTTTCAAGCGGTGTATAAGATTCATGATGTATGGGGAGGCAAGCACTCCTCCAAAGTGCTCCCTCCGATCATCTCTTCCAGTTGTCGGCGAGTTTCTTTTTCGCTAGGTGTACCGCCCGCATGGATCGAGATGAAGGTCTCTTGCTGAATCAGATATGTATAATTCTCTCTATATTGTGTTGGCAGAGTAGAGGTGTTGTGTACAGAGATGACGGCATGCACTTTTGTTAGGTTTATTAACAATAGGCTGATATGTAGTGAAAATTGCCATTCTTTTCATGCCCTCTCGTTCTTCGATCTAATGCATTGGCGTGTGAGTCTACGATTACTTGTTCTTTTGGTGATCCCCCATTAACCGTAAATTTTGCTCGGTAACAAAAAAATAATTGTGCCACGTGCTTATGTTTCTTGTAGGGAAGGCTTCAAGCTCGGTGCCGTTCCGTCGAGGTCTACTCCGTCTTCGCGGCCGCTTTTTCGGGTGTGTTTGTGATACGTTTCAGCTGTAAGTCCACCGTCTTTGCTCATGATGTTCATAATGTTGTAGGACTTTGATACTTGTGTGTTTACTTTCGGTTTCCTCCGAGGATATGTCTCTGTTTGCGCATATGCTATTTATTCATGTGTGCTTGTCTTTTGCATACCAATTGCTTCTATAGTTATGATTTGTGTTGCGGTGATGCATTCGTTCGTATACCCGGTGTGTCCCCAATATTATTTATTACTTCCCGGCGTTGTGCAAAGTGCGTGTTTTCTATGCCTGGTCCTTCGTGTCGAGAGTGGCACGTTGTCGTGAAAATGCCGAGAAGACGTGTTGCTGTACCACAAGGTCTCGGGGAGGGTATTCAGGTTTTTCCGTGAATGAGAACCTTTCGGGTCCGGTCGGCTAGGCCCGTCGACCAAACAAACGTCTTGGATCGACGTCAATTGGTCGAAAAGAGGCAGTGTCCTTGATGTACTTTCCTACAGAGGTAGGCCGCCACCTCCAACAGCGCCTTCGCTTGACAGACGCGGCGTAGACTATCCTTCTTGCCTTCGTCGCGCGTTGACGATGGTAACTGCCCATGTCCTCTGCCTTGTGCTTACTACTTTCCTACGTATGATTGAAATACAACAAAAAATGTATTTTCCCCTTAACTCTTCTATTCTTGGGTGTATAGTTTTGCTTCCAATGACTGCCGGCTGCCCCCGGTTCCATTTGATAGGACGTATGTTGAGTCATTAAAAGGTGTGTCCCCGCTAGCTTTTATAGTATGGTTCAGGGGTGATATACGTTACGTGCCATCCCCGATTTTCACTTCTTCTGGTTTGATCCCCTGTAGAGACATATCCAGAGAGGTCATACTATGGTGGGCCATCACAAGAGTGCCCATATTGTGGTGCTATTTTTTGGTTCCAGGAACGTGTGAAGAGTGCCTCTGCTGTCACACGGCGCAAAATAGTATACAACCTTTGTTGCAAAGGTGGTAAGATTGATTTGAGGCCTTATAGGAGCCCGCCTAAGCCTCTTTCTGACCTGCTTCGATTTGATGGTGATGCACGTACAAAAAGATTCATGAGACAAATTCGATCGTACAATTCCCTTTTTGCATTCACCTCCCTAGGAGCCTCTGTTGATAAGACGATAAACAATGGCACTGCGCCTTATGTGTTCAAGATAAATGGTGTAGTCCATCACCGAATAGGTACATCTTGTTACCAAGGCATGGATCCCGGCCCTAAATTTGCACAGTTGTATATATATGACCCCGAGCACGAGACTCATAACCGATTGCACATGTTTACTAACGATGAAAATGTTGCGACCAACTGACCCGACATAACGAAATCACTTTTAAACATGTTAAATGAGCATAATCAACTTGTCAAGGCATTTCGATATGCTAGAGAGCGTCTAGAGCAGAAGGCGATCAAAAGATAACACTAAGATTACTAGGCTGCGACACGAGGCATGACGTGCATACAATTTACCCTCGAGCGGTGAAATAGCTGCTATAATTGTAGGTGACTATGCACCGATGAATATACCTATGACGTTCTTGTGCATGATAAACAAGTATGGGCTAAAACATGTGTCCTATCTACACCCATCCTATATGGCCCGCGGTACCCGCTATTGTTTCCATTTGGTGAACATGGCTTCCACCTTGGCATTAGATACAACCTCGATCCTGATGATGATGGGACAGGCCGTAAGTATGTCACGATGCTTGAGTTTGTTCGACGTCACATGCATTATAGATTAAATGAGCCGAACCCTTACACTTGCTATGGTAGACTAAGTGACCAATTGATTGTCGATGCGTATTCAATGATTGAAGGCTCTAGGCTAAGGTACATAGCAGACAAACCGAGTAAAGACTTAAGGTCCGAGTCCGTGCAAGGAATATCCGATGCTATTGATAAGGGTTTAACAAAGCTTGATTCTCGTTGGGAAAAGAGTGATCCCGCCGCGTTTGCGGTGGCGGGCGATACCAGTGATGAATTACCAAGACGCGATGGCCATTTGTAGAGTATATGGCCTCCCGACCTATTTGTTACCTTTACATGCAATACCAAGTGGAGAGAGATAGCAGATGCCTTGCGCTTTGAACACGGACAACGGCCATGCGATCGTTCGATGTAGTTGTGCGGGTCTTCCATATGAAAGTTGATGAGTTCGTGGCGAGATATTAGGGAAGGTAGGACATTTGGTCCTGTCGTGCGTGTGTAATACATAGAGCAAGTTATTTCCTCTTGTGTTTGTTGTAGGCAAATCTTATGTCCAACCTTTCTTATGCGGTCCTCTATACCGTGGAGTTTCGAAGCGTGGCCTACCTCATATTCATTGCCTTGTCCGGTTGGTCATTCAGTTCCGAGTTCGTGCCTCCACTATAGATGGCTTCATATGCGCTGAGATCCCTGATATTAGCGCTGACTCACTAGGCTACGCTTTGGTTGATGAATTCATGATACACGGTCCCTGTGGCCATTAGAACAAAAATTGTCCATGCATGCGAGAAGACAAATGTTCAAAAAACTTTCCTAAAGACTTCCAAGACGAGACTACACTAGATGACTTTGGGTTTACCATCTATAGAAGAAGGGACGATGGTAGGCATGTTATTAAAAATGGGGTCAAACTGGATAATAGGAATGTTGTTCCATACAATTTGCATCTGTTAAAGAAATACAATGCACATATAAATGTGGAATGGTGCAACAAATCAAACATGATTAAATATCTATTCAAATATGTGACGAAAGGAAATGATAAGGCAAAGGTCTATTTTGAGGTTACCGCAAGGATCGCAAACGCATCACCCGGACCTCAATTAGCCCCGCGTGATGAGGTCCAGGAGTATATGGATGCTAGATTCCTATCTTGCTTGTGAGGCTCGTGGCGTTCTTTTGAATACGAAATTCACTTTAGAGTGCCTCTTGTAGAGCGACTAACCGTGCATCTCCCGGCCTAAACTATATACGATATGAACCCGGTATCGACTTAAGAGCATTCTTCTGGGAGTCTATGAGCAAAGAAAGAACACAATGTTGACTGGCTGGTTTGAGGCTAATTCAAGTACATAGAAGCTAGGCATCTGACTTACTGTGATTTCCCAAAAGAATGGTCTTGGGATGCGTCTAAGCGGCCGGAGGCCGAGGACGCCTTGTGCTAAAATTGGGCGTATATACTATGTACATCCCGCTGCCTGGAGAGTTGTATTACTGCGCATGCTACTACCGATAGTTAAAGGAGCGACCAACTATCCGATATAAGAACATTTAACAATAAAGTATACCATACATTCCGAGAAGCGTGTGATGCGCGGGGTTTACTTGAAAGTGATAACGAGTGGAACCTTTTGTTTGACGAGGCGATAGTAATCGCATCAAAGCATATCAGCTAAGACAACTATTTGTTACGGTTGTTTTATACTGTTCGGTGGGTGACGTTCGTGCTTTGTTTGATAAATGCGGCTTCACTTTACAGATGACATACATCGCAGTTTAGAGATTCACTTGGAAATCCACGTTATGTCGTTCCACATGAACAACTCATGTCCATACTTATACAAAAACTTACACATGTCTTTGCGAGTAGTGGTGGCAACATAAATGATTATAACCTACCAAGATTGACAACACATTATGATAGCATGTATGATAACGGGCTAATCAATGAAGAACTGGATCATGAACCGTTGATGTTATCTATGCATGTCAAGGCGTCTTTAGTCTCACAGTTAAACACGTAACGTAGACATGTATTTGACATGATAAACAACCGAGTTTTGAGTGGCTCACCTGGATTTTTCTTTGTATGTGGCCATGGTGGTACCGGGAAGACTTTTCTATGGAATGCTATAATCGCGAGCTTAAGGTCCGAACAAAAAATAGTGCTTGGTTGCGTCTTCGGTGTGGCTTCTCTGCTCGCTACCTAGAGGGCGTATCGCACACTCGCATTTAAAATACCTTTTGACCTTAATGATGCTACTACATGTAGTGTGAAAAGGGGTACCATGCTTGCTGAACTTATACAGTAGCTGCCCTAATTATATGGGATGAAGCACCTATGACGACCGACGCCGCTTTGAGGCTCTAGATAAGACTATGCGAGATATCCTTTCGAACATGATCCTACGAAATCGATCATACCATTTGGTGGCAAACCCGTTGTTCTAGGAGGTGATTTCCGTCAGATTTTACCAGTTGTGCGTAAAGGCTCACGATCTGCGGTAGTTGGTGCATCCATAACGAATTCTAGACTTTGGAAGCATGTTGTTCTATTAAAGCTGCACACAAACATGCGACTTCTCAACCCCTCTTTAGAAGAGAGCAAACGTGATGAACTAGAGAGATTTAGCAACCGGGTCCTAGCTATTGGTGATGGTGCGCCCGCGAACGGAAAGGAGATGAGCATGAGGCTTCATGGGTTACAATTCCCGATGATTTACTAATTCATACCGATGGTGATAAAATTGCAGCTATAGTGACCGAAGTATACCTGACTTTTTGATGAACCACAATAATCCCGAATATTTGGCTTCACGTGCTATTGTCTCCGCCCAAACAACACAACGGGTCGACGAGATTAATGATTTCATTGTCTCACTCATCCCTAAGTGATAGTGTACACTACCTAAGCTGTGACACTATATCAAAATCGTCGAACACATACCAGATTTTGATGTGCTCTACCCTACCGAGTTTTTGAATTCTATCAATGTGAACAATTTCCCTTGCCACAAACTTGTATTAAAGAAAGGGGTCATAGTAATGCTGCTACGAAACCTAAATCGAGTATGGGCCTCGTAATGGCACGAGGCTACTTGTGACAGAACTTGGACAACGCTTGCTACAAAGTGCATAATACTAACAGGGTCTAAGATCGGTGAAGAGGTTTTTATACCACGAATCGCTCTTAACACCGCAGATGTTAAGTGGCCATTCACGCTACAAAGGAGACAATTTCAAGCACGAATATGCTATGCTATGACAATAAATAAGAGCCAGGGGCAGACCCTTTCAAGGGTCGGCCTTTACCTAAAAAAACCTGTGTTTACACATGGCCAGCTCTATGTGGCAGTTTCACGGTCGACTTCTAGAGGTGGCCTAAGGATTCTGATTGAAAATAGTGATGGTACGTGTGGCTCACAGACTCGAAATGTTGTGTACCGAGAGGTCCTTGATGCTGCTTATGCGGCATCAGCCTGAAACTTTTGCGATTTGTTAGATTTTCGGCCTTGTTGTATATACATGCTTCTGTTGACTAGCCACCTACATCTCATATTTAGCATCAAGTGTATTGGTTTAGGTGATGTGTATGATGTCTTTTGGACCAAGGTTCCCTCTTTTTTTCTGGTCTTAATCTCGCATATGAAACTTATTTTGCTATGAATGTTGTACTAACTCTACATCTCATTATGTGCCTGCAGATGGGAGATAGGCTGATTCCTGGTCTCATGCCTGGGGAGTGCAGTGAAACCATATGTGTGCGTGCCTCTAGGTTCTGGGACTTCTATGATCCAAATGATGAAACAAAGTTGTGGCACGGTGACCTGGTTTTGATTGATGAAGAGGTACAGTCACTTATGTTTGTACGCTCACGCATATACTAGCTATAAGATTATGTATATCGATGATAAGTTGGTTGTGGTATTTTCAAACTTCAAATACATGTTCGAACTCCACTTACTTGTACAGGGAAACCGCATGCATGCACAGATTTACCCACCTTTTGATAAACAGTTCAAACCTTTGATAAAGGAAGGCAATGTCTACAACCTGTCCTACTTTCGGGTCAGGAGATCCGGAAAGTACAGGCCCATTGATAATGATCATATGATCAATTTTACAAGGTGGACTTCTGTGGAGGAGGTTGTTGAGACCCCACCTGCTTTCCCCATGTATACATATTCCCTTACTCCCATGGAACAGCTGCCACCGCGTGCCGAGGACACCACGTTCTTCACAGGTATATCTCTATATGTACATAGATTATGGTCCTAGCAAACCTGAACAAACTGATTATGTGTTACCGTTCACCTGTGCAGATGTCATTGGTGTAGTCACTATGCTATCAAATGTTTCATCAGTGCGAATCAGGTCACGCCAGAATGAATCACTAAAAAGGACAGTCACCATATGCAATACAAGGTCTGTCGCTCACAAATATACTCAAACTCTTTTATAGTTTCTTGCATACTATATTTGTATCATGTTCTGCTGTATATAAGGCTGCTTAAGTTACAAACCATGGGTGACAGTGGTGCTTCACTGGAGGTTGTGCTTTGGGGTGAGCGGGCAACTGCATTCCCAGCTGAACAGGTCCATAGAGATGGGAAGGCCACCCCACAAACAATCATATTTGTTGGGACTCTTGTCAAGAGCTTTGGTGGTAAGACATTATTGTATTACTCTGCATGTGTAAGGTTCATTGGATGTTTTTCAGAGTGATATGAACTTAATGTGCATATGTAAAGTTCAGTATTCTTAGCTCTAACTCTACGTTACTAGATGTTGCACTTAAATCCATCGCTTGTGGTTTCAGATAATAATGTGTCATTGTCCGGGGGATCGTCATGCAAGTGGTACATAAACCTTGAAGTCCCTGAGGCAAAGGCCCTTGCAGCAAGGTGACATACTCATCTAGATATTTATGAATTGCATGTGCCATCGACCTCCAAACCTGATCTAAATAAGAACAAGGTCTCTCGCCACGCTCCCAACTAACGTAAACTTCTTCATGAGCAGTGTGGCAAACACTTATCAGCCGGTCAAATGGGATCAGCATATGACTTCCAATGAGCCTGTGGCTTTCATTGCTCCTGAACATAAGAAGGTCTCAGACATCAAAATGCTCCATCCATTCAAGTTCAAGGTCATATCTTTATTGTTTTGTCTCATTTGCCTATGCTAATTCGTAGCCCGCTTAAGTATTAATTCTAAATCACATCTCTGAAGACAGAGTGGTTGGTTACGTTGACGGTATTTAAGATTGACAAGTCATGGTGGTATAATGCATGCAAGAAGTGTCTCAAGACAGCAAAACCCTATCTTGATTCTTTTAGATGTTCTGAGCGAAAGTGCGGAACTGTTGGTGCACCTATCCCAAGGTCAGCCAGTCACCCACTACTTCTCAGTATATTACTTGTACCATACCTAGAAAGGGCTTTTGCTAATCTGTCCTTGCCTCTGCTCATAGGTACAAGTTATGCATAACTGCTGGAGATGAGACGGGTGAAACTGAGTTTGTCATCTTTGGGCGTATTGCACAGCGTCTCACAAGAAAACCAGTTGATACTCTCATTGCTGATAATCCAACTGGTTTCATTCCAGATGAGGTCACAAAGTTGCTGGAAAAGGTGTTTGTGTGGAATGTCAGCTTCACAGAAAACACAATTGCTACTGGGAATGTCTCTTTTCAGGTCAATAGTGTCATGACTCAGCTAGATGGTGACAGTGCTCTTTCAATGACGCCCATAGGATCACAGTCATCGTCTGTTATGCTCTCTAAGGATGCTAGCAGTAGCATGCAGAATACCCCTCGAAAAGTTTCACCGGTGCTCTCTCTTTGCCACCGGCTACCTTTAAGCTAGCCATGCATCCAAAGTGACACGCCGATGAAATTGCCTCCGCTAATCCCCCGGAGCACCAGCTACACCGGAGAGTTCCAACACATTTGCTAAGGATAAGGTAGGTTGTGCATGTTCGTTTGTTTTCATATGTGTTTATCCAATGTAATTATCCAAAACTTATCGCACAACACTGTTACATGTGTAGAATGCTATCCATGAAGACAACATGCTTGCTTTAACCTCGGTGATGACCACTCCAAATCCAGCTGATGCTCCAACGACTCATGTTCCTAAAGTAGAAACTTCATCCATACATCCATGGCTTTCCAACCTACCTGTTTACTGGGTTATAACATCTAATGGTTTCTTGGATTGTGCCCCCTGCAGGCTGTTCTTAGTTCTAGCGTTAACAAAGACATTCCTGACAATTCTAAAACCAAGGCACAGAGAAATGCGAATAAGAAAAGGTTTGGCACAACAGAAACTTTTAATATATGTGCCTCTGTTAATTTTAACAATGGGCTGACAGAACCATGGATTAATTAGTCATTGTACCCCGAGGAAGCAATCGGTATATAAAGTGCTATGTTTTTTAGTGGTAGTAGCAAAAATACCTTGGTTTACTCATCTCTTTTTAGCGTCCAGTAGAGATCCAAGGCACTGCTAGAGAATATATTGTAGGCAAAAGAATATTAAAATGCAAGGAATTTCAAAAGGAGATGACTTTTAAAATGATTTTGCTGCTGCTCTGGTTCCATTTTCATATGTATATCTTCATTTTGTTTGTTCTACTACTTGATCTTAGGACGCTAATATGCAGTGACAGTTACCGTTCTTTTCATGCCCTCTTCATTCTTACTGATCTAATGCATTTATGTAGGACTCGTTCGTCGCCCAAAAGATCTGCGAAGAAACTTTTCCCAGATGGAGATACCATGGCTGACAATGATGACGGATGTGCGGATATTGCTGCTGTTGCTGCAGACCCTAGGTACCTCCTTTCTTTTGTTTATGTCTCTGTGTGACTTCTTTAGAATGCAAAACCCAAACTTATTGTGATCCGCATGGTCTCTTATTTGTGCAGTGCGGCTGAAGATAACTAATCAGCGAAGGAAGGTCAAGGTGCTTTTGCCTCTTCTAGCTAAGGCGAATTGCTCATTAGCGTGTATCTAAAACTCGCTTGCAACTAATATTCGCCACACTTTTGGTTTCTCGGTAGCTTTATACATGCACTCTCTAATGATCTCCTGTGTATTTGGATCGGCATTCTAAGCTACCGACTAGAGTGTTCGGTAGCCGTGAATTCCGATCATGAATTGTAATGAATCGGTATATGATGTATGGCCGGATAAAACCATAATGGCTACGATAGCCATACATGTAGCGAAGGATTGTGTAATCTGTGGCTGAACAGAACCATAACGGTTGCAATGTGGATGGTCCTTTTCATTATGCGCCACCAACAAATATTAGTGATAAAAGTGTTTCGTAAAAGAAAAAAAAAACATAGCCATATCTACTGTTTAACAATTCTTTTCATGAATTGTAGGGCGCCCAAAGGGCGCCTGATGATCTAGTACAATTACAAATCCGAAGCCAAATCAGACTTGCTAGCAGTTCTGTCATTCCGTGATATCATCACTGAACATTGTATTCTGTGCAGGCACTAACTGAAATCCTGTATGGTGGAGTATAATTAGTCTGAAGATGATAGGAAACAGCATCATTCCAGTCACACATGCAAAACCACAATGCACGGAATGAATGGAATTCTTCTCTGAACCATGTTGCATGCATCGCTGTTTGGCATTGATCGATGTTCTGATTTTTCTAGCAAGCATTTGTTAATTTGGAACAGATATGGGTCGCTTATTGCTTTTGCTTGCTTCTTGCTGAATTGACGGATACAATTGCATGGGGAGAGTTGGAATGCATGTTCTGCTCTCCAGTAGTCCAGTTTTGGGAGATTAAACTCAACATGCGAGATCACTGTCTGACCATCAGTGCGTTTCTTGATGTTGTTTGAACATTAAAATACAATTTCCGAAACCAAATCAGATATACTAGTAGTTCCGAGATACAGTATTGATCATCACTCTAGCAGTTCTGGTAGAGTTGGAATTATTCTCTGAACCAAGTTGGCATGCATTGCTGTGTTGGCATCGATCGATGTTGCTCAAATCTGATTTTAATAGTAAGCATTTATTAATTTGGATAGATCTGGATCGCTAATTGCTTTTGCTTGCTGACCCTGATCAATCATTGTTGTTTTGCATGCAGAGAACGGGCACAGGGATCGCTGGGTGATCGAGCACTTTGACTCTTGGCTATGAGACGATGACCATCTTCTTCCGAATGTAATGCATCTCCTCTCGCCGGCGGCTTCCATTTGTTTCCCCTGGTGTTCTTGCCTGCAGCTTTCTGTCAGGGGACATCTCTTTCGTTCTGAGTAGATTAGCTCTAGTAGTGTTCTTGAATGTGAAGGAACCATCATCTCATACCAGAAAAGATTGCCGTTATGCGTTATGAACAGTAGGCTGTAGTTCGAGCACTCTGCAGTATCCGTATCCGAGAGAAGCGAACCTGTGTTGTGCCTCCGTTGGCAAAGTTGATCTGCACTGCATCTGCTAATGCAAATGGAATTTAGTTTTGGTTGCTCTTGCCCTATCCTGTTTCATTGTTTGCTTCTTCGAATCCAATGCTTGCTTTCCTGTTACAATTTCGCAATTTGCTAAAATGTAAATATTGAGGTTACATTTACCTGATTGTTCTGAACTTCTGACAGTATCGAAGAAGGTAGCTGTACTATTCTGAACATTTAGCATTGAAACAATGTTTATATTAATGACCTGACCTGAAATTGCTTCTGTGGGTGTGTAGCTAATAATGCAATTTTCATGATGTTGTTTAGTGTTGCTTGGGGTGTGGCATGCTGCTCGGCCTTAAATAAAAAGTGGAGTTTATCTTCAGTAGAGAAAACTTTGTTTAAATACTCAGACCTAGATTTGTGCCTAACCTGCCTACCAATAGCCCGAAATCTGAACCTGTTACTGTTTTCAGGTTCCCAGGAATCAGCTAAGTCTGAACCTAGCTCTCTTTGGGAGCTAGTAGCTTGCTAACCAGTTCGATTTTGACCATGATCCTTTAAGCTTTTATGTAGTACTTATGTAGCACTACTGCAAGGAGCAATTGGTTAATCGAATCTTCAAATCGATTAACTATCTGAAAATGGAGTTTCAGCTGTATGTTTGCGACCTTCTGAAGTTCTGAACTATCTGAAAGCTAACTGATCGGTTTGTGGCCGACCGGGCTCAGTCCGCCCGCCCTCGTGTCATCCGTACACCGGAGCTGGGCCCACAGCCGTGGCAAGGTGGGCGTGTTAAGGCGCCGAGCGGCCTCGTTGCCTCGCTCCTTTTCTCGTCCCGTCGCCGCGAAACGCAGCAGCGCCGCCGCTGAGCTCTTGCTCGACGTAGTGTTTTACGGTCTGATTGTTTTATGCAAATGAATTTCCAGGTTTTTGGGTGGATGCTTCTAAATTTCATATCTTGAGAGATACATGTCCAAATTGAGTGAAACAAGTTCTGTTGGGTTTCTGGTGATGAATGCTATCTACAAAAATTATGATATGCCAGTTTTGAGATACTTTTACATGTAGCTTAAATTAATTTGTCCTATACTCTTAATCTTGTAAAATGCATAACTAATTCTTGGAGTGTGCTAAAAATGTGAATCCACTTGTGTTAGTCTTGTTTTGATGTACTCTTGCTCTGAAAAGTATAGTGTGCTTAAATTCACTTTTACTTATCATTTTTTTTGCCATGGCTTATATATGTAGAACCTGGGCATGATAAGCTTTATGTGTTCTGATGTCATGATAGTTGTAAGAAAAGGGTATGATCTGTTGTTTAACACCTTTAGCTGTACAAAGCTGAGATAAGCGCATTTCAGCCTGTGACTTGTCGTTTTTGTGGAGGATGATCTACTGATCATTTTCGGCTGAACTTTTTACAATAGACTCCTGAGGGCATGTGTGTGCCACTGGAAATTTTTCCAGAATTTTCTGGGCACTTTGAGTTAGAGGCACTTCTCGATTTTTAATAAAAATCATGCTTTTTGGGGGGTCAAATAATTTATTTTTGGCCGTCCAAAGTGTTTCTGAATGCTTATGGAATATTTGCGATTTGTTGGTGTGCTTGTTGAGATCAGTTATGAGTTTCAAAATATTGTATGTTTCTATGCCACTAATAAGTATGTATGTGCATAAGAGATCGCTTGTATGTTCATGAATGCCTTTGATGCTTGTTATGGATTTTAGCCTAATTAGAATATGTTGTTAGGTGCCTGTTGTAGATCTCTTACTGCAGCCGAACTGTTGTACCTTAGATTGCTTAAACTTGGTGTGAGCCTATGTCTGGTTAACTAGAGTAGAGTTATGCACTTACTCCGTAAACTATAATTGGTTTTGTATCATTTTGGTCATTCATGTTCACTCATATGCAGCACCTACATCTCATTCATATGGTTTTTCATCTCATTGCTTTTGCATTCCTTGGGACTCATATATGCATATGCACACCATACAGGATCATCGGAGGGGGTGACACTTTTGGAGTTCGACCCCACTAGAAGGAGGAGCAGTCCCACCAGAGGTTCAAGCTCAGGAAGGTCCAAAAAAGGAGGAGAACCAATCACTAACCTGCCTGAATACCCTGATCATCAGCCCACCACTTTTCTCAAAGGCATGCCCCCGAGCATTCGAAGTCTCCCATGTTTTTTTATAAAAATGCAAATCTGAGTTCTAGGTGTTCGATGTATTAAGTATAGGAGTTGGATTAAAACAGTTGTTGCATATGCCTACCTTGACTACCTTTTATACACCTTGAATCCTATATGTAGGTCTAGGCTCGAATAATGCTTAGCCTTGCTTAGAACCGTTAGAAGTGAGTGATATCCTATCACCTACGCCTTAGGTGGTTACCTTTGGTCACGGTTGGCTATATTTTGCTATCGTGTAAACAACAATATAAGACCGAGCGGGATAAGTGAGCAGCAACGCATGGGTCTTGTGTGCGTGTAGTTCCCTTTTGTGTCGATCAAGGACCGATTCGTTGTTGGACATCAGTCAATATTGAACACATGCCTCACACTTAGCTGGAAGGATAAGTCATTCCGATCACGAAGCCTAGTAGCTCTGTCTGGGCTGGGAATCGACCTGATGGCACATCTCATTGGAGGAGAGTAAGGATGTGCGGTGGGCCCATGTTGGCCGTGGGCAAAATGTCATGCGAGATACCTAGTTCGGGACCATGGGCAGGCATGTCTTGAGCTACCCGCTGGCACCAGATAACCCCTGAGTTAGATGGCCCACATCGTACCCACGACAAATCATGAATATAGTACCAACGGTGACCTAAAGCTCACTTTAGCGGGTGAGTGTGATTTATGTGGGGAAAATATTTCACCAGTTTGCATTGAATATGGAGGTCGACCCGCTTGAGGGGTCCGGCGCGAGCCTTGGGTGGCCGGCGTAGCCGTCCGTGACGCCGCGTGCTGCGCCGACGAGCGTGGGGGTGTTGGGGACCACTATGTTGCAAAGATAAAGAACTTGAGGGGCCTTCCTTCTTAATCGCTGACCGGACTAATGGTGCCTTGGACCGAAAATTAGTTTCTCTGAAGCCTGAGAGCTATTTAGCAAAAAAAAAAAAGGTCAGACGCGGGCTACCCCCACTTGGGCCGCCTTCGAGCGCTGGTTGAGCCCGAGTTGGGCCGTTTTGGCCTTTTCTTTTTCTCGTGAATTAGTAAAGCCTTTCTATTTTAGTTTTTTGAGCTAAACTTGTATGTCGATTAATGAAAAATCATGTAGAATGTCCAAAAATTTTGAAACTACCTTTTTAGTTCCTAAAATCATTTCCTATATAATACTTTAATTAATTTATGCATTTTTTATTTGATCGTAAGAGCTATTAAATTGTTTCCAAATGCTTAATCTTGTTATAATAATTTTTTCTAAGAATTTCTATGGTAATTTGGTAAATTATAAAATCATGAAACTTTTCCAAGAAAATCTACGTGCTCTCTGTAATTTGTGTAGCACCAAATGAGATGGTTTGTAAGGTTGCTAAATATCCACTATAATTAAAGTATGATATGGGTTTATAATAATGAAATGTTGATATGATGAACTTATCTAGTACACGACCACACGCACGAGCCATTTCTCTTCCTCGGCCTGCATTCGAGCGCCGTCCCCTTCCCTCCAGTCTTGGCGTAGCACGTCGGCCGGCTTCGGGCCTGGCCTGCGTTGCAGCCCCGCCTCCATGCATCTAACAGTTTCCATAAAAGATAATTTTGTGCCAATAATCTTAGACTATTTTCAAATTTTAAGGTGTGTGCCGCATCCTAATTATATTTAAGTTTTAACCAAATATATAAAGTCTGTCTCAATGCAAGATTTCTAGGAACTGATACTTTCACCTCTCCTCGGATAGTTTCATTGCACGTTTTTATAGGGATATTTATTGCCTTCCGTGGGTCCCATTGGTGTCTCTTCCTTCTCTTCCTCCTCACATACATCCATGTTAGGAAGAAAAATCACGTAAGAACGAACTAATGGCTCTCAGTGAGGGTTTCACCCATTTTCCAGTGTGTTGGAAACATCTATCACTGGTTTCGTCCCATAAACATCTATCACTGGTTTCGTCCCATTAAACATTCCCTTTCTCTCTCTTCCTCGATACTCCCTCCGTACCAAAATAAGTGTCGTTTTTGGGTTTTCGTGCCACATGTTTGACTCAGTTTGTAGAAAATATGTAACATTTATATCTCCAAATAATTTTTGTTAAAAAACTAGACTTCAACATCTTTTCGATGATATTAATCACTTAGCATAAATATTAATATGTTTAATTCATGGAAAAAAATAGCCCGCTATTTTTGCCGCTATAGCCCGAAATAGCTTGAAAAAAATTGTGCCGCTATTTGCGATCATGCACAATTTTGCCGCTATTTTGCCGCTAAAGTCCGCTAATTACGGTTTATAAAACGCTAAACACCTTGGCCTTAGCTCGCTATTTAAAACATGGGTTTAATTATATAATTGCCGGAAGAATTTTTTCGGAAGGTGAGAACGACACTTATTTTGGGAGGGATGAATTACATGCTAATGTGGCATTCTATTTAATGTGTATGAAACCTCCGTAAAACCTACATTGAGACTGACCTAAAGAACAACATCTAAATTTTACAAAAAATTAATATCATTAGATACACTATAAAATATACCCCTAAATAAATATTTTCGCCAAATTTAAAAATATTGTACAAGTACTTGTATAACGGGTATAACATTGGGAGTGAAATTTCTATGATATATTTGTATGTTTGATTAGTAGTATAAATAATAAAATAATTTGAAAAATACAAAAATTGTGTTGCCCAGCCGTCCGGGCAGGCTAGCTTAGTCGTGATCAACCCAATTGAGATCAACGACTTGTATAACGGGTATAATATTGGGAGTGAAATTTCTATGGTATATTTGTGTGTTTGATTATAGTAGTATAAATAATAAAATAATTTTAAAAATACAAAAATTGTGTTGCCCAGTCGTCTGGGGGATCAACGACCTAGCCAGCCCAGACTAGTCTACCGAAAGAAACATATAATTACGAGGCGGGCTGAATTCCCAAAGGGAAGAATTCCGTCGCCACACCTCGCGACCCGTCGTCCTCTCTCCACCGGGCCTGCCATCGAGTCGAGTTGGACAAGGGTACGACCCTCGGAAACCGTCGTCGGTTGCTGTTCCCAGGTCGAGACCCTGATCGGATCGGAGGCAATGTGTGTATATCTACAATTTTGTTTCCTGCTTATTGACTGGATTGGGATCATCGTCATCGTGTACGGGTTATCATCATCATCGTGATCATGTTTGGGGGCGTGCTCTCAGCGCTTGGCGACTGGTTTCCTCCTCTCCGCCGCCGGCTCTCCTCGTCCCCCGACGCAGCATTGTCGGTTGACGACGAGGGGACGACCCAACACGCTATTATTTCATATCCAATCACCGATCTTCCACCGGTATTTATATTATTTCGTATCCAATCAAGAAATATATACTACTATCTCTACGTGTACTAATGAGAGAAAAAAAAATTATATGCATGCAGGACATTTTGTACACAATCGTGTCGAAGCTGCCGGCAAAGGAAATTGCAAGAAGTAGCGTCCTGTCAAGCGAGTGGAGGCGATGTATGCGTCTGTGGTCAGCGTGGCCCAGGCTAACCTTCGATGCTGTGGCGATATGCAAATGCGAGAGAAACGAGTTGAGCGAAACCACCCAGGTGGAGAGGTTCATCCCTCACGTCAACAACGTCTTGCAGAAACATCGTAGTTGCGCCGTCGTGGAAACCCTTGAGGTCAGAACTGATTTTGTTGGCGGCGCCCACGGCCTGCTAGCTCATCACATCCACATCTGGGTGGAATTCGCCATCTCATCGCGGACCAAGAACCTATCTCTGGATCTCAAGCCCAAAGAGTGGTGGGACGAGTCCCATCTACCACGAAAACAGGATCTATACGTGTTTCCTTTTCGGCAGCTTTGTGCAGTTGTTTCAGGCAATTCTAACACCAACTGGGGAAGTAGCTTACAGCAGCTGCACCTTAGCTTTATATCATTCAGACCACCGTCGCAGTTCAAAGGCTTCCCAAATCTGAGGAAGCTTCATCTGGAGGCGTTGCATATCGCCAGGGAGGATCTTGAGCACCTGCTATCCCACTGCGCTAAGATCCAGTGGCTTCACATAAACAGATGTGCCATCGACGATCAACTCATGCTAGCGACTCCACTGCCTAGTCTGCTCTACCTCAATGTTGAATACGGCCTCGTCACCAAGATAGACATCAATGCGGCCAACCTAGCTACCTTTGAGTACTCTGGAGTCTTGGTACCTATCCATCTTGTCCATTCGTTGAACCTGCAAAGTGCAAATCTTGACTTGATGTCCATGACAGTTTTTGAGCATGCGATCGTATCCCTTGTCAATGGTATTCCAAGCGTGCAGAGTCTCACCTTTAATTTGACGATTGGCTTGAAATATCTAGAGGTACCTTACCATTCCTAATAACTTCATGTTTCATTTCAACCAATCAATAATAATATAATGACCTATCTAGTTTCAAACAATTAATTTATTTTTCTGTGTTTCAATTCTCGGTTCTCAGAAGCAATGGTCGTGGGATCATCCGTTAAAAAGCTTTTCCAACCTCCGGCATTTACAGTTCCTATTGCGTGTTTTCCGCGAGAATGTCGACAAGCTTCTTTACTCATCGGTTTCACTCCTGAGAGCCGCACCGCTTATTGAGAAACTGGAGGTCCATGTAAGTCCCATCCATGTTTCGTAATTTTACAATTCAACTCATTCAAGTGTTATATATTATTATTCATCCTCTTATTATTACTGCTACCACAATTCACTCAAGTTTTATGTATTATTCTTCCTCTTATTATTACCGATACCCATGGGGCGAAGCTGCTCCATATATAACTAGGGGTTCAATATATAACTAAGGGGTTGAATTGCAGCCCTCATTTAAAAAAAAATAGTGATTATATATATTACGTATATAACTAAAATAGTGACCATTTGCACCCATCTCCAATTTTCTTGTCTTAATCTGTTTATGATTTACACTTTTTACAGTACACTAGCTTCAATTTATGGTTTGCACAAGGGGGTCCAAGCCGAAAAGATCTTGGACAATGTAAATGCAAATATAATCAATTGAAGAACGTATGGATCTCGGGATTCATAGCAACAAGAGGGCAACTCGAATTTCTTCTCCATGTCATTGAAAATGCGGATGCGCTGGAGGTTCTAAGAGTAGAAATTTATAAAAATCCGCCATATGGAGCCGATGAACCACCCGTCGAGGAAGCTAAACAGATTGCTAGAACCACCATCAGTACAATACTCCCGCAGCATGTCAGGTTTGATATTGTTTAGATTACAACATCTGGTATTATATATATATATATAGTAATATAATAAGGAGAGAGAGGGGGGGCAGCAGGATGGTTTCACCTGTCCTGCTGGTGAAACCATTATCATGTGGTTTTAGGGCATTCTCCAAGCTCAAGCGCGTGCGTGCGCTATATTTTGCCAACGTTGTAAACTATTTCCTCTTTCATCTTTGTAAACTATGCAGTTTTACTTTTCATATATTTTTGTATATAATATAAAAGCTTGCGCGCACTATATGTAATATATTGTACTGTATAAACATAAGAGAATTAACTAGCTAACATGATGATAGACAACCTAGGATTTATCTATAGTGTGCTCTAACTACGTACTCCATAACACTCCGATCCAAAAGTTTTTCAATTTAAGGAGGGTCTCCCGCCAACAAATTAAGTTTCAGCATGAAGAGAGCACTGGAAATAAACTCCAGTAGGGCTTAGAGATCGAGTGTCTGAGAGGGGCTGTTTGTTCTTTCTTCAGTAGTGGTGATAGTCTAAGTAGCCTGAGTTATCCCTGTATTTAAAACTCTCTTTTTTTCGTCTAATAAAAATCGGCAAGTGTTCTTTGTCACCTTTCTAAAAATAAATAAACTCCATAGAGCCTGAACTTGCCAGTTGCCACCACTAGCTAATTCACATTTCACCTTTATGATTGCGAATCACACAGCCCCAGCTTCCTTTCCTGTTATTTTCTGCACAAGCGCCATCCTAGTTGTACTACTATTTTTGTTCCTGTTACACACAGCTACAGTCGAACTAGAACGGATGCCACTTCGCATGCCATGCCACAGGCCCACATGCCAGCGACACAGAGCAGTAGGGAACATGCACGCGGCACGTCATTGGTGACATGGTGTGCAAATGTTCAGTACCATATGCTGCCGTTGACTGCAGCTCAACCTAAAACATGAACGGTGGATAATAGTGAAAAGGAAGGATTTCACACGTTCTATTCCAAATTGTTGTAAGAGCATCTCCAACAACTTTGTAAATTTCACTTGTTATATTTCACGTTTTAGCAACTTGGTAAATTATTTAGCAAGTGAAAAAATGAGTCATCTCCAACAACTTGGTATTCCAACTTGGTAAAACTAGAGGATGACAGATGAGACCCACATGTCATTCGAATTAAAGAACAGAACGTTGACCAGCGGTTGGAAATTTTGACTCGCGATTTCTCGACAACGGCTGCACCAAATCGGGTGAGGTTTGATCCTATGCGATCGTAACGAAAAAACGAAACTTTTGAACATTTCCTATCAAAATATTAAGCACTCTACAATGCTCGACAGCGGTGCGGCGATGGCCATGCATGCATCGATCTAATTCATCTTGCGATCAGAAAGCCCCCAGCCGGACGTGTGCTTCTAGACACTGCTGGAGATCGATCGAGGTCGCTCGACGATCGCGGAGACAGGGACTGGGATGAATGGAGATGGAAGAGCGGCCGAGCGAGCGACGGGTGGTGACTGGAGAGGGCGCCGAGTAGCGCCGGCGGGGACGAGCCGCTCACGCCGCGGTAGCGCGGGCTCCGCTCCAGCACGCTGTCCGCTCCGGCCGCGCGAGCGCCGGCCGGCGAGTAGCGGTGGGCAGCAGCGTCGCTGTCACGGGCGAGGGCGAGCGGTGCAGTAGAGTCGTGGGACGATACGCGCGCGTTCCGCACTGCGGAAATATCCGCGCGCGAGGAGGCTTTTTACCAAGTTTGGAAAAATATAAAGTTGGTTTAGAGAGTTGTTGGAGAGGGTTTTTTTTTGTGTTTTTGTCAAAATTATAAGAATACCAAGTTGATTTAGAGAGTTGTTGGAGATGCTTAATCGTCCAAGAATTTTAGAGAATCAAAGCAATTAAAGTTTGACCAACTTTATATAATAATAAGATAATAATAATTAGGATCCACGCGGCTCCTCTTCCTCAGCCTGCATCCAAGCGCCGCCCGTTTCCTAGCCTGCCTTGCAGCTCCTCCTCCCTCTAACAGCTTCCGTAAAAGATAATTTTGCTCCAGTCACCTTTTAAGGTGTGCACCGCATCCCAATCCCAATTTATATTTAAGTTGCTCCTCAAAAAAAAATTTATATTTAAGTTTTAACCAAATGTATATAAAAAATCAGCATCTAGATTTACACAACAGTAACACAATTAGATACACTATAAAATATACTCCTAAATAAATATTTCAGTCAAATTAAAAATAAAATTGTACAAGTAGTACTTGTATAACGGGTTATTATTGGTGCCTTCCGTATTGTTGCATTTCATTTTTCTATAATAATAATTTTGGGAATGAAAATTTGTATTGTATGAAATTGGTATATTTGTAAATAAAGGATAAATTATTTATAATTAAAAAATTGTGCTGCCCAGTCATCCGGTCAAGCCAGCCGAGTCGTGCCAGCCTTCAAGCAGCGCACCGGCACAGCGGCACACGAGTCACGAGATCGGTTTTTTTTACCGTTCCGGACGTCCCGACCGGCCGCTGGCGGAGGCGGTTTACCGGGCGGTTTGTACGGAAACCGCCCGGTAACCGCCCGAATTCAAATTCAAATTTGAATGGCGCAGTTGTTCCGGTTTGTACCGGTAAACCGGCCGGTTTTTCCGGTAACCGCTGCAAACCGGGGTTTTTTTTTCTTGAATAAACACTTTTTTTGGGTAATTTTTTGGCACCTATTAATGTTCACATGCAACACAATACGGTACTAAATAGCATAAGTCACTAGCAACAATATTTAGTCGAATACAAATACATAGTCCGTTACAACTACAAACCGATACGTAGTCTCATACAAATAAATTGTCGCATACAAATACAACCACGTCGTCGCATACAAACACAACCACATAGTCTCATTCACTCGGAGGATGTATGGGAAGACCCCATATCGGCACGACGCTTGATATTCGGCGGTGGACATAAGAGAGATACCGCTCTCTGGGCAGTTCAGCCTTGTATTGTTGCCAAGTTTTGCCCATCCATCCTTTGTTGTCTCCCAATCCCTGAACTAATGTTCTATAAAACTCAGGGTCTTCCCATTCAAACACCCATTTATTAGCAGGCTGCACGCTCACGTCAGGAATGGGATAGCTATAAGTAGGTTGTGAGGTATCACCGTAGGAGGAAGAAGAGTGCGTGGGGTGTCGTAGTCCGTCGGTGCATATGATCTCCTCTGCGATGACGGTTGCCCATGGTCACGGTTTTGAGTACAATGTGTGAAGTCGGTCTCACTTTCGCAATCAACCATAATTAGTAGGCATTGACGAAAAAAGCGTGCGAATGTAGGTGCAATGGATACCTGTGAAATGAAGACCTGCGTAACGAGGATCACCAGCATCACTACCACGACCACCACCACCTTCATAGGCACCACCACCACCTGCATACCCACCACCACCGCCACCTTCACCACCACCGCCACCGTCACTGTCATCGTCAGTACTGTCAGAGTCACCACTAGCACGAGCCTGGCTATCCTCAGAATAGTATGGCGGGCTCTGCTGCTCATCCTCAGTCTCTGTGTCGCTGGTCACTGGCTTTCTTTTTCCTTTTTTCTTTTCTGTTGACCCTTAGGAGGCGACATGTGCATCTTTCTCTTCCCAAGGTGATTGGAACCCACATTGTGTTGGGCCCAATCACGACGTTATCATGCCACGTAGCCCGACGTAGCTCGTCGGGGTCTATTTGGTCACCGGCAACACAAACGAATCGTCACGCAAGTCATAATACAATATGTCATATATACCCAACAAAGACTTTTTTATGTATATAACGTACGACAACATGTGATGGCGAGAGGACGTCGACTTCGTCGAGAATCCTCATCAAGAAGCGGAGCACCTTTGTTGGATCTACCATACTCCATCCATTCCCAAATCGGATTCCTACGGTCATAGCGAGATTTCGTGCGAACTTGGTCAATAAAATCTACTTGATCATGCCTTAGTGGGGTCACATCCGCAAGTCGCGGCCGAAGGTTGTACTGGACATAAACAAGCTTGTTTAGTTTCTTATGGGACAACCTATTGCGAACCTTCGTATGCAAGCAAGGCAAAAGTACTCCGGTTCCGCTCGCATCCACTTGAGGAGATACATTGTGAAACAAGCCGCAAAGCAAGGCGCTGCAAATTAGGAGTATCTTTCCCAAATATCGTCCACCACTGGGCTGCAAGTGCAACAAAGCATGTTAGCTATGTATCCAAATATAGGAAACCAACAAGGTGTCAAGGGTACTCTTACATGCGGAGGTCCTGTAATCCTGTGCCATTTTCTCCGCCAGTTCTGTGCCAAACTCACCAACCTTTTGTCGAAAAATCTCAGCCTCCTGCAACGCCTGCATGGCGGTGTTCACATCCGTCATTCTCAGAGAAGCCTCCTTGAGTCCAGAAAACATCGTCAAACTTGGTTCCATAGTGTATGCAACCTTTGGATTTAGAACAGCAGCTGCAACATATTGAGTCAAATAAGCAACATGTTGAACATATATAGCGGGAGGAATAAATATAAGTCGTATATATCATACTGGACCCACATACGTCCCTATGTACACGTCACGAATCCGTCGGTCCATTATAGCTTCATACTCTTTCCATGTGTGCTCATTTCTTCCAAAGAACGATTGCATCTCAAGTTTGCGGTTACGGAACTCTAAGACCACTTGACACATGTTGGCCTCCTTGTCTTTATCGGCGAAGCGAAGGAACTGTAAATTGGTGCAAGCTTGTTTCACGAGATGTATCCCAATCCATCCCACCACCTTTGCACGTTTGACATCCTTGGCCGAGCATACCGACCTTCATCCGTATTTGCCCATTTGCTTGACAAAAACTCGGGAGATGTCATCCACCTTTGCAAGAACTGCGAACGTTCTGACGAAAGCTCTCTAGAAACATGTAGTTGGTCCCAAATCTAGTGTCACACCACTTGACCAACTCACCCCGATTGCTTTCCTCATCATTGCATTCAACTTATTATGGTTGTGCAACCAAGTTGAAATTCGCTTGCATGATTTTATCATACCTGCATGATCGGGCCTCTTTCCAATATCCTTCAACATCAAGTTTATGGTGTGTGCCAGACAAGGTGTCCAAACAATGTGTTCAAACTCATCTTTCAGAGCTTTGCAAGCTTTCTTGAAGTTGGGACCATTGTCGGTGACCACATGGACAATATGCTCGGCGCCAATCTCAAGCACCACCTTGCGAATCTCCTGAAAAATAAGCACAACATATTAGCCTCTTGTACGTATCCGCAGAAAAAAAAGGATAAGAAGACAACAATGTTTAGGAGGTACCGAGTACAGATAGTCCGCATCTTGAGTTAATCCAGTTGCATCAATAGATTTGTGAAACCATGTGATCCCATTGCAATATATCAGAAAGTTTATGACACTCATTCTAGTGGGGCCAGTCCAAGAATCACACATCAACGTGACGCCAAAGGTGGGCCACTCGGTCTTAAACTTTGCGTACCTAATCTGCAAGTCTTTCTCATTCTGATCGAGGTACTTGCCATCAATCTCCCTTCCAGTGGGTGACATGATGCCTTCACCTGAAACCATAGGCAAATAATGAGAATATGCAAAGATAAAAAATGCCAGAATCTACAACTATAGGTACTTACCATGCTTCTGTGTCTCTCGGACCGCACCGACAAAGTAGGGATTGTGCGCATTTCTTCACGGGATTCCTATGTAATGGAACCACTTTGACCAAGCTTTACCAATTGATTCCTTTGCATTTTTCCCCTTTTGTGTCCACTTGCCGGTATCAATCCTTGGTTGGTACATTCCTCTACTTCCACCCATTGCCGCATTATAGTCGTCCACCACCACGGGAGTCTCCCTACGTGATCCTGCTCTTCTACTAAACATCCTCGAAAAGGATTCCCCCACGCGAACCACCACCACCACCACCACCGCCACTACCACTACCCCCTCCATGCTCGTAGTGACCTCCTCTCTGTCGAACAGTTTGTTCGTAGTCATATTGTGTTCTCGACATGTTCATTGCTGCCTGCATCTGAGTCTCATATTCCTCATCACCAAGGGGCTGGTTTCCCTGTTGTGCAGCCGCCTCCTGTTGCAGCTTTACTCGAGCCCGCTCATTGGTTAATTCCGTAGTTCTGTCAAGCTCTCGCCGAAAGTAGGCACGCACATCTGGTGGCACTCTGTTGCAATGCACGACATCCGCCCCGCGCCCTGCCAAATGCTGCTTGAATCTAGTGCAACCACCGCCATGTTTCGTCACTTTACAGTAATTGCAATACCATCCAGGAGCAATGTTTTGACCATGCTCCCATACACGATCGTGGGGTCTGCCCGACATTGTCTACCTGCATGAACGAACAACAACATAGACACACCAATATATAAATACACCAAGTGCACAAAATGTATGTCAAGAATATATATCAAGTGCCTAAGTCACTGAGTCACACCTAAATTCCATGTATCTCAACAATATAAAACAAAAAAATACATGCATCCTACCCCAAATCCTACCTAAATCATACCCTACACTATAAAATCCTACCTAAATCATAGATCGGGCCCAAAATCATACCCTACAAGCATATCCTACCTAAATCCTAGAGCTAAAAGTACTCTAAACAAAAAAAAACAAAAAAAAACACTTACCTACTCCCCGGGCGGTCCCCGCCGAAACCGCTCGGTTTACCGGCTAACCGGAGCGGCTAACCGCGCGACCGGGGGCGGGAAACCGAGGGCGCGTCCCGGGGCGGTAAACCGCGCGACCGCTCGGGAAACCGCCCGCCGCGGCGGTTCGCCGCCGGTGGCGGCTCGAGCGGCGGAACACGGCCCTCGAGCGGCGGACACAGTAAAAAGGGGGGGGGGGGCTATATGGGCCTCGTGGGCCTTATTGGGCCGGCCGCGTTTTTTTTTTTTTTTGAACCGAATGGAATTTGAATTTATTCATATTAGACGAGCTCCAATTTGAAAAAATTTTACACCATTGGGTTCTATAATTCGTCAGCTATTTTTATGAATTTTTTCAGCAATTTTTTTTTCAAACTTCGAATTTGAAATTTGGGCCGGTCCGAACCGGACCGAACCGGAACCGGACCGGCCCGGGAAGCTCGGTTACCGCGGTTTACCGCGGTAAACCGACCGGTAAAAAAAACACACGACACACCTCCGGTCTCTCGCCTCCGCTTGCCTCCTCTCGCGCCTCGCGGCCACCGCCGCCGCCTCCTGCCGCGGGTTCAGGTACGCGCCGGCGCCGCCGCTCCTCCCCCCTTACCTCTCGCAGCCGCTCGCGTACTCCTCACTCGCCGCGCTAGCGCTTAACCAACTCCTCCGCCGCCTCTACTGCAGGCACACATCAATGGCGCCGTCCAGGCACGCGGACGAGGGCGGGCAGCTCCAGCTCGTGGACGCCGACAGGGTCGAGGACGAGGAGGACTGCTTCGAGTCCATCGACAAGCGTACGCCGTCGCGCCCCTCTCGCCTCCCGCATTGCTTGTTCGGTTGTTCCGCGCGCGCGGCATCCTATCCTACCACCCTCGTCGGTGCTGCAGACTGGAGTCGCCTTCCACGGGAGGTGGGCGGATCGCTTCCGCCTCCTGACGTTTCGCTTTTGGCTTCGCCAATTTCGGTCCGATTTGCTGTTTGCTTCGAAGCGCAGTTGGTGCGGGTTGTGCTTGGGGTCGGCATTGGTTGGTTTCCGTTGGGTGCGCGGAGTTGCGGCTTTGCGTTGCTTCTGATTCCCCCAAAATTCCGAGTGATTTGGGAATCACTAGCGTTGCATCGTGGCGTCAGTTCGTGGGGCTCTAGGTTTCCCCACGCTTGTTCGAAATACTGGCATCCTGCGGCGGCAAATTTGTTTCAATCAGTGTGTGCTAGCGTTGCTCCTGCAGAGATTGGTCTGAATTTAGCCCGAGTCTGAGTTCACGACCTCACTCTGTCAGAATAATCAGCAAATTGCAGTGGATTTCGAAATTAGCTCGTTGTATCCTGGGACTTTTGTGTGGAATGCTTTTTCCTAGCGATTTATCTCCGTTTGGGTTGTAACTTGATCGATCGATCGATGCTCCAGTCGCCGAGCATAGCGGATCGCTTCTGGCGTCTGCTGTTTCGCTTTTTGGGTTCGGGAATTTCTGTTTGGTGCGTCTTCGAAGTGGAGTTAGTTGAGCGTGATGGGGGGTTTTGCGCCCCTTCCGTTTCCCCCAAATTTTGGAGAATTTTGGGAATAATCTAGTGATGTGTTGTGGCTAAATTGATTGATCGGTTAGTTTTCCCCACGTTCGATTGGAATTTTGCGGTTAGTTCGTTTTAGTCAGTGTGCGCTACTGCTACTGTTGCACTTGGCCACTCAGGGTTTTAGGCTTCGGTTCGTGTAATGTTGTGAAACAGGATTCATGATTTCACGTTGCCTTCTATTTTCTATTTGTGTCCAATGCTACTGATTGGAGTTCTCACCATATATTGTCCCTGCACTCAAGCTAATCTGTGTTGAATGCATTTGTTTGGCACAGTGATCTCTCAGGGGATAAATGCAGGAGACGTGAAGAAGCTGCAGGATGCAGGGATTTACACATGCAATGGCCTAATGATGCATACCAAGAAGGTTCTGAACTTTGCATCCCAATACCCAAATCTTTGTTCTGTCTGTCTAGTGCTTAAATTGGTATCTTGTTTGTGGCACTTGCATGCTCGGTTCTCTTGGTTCAGTATTCTGAACATATCGCTATGGTTCTCATTTATGGATCATCTTGCAGAACCTTACAGGAATCAAAGGATTATCTGAAGCAAAAGTTGATAAGATCTGCGAGGCAGCTGAGAAACTTCTGGTCTGACCCTTTAAGCTGGTTTTGTTTACTAAACTTCCACGCAATGCAATCAGTTCTGTATGATATGGTATCTTGAAATTATCTTCTTGTTTGTTTGTCACAGAACCAGGGCTTCATGACAGGAAATGATCTCCTTCTTAAGGTAAGAAAATTGCATTTAAGCTACTGATTGGTGTATGGTTTACCAGTTTGGTGTGTCCCATGAGTGACAATAGTTATTGAATCTGGTTGAGCACATTTACTTCTCGTATGCATTGGCTGTTTGATTTATTTTGGCTTATTTGAAGCGGAAGTCTGTTGTTCGGATTACAACTGGGAGCCAGGCACTTGATGAGCTGCTTGGCGGTAATATATCTGAAATCTGTCATGTGATTAATCATGCTATTATATTATTAGTCTAATAGACAGGCATGTTTAAATTTGAAGGTGGGATTGAAACACTTTGCATCACAGAGGCGTTCGGGGAGTTCCGGTATGTTGATGTTTTTGTTCATGTTCTTTCTTTTTCTCTGAAGTTCTGCCGCAGGAGCCATATTATGTGTATAGTTGATCTTTATGATATGGGGGCACACTTGCAATAAATATATTTAGGCCTAGCTCAGTCATGTATTAGTGTTTTAGGTTCATGATACAGCCTTCTGAACCCTCTTGTACCACCTTTTTCTGTTGTCTTATCTTCCAGAGGTATTGCTAGCAATAGCAGTGCATCCTATAGTTTCCAATCATGCTTTTGCTTAATGTGAAGTGATTCGTTAATTGCTAGCACTAAGGTGGGATCTCTGTTTTATCTAAAGTGAACAGTACATATGAAACAATTCTTTGTTGTATACTATTGCTGGGACTGGGAGCAACTCTCCATTGTATACGACACACAATAGCGCACACACATCTTACATAGAAATGAAAGAAATGTCTTAAGTATTTAGTTATTTACTGAGAATACTCAACTGTGAATGTTGACTTATGATGTGCTTTTGTAACTATATTTCTGAGTGCAGTATGTCATCTGGTTGTCTTGCAGGTCAGGGAAGACCCAGCTGGCTCATACCCTGTGTGTCTCCACTCAGGTTCGTCCCTCATATCAAATTTTGTAGATAGCACGTAGACCATGGAAATATAGAAGCAATAGAATTTGAGGAAACAAAGAAGCAACAGAACTACTTTCTTATTTCTGATTGATGAAAATGCAGCTTCCAATCCACATGCATGGGGGGAATGGGAAGGTTGCCTACATTGACACTGAGGGAACATTGTATCTTTGGAATTTCATGAGCAATTTGTCAAGTTGATTCTCTCAAGAGTTTATATTTATCCCTGTCATCTCCAAATTTTTTCCTTAATGAAGTTTTCAGCCGACCTGAACGCATTGTGCCTATTGCTGAGAGATTTGGGATGGATCCCAATGCTGTTCTTGACAATGTATGAATTCCATGCATTTATCATTTCTCATTTCTAATTGCACATTTCATGACTAACAGATCAAATTGATTGTTTCTGGTTAGATCATATATGCTCGTGCATACACCTATGAGCACCAGTACAACCTGCTCCTGGGCCTTGCTGCTAAGATGGCTGAAGAACCTTTCAGGCTTCTGGTAGGCATGAAACTGTAGAGTGCATTGATTTTTGATAATCTGAGTTGTGCTCAACTGCTCATGTGGTATTTCCATCGTCCTGGAAACAGATTGTGGATTCTGTGATTGCATTATTCCGCGTTGATTTCAGTGGCAGAGGTGAACTTGCAGAGCGTCAGGTATTCTCATTAGTTCATTTCAATGGCTGTAGGCACCTTGTAAAAATGTTTTAAGGGTGCTATTTTATCTGCTTTCTTATGTGTATCTGCTGTGAAATTGCAGCAAAAGCTAGCACAGATGCTGTCCCACCTTACCAAGATTGCTGAGGAGTTCAATGTTGCAGTGTACATCACCAACCAAGGTGGGCTTTGTTATTTAGCACTGTATATCAATTCCAAGAGTGCTCTGTTATTTAGCAGTGTATATAAATTGCAAGAGCTTACAGATCAATGAATTCCAAATTCTAAGCTGCCTCCCTTCTGTGTTGCAGTGATTGCTGATCCAGGTGGTGGCATGTTCATAACTGATCCAAAGAAACCAGCAGGCGGCCATGTGTTGGCTCATGCTGCCACCATCAGATTGATGCTGAGGAAAGGCAAAGGCGAGCAGCGTGTCTGCAAGATCTTCGATGCCCCTAACCTTCCTGAAGGAGAAGCTATATCCTTTTGCTTTGATGGTCCATGTTTGCTGCTTGCGCTAGTGATCACCTTACTTTCACAGCTTGCCAGCAAAATTGCCTTGCATAGCGAAACTCATTACCTGCTAACTTCCATGACTGAATGCTTTAGATGATACAAATTATCTATGTCATACATATACGTAACTTGTTTCCCTTGACCAAGTAGCACGTTTTCCAGGTTACATCAGGTGGAATCATGGACGCAAAAGACTGATTCAGTTTTCCAGCAGGAGTGCTTCTGCTCAAGAAAATTGTTCATGTTTCTTCAGTGAAGTCCATAGATTGCAAGGGTACACACTGAGAAAAGCTACCACAGTATTACTCTGTTTTATCCTCTGACATAGAGAAAGTAGGCCTCAGAACTCTGTGTTGCTTAGGCCTCACCTCGGGTTATTTTTGCCACGGAATTTGAGATGGAACCTGTTGTACATGTTTTATGGCTTCCCGAAAGAGAGTTCTAGGCTCCATGCTTTGCGTAAATGACATGTGCTTCTTTCATGTAGTTTTGTTTTTTTGTTAGTTTTGGTTTGACACTGAAGGGATGGTAAAGCTGCTCTTTCAGATCGCAACTCTGTTGGAACAGAACTCAGAAGCCGCTGGTGGTAATCTGTGTCTTGGTTGATCGAGCAGAGCACAGAGGAGGGATTGGGATTTGTTTTGTGTATCCCTGCACTGGATCATCATTTTGTTTTTCCTGCTCCCTGTGGCTCTTGCGTGCTTCGAGTTCCTGCTGTCTCTATCTGGCACAGAAGAGCTTGACGGCCGAGACATGGGCAGTCGGCCGAATAAGATGCAGTTCTGAACTTGTGATGGATAGCGTGAGAGCAGGACAGGTGCCCTCGCTCCTGAGTCGCCTCGGCGCAGTTGTGGTTGGTTTCCTCGGTTCCTCCTGTCTTGCCGAGGAACCCACTGGTCGAGGTGGACGCTCCTGAACCTGGGAACCACAAGGTTCTTCATCGCCGTGTGCATCTGTGTCATTGTGTGACAGGCGTGGCAACGTATGTTCAAACACGCTGCACCAAGCCACCAATGCCAAAGAAAGGGCCGGTCCTCTCCTCCGGCTCTGATCCGTCGGCAACCTCCCCCGTTGCGTCCAAACCCCATACAACCCTCCACGAGACAGGCGGTCGCCAGTCTCCCTCCCGCCGCCTCTCCAGCCTCCAGCGTCCACCCACCCCCGAGCGCCGCCTCCGTGTCGTCTCCGACCGCCGCTCGGGTTTCCCACCGGGCACAGCCCGGCTCGCCTCCGGCACTCCGCTTCCTTATGCTGCCATGCCTATTGCGGGGTGCAGGCCATGGCATATGCTAGTGTATACATGGCCACCGTGCCAGCACGGCACTGCACGAGGCACGGCACTGCCAACACGGCACGGCACTGCACCGTGCCGCGGCGTGCCGCCGTGCCGTGCCCCCGTGCCATGGGCCCCCCGGCCCACGACATGGCACATGGGCCGTCGTGCCGTGCCGAGAGCACGGCGTGCCGCAGGCGGCACGGAAGCACGAGAGCACGGCGGAGCGCCTGGGAGAGCCGGCAGCGGAGCTTCGGGGCGGAGCCAAAGGCGGAGCTCGCCCCGCGCTGGAGGAGTGCGGCGTGGTGGTGGCGACGGCGCCGTCTCGCAGAGCTCCTCTAGGAACGCGCTGCCATGGACGGACGGAGGAGCCACCGCGCCGTCCGCGCGGACGGAGGAGCCTCCGCGCGCCCTCGCCGGAGCGGCGGAGCCCCGATGCCCCTGCCCGCCGCCGAGCAGAAGGCAGCGGAGGAATGGCGAGGCGCCAGGCGCGGGGAGGGAGAGGCCAGGCCGGGCTCGGGGAGGAGGAGGCCGAGCCGCCGGGGAGCTCCACGCGGGGAGGAGGCTGGGGTCTAGGGAGCTCTGTGAGCGGCGGCCGGCGGGTGGGAGCAGCGCGATGGCGGAGCCGGCGGGGGTGCCGGGGTGGGAGCAGAACTGGAGGGACCGAGGGAGCCAGCGCGATGGAGCCATGGAGGAGGAGGAAGGCATTGGGGGTGGTGGCGGCCATGCCGGCGGCCGTGCCGACCCCTTCGCCGTGCTGTGCCGCGTGCCAGGCCGGCGGCCCATGCACTGCACGGCCTTCGTGCCGGCACGGGCACGGTGGCCGCCGTGCCGTGCCGGCCCATGGGCCGTGTTGTGCCGCCGTGTCGCGTGCCGTGCCGCCGGCCCATGGGCCATCTGGAAATCTCTATGCTAGTGTTACATCATGAGATGTTTGCATATGCCCTCTGCTGCCGCCATGCAGAACAACAAACGCGACAACTTTTATCTTGCTGTAAATGCCTACATGCTGCGGGTGGGATATGCTGAGCTTAGTCACAGCTGACTTACCCCATATGCCCGATGCCATCCATTCCTCATCCAACGCCTGCAACGTTTAATGTTTTGCAAAAGATTGCACTATATGATTAAACAATTATAGTATATGTTTGATAAAACAGTCTTCACATATTGTAACATCTGTCATCCCCCCCTCTACAAATGATTCAGATTCAGAGAGCCAAAAAATGGACTCACACCGTATACCTGTAACTATAACAATGCTATGTTTCTAAGCGGGAAGAGTTCAGCTGCTGCGGCAGACATAGAGCCTTTCCACTTTTGTCCATCACCAGAAATTTGGTCTCTCATCTCAGTCGCACTGAGACTCGCAGACCTCACTGGCAGCACGCTGCGCCGCTCTTTGCCTCCTTGGTTTAGCAGATGCGTTTCCATACCATATCATTCCAAGAATAGTGAGGACCATCCCAATGACGACCTGAAGATTCATGCCTTCCTTGCCAAAGAAGAGAAACTCAAGGGACAGAACAAGCACAGTCTTCATGTGGCCCAGGACTTGGAAGGATACAGCAGAAAACCGCCCGATGCAGATGAATTGGCTCAGATTGACCCCAATGGCGATGAAGCTGCAGAAAAACTATATGGTAAGGATGCCATTCAAATTCAAAATTCCGGTCCACCAAAGTTTGACACTAAGTGAAGCTATATATATATATATATATAGTCAGCTAGAAGCTATTGCTAGCAGCAGTGAAATGGAGGAATTTCAGTCACAAATCATTGAGCTAGTGTTAATGTTTCTTGGATAGCTTATAAATTATCATTGTATTGAAAATTCTCATCCAGCTAAATGCAGCTTAATCACCATCTCATCTTTGAGCAAATAGATAAACACAAAAGGAGAAGGATCAATCGCCATATGAACATAGTGATAGAAACATTGCTGAGATCCTGTCCATACCAGAGCAAGAGATGAAAAACCGAAGTGATCTACCATTTGCCCTGTCAACAAGTAATCTACAAATGGCCCTACCAGCAGGAGGGACCCTGCTTGGGCTGAGCTGTGTGGCCCAGCAAGTTGAACGAGTTCAGAGAGTACTTGACTACTTGCGTTGGAGGAAATGAACATACTGCAAAAGAGCAGAAATTATACAGGAATCAAAACCATGCCCCTTTTAATCGGATACATGATAGGACCAAAGTATGTATGCAATGCAAATAGAGCAACTACTAAAAATTTGGAGCAAGGGCACTCAAATAGTGAAAATGCCAAAGTAGGGAAAATAAATGAATTATGCATTGCATGTGTGGCAAATGGAGTGTTCTTCAAAGATTAAGCAGTAATACATTGAGTAAATTGAATCAAGCCTAACAGTTCATAGAAATGGGGATGAATGCCCAGACCACCCAGGTTCAAGTTCTCATCAAGGAGAATTTTGGTGCCTATTGTCTCCTTAATAAGATACCACCTAGTTTCTCCTAGGTTGGTATAGTTTTTTAAGTTCATAGTAATGGGAAATACTGCTGTCATGGTGAGTAGCTATATCCTAATGTCTAAACAAAGGAGCAATATCCTAAAGAAGCAGCACCAATGGATGATTAAGTAATTGCTAATTGTTCATAACTTTGCTGAATGAAAGTCACTGTAGTGCCATATTCAAGTACTTAATCCTTTGAGACAATTAGAAGAACGCAAAAGAACTTGCAGCTAATTATAAACAGAAGCACACAATCAGTTAATCATGAGCTGATGTATAAAAAACCAGCAGACTAAGGTAGCCGGACTTACATATTGTTGCAACTCTGTGCTCCAAACAGCTATAACAGCTGCAATTAGACCTCTTGCATTCACACTGACATCAGTAACAGTGCAGACTGCCACTCCTATAAACACAACCATTATGCTCATTTTTGTGTCCCGGGAATAGTGTACATGATCAAAGACAACCTCCAGAAGGCATGATGCAGGTATCATGCACAGCTTTGCTATCTGAGCAAGGGAACAGAATGAATTTAGTTGTTAACAATTTGAAGTCATGTAGACATGTAGGAGTAGCTACAGAAGTCATGTAGACATGTAGCAGTAGCTACAGAAATAAATCATTAACCTGATAAAAGCCCACAGATCAAGCTCACATTCATCCCAACGATTGACAGGTTTGAAAATATCACAAACTTAATTAGATCTGCTACTGGTAACTGGGAGGGCTGGCTCAGGCCTAACCACCGAAATATGATGGTCATCAAGGTGGTAGTCATAAAATGAAGCCCAGTTAATGTTGTGGCTGCAGAAAAAAAGAGAGAGTAATTAATGACAGGACAGGAGATATATCCAAAGCTCTATCCATGCACAGTTTGTTGACAAGGTGCAGAAATATGGTGAGCCTGCAACTGCCAAACATACAGTAAGAAATTACACAATGCTAACATGTCTGTAATGTTTGTATTAACACCATTAAGGTTCAACAGACACATTAGCAAATTATGCCAAAGAAGTCTTGAAGAGGGTAGGCTTCAAGTCCAGAAGATACCACAATTTTGTAGCACTTTATAAGTTTGTGTTAGTTATTCCCCGATTGTTAATGAAGGAAATGTGGCGAATGTTTTGGTACACAATGCCATAAACAATCAGAAACTTTTCCACAGAATGCAACATAATTCGAATTTAGGCAGGAACCCCTTTCTTTAAGTAAAAATTGGGTAGGAAATTTTCATACTAAACTAGCATGACAGAGCAGTGGGTGGGTGAAAGCCTGAAACCCCATAGCAGTAGCAAATACATGTTGAAACCGGATTGAACAAACAAGCAAATCGAATTCATGCTACTCGGTTATCACTTGAATTCCTTTCGGGGAAGTTCCAGTTCCACTCCATATATACGTGTTGACCCATTCCATGTAGCCCATGTAAAAACACTAGTACACAGCAGTAACAAGCTGTTTCCCAGAGGACTATTCCTGGCTCATTTATTTACCGGTGATCTGGTGCATTTCTTCACTTATTTATTCGACCATAATCCATGTGCACGCGGCAAACAAAAGTAATTTCGCTTCAATACACAGAGCCCGTCGATCCGCGGCTGGGCCTGCGTCAACGAGCTCCTCCATGATGAGCTTCACCGGAGGGGGTGTCGCACGCACAGAAGGCCGAGCCGACCGCGGCCCACGCGCCGCTACCTCTTGCCGGCCGTGGGAGCGGCCAGAGGGAGTACAAGGACGGGGGGTCGTAGAAGAGGCATGGCCACAAACGACGGCGGGGAGCACCTCCGCCGAGAGGTCGGGCGAAATGGAATGGGGATGGAGTGCTGACATGTGGACCAGGCGGGGCACAGAGCAAAGGTGAACAAGGGCACAGCACAGATCACGCCAGCACGGCCACAAGATCCGTGTGCTGGACACGACACGAAATATAACACACGCGCAGCAAGCCACCTTATTGGGATTAACGAATTGTATGTACACCAATTGTCTAGCAGACCAGGACAGCAAGTAGGGAACGAACGAAAAAAAGGTTCCGGCCGTTCGCTTTCAGTTCAGAATTCACTTGTGTAGGCAAGGGCAGCAAGGCAACCAACCCATGGCCATGAACGATATATATGATCGCTACGTGTTTTGCTTTGAGGAATGACGAGACTAACTGAAAGAGAAGCTAATCACACGTTTTGGTTCTTCGGCTGTGTGTGGTCCTGGCAGCAAGGCACTGACTCCGAAATTTAGTCGTGATCAACATTCTCTGCTAGTTTTATTCAAGATGGTGTATATATTTGCATCTCCTAATCACTATATATGTAGCTTTGTGCCTTGTCCTGGCACGCAGCAGACTGCAACACCTTTGCCCATTGATAAATCTTATCGATTAATTTAATTCCTCCACAACCCTCCATCTCCATGTCGTTCTTCCATCCTATTCGTCGTGAGGGCTCTTCTCAGGTTGTGAATTCGTTGAAATGAATTCGTTAAGAATATACATACATGCGGGGAGCCTACTACGAGTAGCAGATAGTGGTGTGATACGCTCCTGGACTGCAGTGTGACACTTGCGGCGTTAAGAATATACATACCATGAGCTCCTTGCGGCCCATACCGCCCAAAATAGGCCTGGCCCAAAGCCACTGCCACGATGGTCGCATCAAGACGAAAGGGCCCCAGTAGTCAGAGAGCCAGTTTGGTCAGTGAGGCTGGCCAACACATCCAATTTCTTCGTGAAGAGCCCGGTGGCCCCGTTGGGGTGGGTGGCAAGTTGGGCCGGCCCACGCGCCTAAGATTGATTTCCTTCTCGTTTCGGCACTCGGCAGCGTGTCGTTGTGACCTTGTTACTTGTACGGCAACTCTCGAGGCATGGCACCATGATGATGTCATATACGTTTTTTTTTTTTTTTTTTTTGAAAAAAATAAGAATCAATGTCTTGACAATACGAATATACGTATATCTGTCAGCGGCTATCCTGAGCAGTCCATCCTTTAACGGGCAAAGATGATGGTCTTAGTACGAGTACTCCCTCCCTTAAAAAAAACCTTCACCTTTTCTGAAAAATAACCACCGACAATTACATATTAAATAAAATATATTAATATTTATAATAAATAATTAGTATCATTAAAAAAATCTTTAAATCTAGTTTTTTTAACAAAATTATTTAAATATATGAATACTACACATATTTTCTATAAATCGAGATAAAAACTCAAAATGTCTTTCTTTTTGAGGGAGTAGTTTAAAAAGATATAACCGTACTCTCTTCATATCGAGAAGAAAAGAATTGTGTGATCCGTGTCAAGTTCAACTTCAACCAAGTTTATAATATATAATAATCATTAATGGTTTCAAATGAATTCGTCATGAAAACACATTCTATAACTACTTAAGCCAAACTTTGTATCTTCGTAAATGTTTGTACACAGTTAGATAAATTTAGTCAAAGTTTTAAACTATTTGACTTCTCGAAAAGCATAAATTACATTTTTTTGGCAAGGTAAGCGTCACGGGCGATGTTGTTGGTGCAGGAGACAGTGTACGACTGCGTAGGCCGTCGTGAGCGACAGTGGTGAGCGTGTGTGAGGCAAGGGTGTGGGCAGTTAGGGTATGTTCTGAGTCTTAGAAGTGAGAGGAATAGAAGCCTTATGGTTGTCGTTTCTTGATTAGATTGAATAGTTGTAAAACTCCATGTATTTATAGTCCCGGGAAGATTTAGCCCTTAGGCGAATCTGACCTGACGTGGGATGGATAGTGGCGGCGGCGTCGGTAGGCCGCGTGGGCCCAAGGCCCATGGTGCATCACAATAGCTTTTACCATGTAGTTAGGGAAACGTTTGGGAGAACGGCTTCTTTGTTACTCAAAATGATAAGTTTTCCATGCCACCGTCACCCATTACCAAGCCAACGTACATAGTCTACACCGATGGCCCCCTGGATGCTCCACGGGTTTGCTGAAGAGCCTTGGTGACCATCCTAGCCAACATGGTGCACCTTTTGACCGACTCGAATATTATACTCCTTCTGCCCCCAACATGTTTGTCGATTTCGGTTACCGTGAAACAACTTGATAAAATATGTATTAAAAATATTAATATTTACCGTAAATAATTTATATCATTAAAAAGATCTTTAAATTTAGTTTTTAACAATTTTTTAGATACAAATATTACACTTATTTTATATAAATCCAGACAAATTCATGGCAAAAAAAAAAACGAAAACAACCAACATTTTAGGACGTACGGAGACCCACCTGTCACTTCTTTTTGGGACCAGCAGTGCATCGTTCCACAAGAGAGGTCAGCCATGCATGGGGTTACATTGATTGAAGTTGAACAGGTCAACGACCACTTGAAGCATGATGACTACACTGTAATTCAAAATCTGATTCATGAAGTCATCCTAGCTCGTGTGTCCTGTACACATGGCCGAGGCGTCGAGCCCAGCACCGCGCCACGACGGCCTCCCTCGTGTGCAGAGGATGAGGATCGGAGGAGGACGACGAACGCAATAGGCCGCCGAGCTCCTAAGCGGCATTGGGTTGCGGAGCCCAAGCTGCACCAACAGTGCAATAATGCTAGGAGGGCGGCGCAAGAGGAAGGAGCAGCTGCAAGCTTCTCATGAAGCTCGATGAGGCGACTTGATAAAATATATATTAAAAATATTAGTATTTACAGTAAATAATTGGTACCATTGAAAAGATCTTTATATCTAGTTTTTAACATTGTTTTTGAGGGGATTGCTAATGTACATATGCCTGGTCTTTTTAAATCAATCAGGCGACGTGCTTGCTATATACCATGTTTCTGGTGTTCCCCACAAATAAAAAAGCGACAGACAATGCAAGAATACGCATCTCCTGAAGTCTCAGTTGGCTGAACTTTAGGATTTATGTTTTTTATTTTTTTATACAAATGTTGCACTTATTTTATCAACCGAGTTAAATTCATGACATAAAAAACGAAAACAACTAACATTTTAGGACGTATGTCACTTCTTTTAGGACCGCAGTGCATGGCTCGACAGGTGACGTCAACCATGATGGGCGTTACATTGATTTAACTTGAACAGGTCAACGACCACTTGAGGCTGGCCACGTGGCAGTGGCAACAACTGCATGATACACTGTAGATTCAAAATCTGATTCATGAAGTCATCCTAGCTCGTGTGTCAATGTGTCATCCTAGCTCGAGCCCCTGTCATCCTAGCTCGTATTGGACCGTGACCAGGTTCGAGCCCAGCACCGTGCACAACCGCCGCCGCCACGACGGCCGCGCTCGTGGAGAGAGTACGAGGATCGGAGGAGCACGACGAACGCATGGTGATGGATGTGCTGTGCTGACCGGCGCGGCGCGGCGAGGAAGCGTCGCCGTCGGTGCACAGCTCACCGACGACAAGTGCTCTCATGCGCGCGAGCTCACCGACGACATGTGCACAGCTCACCGTCGTCACGCTGCTGGAGAAGCTATATCCTTCACGACAAGGCGATGATGCCCCGGGCGCTCGGCGTCATCCGCTGATCCGCCACATGCTCAAGAATCAAGATGATGCTACGCGCGTGGCCGGTTCGTTCCGCGGCCGGCTGTTGGTGGCCGCGGCGCGTTGTCCTTCGTGCGCGACATCCAGGATCCAACAGCGCTGCGAGCCCAGCAGCAAAGCGTCCCACGGCCTGGCGGCGCCATAGTGGCCAACGCACCAGGGCTGCACCGCCGTGCTAACAGGCGCGTGCTCCAGCCGGCGAGAGTGCTCCAACCCTGTCGGTGGCCACGGAACGCGCGCTCCATACGGCGTCGCTCGAGGCCACAAAGAGCGCCGAGCGCTCCGCCGCGGTGTCGCGGAGCCGCGTAGGTGGTGTGGACGCCGTGGGCTCCGGCCGGGCTGCCGGGCGCCCGTTGATGCCGCGGCGCGTTCCGCAAGAAGATGCGCGGCCTCCAGTGCCGCGTGGTGGGCCTCCTGCGCTGGTCGGCGTGGCCGCTTGCTTCCCGGTGGTGCGGGCGTGCTGGGCCTCCTACGTGACGGCTCCAAGGGATGGAGCGAGATGAGTTTAGGCTGGGGGCGAGACAAGTTCAAGTGGTGGGTGAGATCAGTTTAGGTGGCGAGCCAAGAGATGCAGTATCTAGCAGCTTAGGCAGGCCTGAGCATTCTCTAGTTGTACATGTACATATACATATATATGCATATATTATTATCTTAAATAAATAAATAAATAAATAAATAAGAGATCATGGACTTAAAGTTATCTAAAAATGGTAAAAATGCACAATCTACCTTATCTATTCTGCTTGTGCCCGTATCTGCCTCCTCTCATCCATGCTACTCACTTGCCGGTGTTGCCTCTATCTCCTTCAAGCTGAGACAATCGCCTATGCAACCTCACGCAATTACCTCTGACCGACCTTCTCCTATCATCCGCCCACGGCCTCCGGTTGCCTCCACAACTCGCCTTCCCACTGGCTTCCCTACCGCTAGCCGCCTCCTATCGCGTTTGACACCTTCACTGCCACCTCTCGTCGCTCCCTCAAGTAGTGAACCTATTCCCCGCCTACCTCGTTAGCGAGGCAATGCCCCTCCACCAAGTGCATAAGCGCGTCTAGGCGAGCGCCTTTTGGAACATTATATTGGGGCGAGCTCAGTTGTGAGGGGAGGGGAGGCAACCACCGCCCTCGGCGGATGGATCAAGAGTAGGTAGAACCAACTAAGGAAAGAGAAGACACACAATAGAAATACTATGTGCCGACAAATGGATCCACATATCATGTGTGGCGTTGCATGTTTTTTAACATATTTGGAGACCATCATGTGTATCAAAAGTTGTGATGTTCACATCAAAAGATGTATGAGATGATGGAAGAGAAGAACTTGTCACTAGGGTTGGAGGTTAGGATGGCAAAGCATAAAAGATTTAAAGACAATATCATACACGACTACTAAAGATAAATATACATTAAATGGTAGTGCTAAACTTAGTGATGCATATTTGTGGAACTTTCTAGATAAATAATTAGAATATGTAAGACACGTTTTCACGTTTCATAACAAAAACTAAGATACACTAGGTCCAGATATTCTTGAATGCTAAAAATATCTAAAAAAATATACTATATAAAAATACTTTTGCAATTCTATATTAACCACAAACAACTATAAATAGATGTGTCCTTTGATGTGTTAAGTTGACATCCATAACAAACTACCATAAACAATAGAATCATAAGAGCAACTCTAACCAAACTTGTACTTGAGGTCTTATTTTATTTTAAGAGCTCAAACACATACGAAAACCCTCTCCAACCAACCCTATTCAGTCTATTTGTGGACGAGAGATAAGTGGGCCAATGAACATGACCACAATACAATGTAGATTAGGGAAATTTGGGAAATCGGTTTAAATGTGCTAAAAAATCAAAAGATGTCTGAGATGATGGAAGAGAAGAACTTGTCACTAGGGTTGGAGGTTAGGATGGCAAACCCTATTCAGTCTATTCATGGACGAGAGAGACTTTATTTCTTTCTCATAAACTCTTAGATATAGAAACACTTCATCCTTCCCATATTGCTTCTACTTCATCCTTCTCTTATTGCTCCTTTATCTCTTCAAGTAAAGGTAATAAGTCGGCCAATGAACATGACCTATGACAATACAATGTAGAGTAGGGAAATTTGAGAAATTGGTTTGAATGTGCTGGAAAATCAAAAGATGTATGAGATGATGGAAGAGAAGAACTTGTCACTAGGGTTGGAGGTTAGGATGGCAAAGCATAAAAGATTAAATAGTAGTGCTAAACCTTAGTGATGCATATTTGTGGAACTTTCTAGATAAATAATTAGAATATGTAAGACATGTTTTCACGTTTCATAACAAAAACTAAGATACACTAGGTCCAGATATTCTTGTATGCTAAAAATATCTAAAAAAATATACTATATAAAAATACTTTTGCAATTCTATATTAACTACGAACAACTATAAATACATGTGTCCTTTGATGTGTTACGTTGACATCCATAACAAGCTACTATAAACAATAGAATCATAAGAGCAACTCTAACCAAACGCGTACTTTTTTGATCATTCATCCGACTCTAAGGCCATGTATTAATTGACTTAAACTCAGCCAACTTGCGAGTATTTTAATTTGATACAAACTCTAGGAGGGGGTTAGTCTAGAATTGGAACTGGCCCGGGTCCCAACTCAAACTCGTGGAAGCAAGAACATGGGCACAAGAATCACAAGATCGTGGAATATGACTCACACTTAAAAAACAGAAATCATCTATAAGCTCCCTAATCTCCTGGAAAAGGTTACCGGCAATAGCTTGGTCACACACTGATGAGGATATCGCCTCCTTCAACTGTACAGAATAAGTCTCAAGCCTTGCACGGGATATGCCAAAGTGGGTTGCAGGTTCGATGGCTTGCTTGCACACCAAGGTTTCTGCCATAAGAGCATCATGCACCACCCCAATATATCCAGCACCAGCCAACACCACTGTGCCTTCATGATCTCTGATAATGAAACCCCAAGAACCAATCTTGGAACTCGGTATGAACCCACCATCAACATTAATCTTCAAAAAATTAGGTGGAGGTGGAGACCAGCATTCTGATATTATGGCACTCGGCATGGGCGACCGATCGAGCTCTTTCTGCAGAATCTCACGAGTTGTGTTGATAACTGATGAGACCGTGACCTGACATTGCGGCATTAGTTCCCCAGCATTGACCTTGTTGCGGACCTCCCACCACCTCCACAGCAAGATGCACACATTGGTGCATATGTCGGTCCTCAAGTTCAGAATGGCATCCACGAACTCCTCCGCCCTGGCCAGCAAAAGAAGCTGCCGCCTGGTCGCCTCCAAACCCAACTCCCTCCATCGTCTTCGCACCTCCTTGCACTTCAAGAAACAGTGTGCCCCATCTTCATCAAACCTACAGCATACTGGGCAGGTTGTATCAAGAGCAATACCTTTTGCTTTTATGTTCATCTTTATCGGCAAGCTATTGTGGGCTATGCGCCATATCACATGCTTGACCTTGGGTGGCCCAGGGATTTGCCAAATTTTATTCCACATCAAGGACCGGCTATCAGACAAGCCACTCGATGATTCACCAGTTTGCCTCACTCTCTTTGCCTCATCAACACCTTCCAACACATGGTAAGCGGACTTAACCGAGAACACCCCCTTCTTATCAAAATGGCATGCAACCGAATCCTCCCTGTCAACATGGGATGGCCAAAATATTTGCTGCATCCTCCTCCCAAAAGAGCTCCTTGACCAATTCACTATCCCATGAGCCAGTTCCGGGATCGATGAGCTCCGACACTTTAGATTGGAGTGTGTGCCCCCGTGGGGTTCTAGGTTATGGAAACCCCCACCGGGATCCACGGGTCCTCCCATATGCACACTAGGGCGCCATCTCCGATCCTCCAAATTATGCCCTTTTCCATGGCTCTCAATCCCCTCACAAAACTCCTCCAAGTGTATGAAATCCCCGACATCTCCTTCACTGCCCACAGGTTCCCATCTGGCCAATACTTTGCTCTCAATAGCTCGCACAAAGCGAGTCTGGGAATTGGATCAATCTCTAGCACTGCCGTGATAACATGGCCAGGTTAAATAAATGGATATCCCTATACCCCAGCCCTCCCTTGTCCTTCCTGTATGACAAGGTCTGCCAGGATATCCAATGGAGATTCCTCTCATTATCTTGTTGATCCCACCAAAACTTGCAGATCATTGAGCTTATTTCATCATATAGTGACTTAGTGAGATCAAAGCACCACATCGCATAACTTGGTATTGCCTGGGCCACCGCCTTGATCAAGGTTTCCTTTCTTGCTTTCGATAAGAGCTTCTCCTTCCACCCCTGGATTCTTTTCCACACCCTATCCTTCAGGTATGACAACCAAACGCGTACTTGAGGTCTCATTTCATTTTAAGAGCTCAAACACATATGAAATCCCTCTCCAACCAACCCTATTCAGTCTATTCATGGACGAGAGAGACTTTATTACTTTCTCATAAACTCTTAGATATAGAAATACTTCATCCTTCATATTGCTTCTATTTCATCCTTCCCTTATTGCTCCTTTATCTCTTCAAGTAAAGCTGATAAGTGGGCCAATGAACATGACCTATGACAATACAATGTAGAGTAGGGAAATTTGGGAAATCGGTTTGAATGTGCTGAAAAATAGGGGTGAAAATTTTAAACTATTAATAATTTCATATGTATTTTTGTTAATATTTATTTACTACATGTAGTATTATTTTTTAAAAAATATCATGTACACCCAATGTTATGAGGCTGTGTCCACCATCGTATGTTATGATCCGAGAACTTGGTTGGACAGTGCCAAAGAAGTAGGGCAAGTTGTCTTCAACTTGCTGAGGTGCTCAAGGAAGCACCTCAAGCACTTCGACAAAGTTCCTGCCATTGTTGAGGGCAAAGGGATGACCTTCAACCTCCCTACAACAGCTATAGTGACATGCGTCAAGACCCTGAAGAACCTCAACGATGCATTCACTGTGACATAACAGATTTGGCAGAACATGCATGTGTTAGATGATAAGGATCATCGGTAGGTGGTTAGGCAGGTTGTTAGCCTATTGAACCTAGACATAAGACATGTCATGTACCATGTATAGATAGATATGGAGTTGTTAGGATTGAGTAAATCTCAGCACAAGTTTGTTGTAACCAAATCATGTTGTAACATGAAGTTGAGAGACCAGAGAAGGTCATCTCGTTCCCCTATTCTCTTATATGGTATCGAGCTCATTTTTCCCCACGATACCAATCCAATCTACAATGGCCGCCGACTCTTCTTTTGCCGCCGCTGAGGTCTCGACATTTGCCTTTGGCTTCCTGTCCCCCGTCGCGTAAAAGCTCACTCGTGCCAACTATAATATGTGGCATGCCCAAGTCTCCTCCCCCATCAAGGGGGCGAAGTACGACACAACATAAGCCGGGTACCGCGCCGCCGGAGCCCTACCTCGATGGCGCCACTGACCCCGAGACCGGCAAGAAGAGTAATCCGGTGCCCAATCCCGCTTATGAGAAGTGGGTAACCCAAGACCAATAGGTCCTTAGCTACCTGTTTTTGTCGCTGTCGAAGGACATCTTCACCCAGGTCTCCTCGGCGACTACTGCCGCCGAACTGTGGGCGGCCATCCACGAGCACCACGCTTCACAGTCGCGTGCTCGCATCATCTCCACCCGAATGGCGCTTGCGACGGCATCCAATTGATCCTCCTCGGTCGCTAACTTCTTCGTCAAGATGCGTGGCCTCGCCGACGACATGGCTTCGGCGGGCAAAAAGTTGGAGGATGAAGACCTCATCACCTACATCCTGATCGATTTAGGTGAGGACTTTGATTCTGTCATCGCTGCTGCTGCCAACAGGGATGTAGGATCTCTGGAAGGGTAAATGGCCTAGGGGGGTGAATAGGCCTGTCAAAAATCACTTCAAACAGATGTCAGAACCTCGGGCGACACTGTCGCTTGACAAATACAAATATCAAGCCGAAACTTGAATGAGACAAACTACTCACTAGCGAAAACTACTGATAGAAAACTAAGCTCAAGTCCAGCTCGAAGACTGGCTCCCACAGAAAGTGTAGAAACTTACAGATCTAGTAAACCAAACCCTAGCAACTACTCAACAACAAGAACTGCAGTAGGTAAAGTGAAGCATGCGAGACAAGTTGTTTATCCCGTGGTTCAGCTCGCCACAAAGGCTTGCCTAAGTCCACGTTGTTGAGGTATCCACAAAAGGATTGGACGTCACCACAAAGGTTGGTCCTTCCCTCGATCTCAAGTCAAGAGATTTAACTCTTGAGGTGAGAGGGTGATTTCTTTGCTGCAGAGTGAGGTTACAAACCTCCCAAGGTTGCCACATGAGTTGGCAACTCAAGGGCGACGTCTAACCGGCTAGGAGCAAGCTCCAAGAGTAACAAACCCTAGGGTTGCCGACCAAACGTGCACCAAATGCTCTCAAACTTTGGGAATTAGTGGATTTGCTCTTCGATTGGAGTTTGCTGCCTTTTTCCTCAAGATTTGCTGGTGGGATTTGCAGATCGGCTTGAGGAGGGTGGGAGCTTGAAAGTTCCTAGTTTGGTTTTGGCTAATTGATGAAACCTAGGACTAACCTTGTTTATCTAAGTGATTGATTTAGAGAAAGGTTGTCCACATGATGAGCATATTGAATATGAAGCATGACACATGTCATGTGATCAAAGATGAAAATCAAGACGATGCTTGGCTCCATGGACCGGTGTTGAAGGTGAAGGGCTAGTCGAGGCTTCGGAGTGAAGGACCATGCGATGGTGAAGCTCGGGAAAGACTAGGCATCGATGGACCGATGCACAGTGAAGGGCAAGTGAAGTCGAGGTCGATGGATCGAGACGGTCACATGATGGTGTGAAGCATTCATATCATTTGGAGGAACAAAATGGGCTCAAGGCAAAGGTATAACCGATAGGGCCATTTTGTTTTGCACTCAAGACACCATAGGGGGTGTGAGTGGTTTAGGATCGATAGCCGCACTATTAAGAGGGGAAGTCTTATCGGCTATTCGACGCACGGGTGCCACTAGGTGAATTCATGAAGTGCATTGCATGTAGGACCTAGTGAGCTAACCAAATCCTTTGAAAATGATTGTGAAAGGCTAACACACAAACACATGGAGTTGTACACTTGATGGTGTTGGCACATTTGCAAAGGAGTAGAGAAAAGAGAGGAAGTTGGAGAAGGTTCCGTGAACTCTTGTATCGGAAATGAGAGTCGGTGGTTCTTGGATTGGAAAACTGCTTGGATTGGAAAACCTAGTGCATTGCATTACTTGAGAGCATTCTAGTGGCACTTGTGGGTGGTTTAGCCGGTGGATTTCTTGTTACTCTTGGAGAATACCGCTCCTAGCCGGCTTGGAGTTTGTTGGAGGCGTTGGCAAGAGAAGGTGATTGTTCTTGGCCACCTCCGGTTGTTTTGTGAGAGGTTCTTGTGCTCACCTCGCGGGGATCGCGAAGAGTAACTCTATTGGATTGCGCGTGTCATTGAGTATCACACTTGAGAGTGGCACCTTGTGGTTTCCTTGCGGGGAAGTGCCTTGCGGGGCAAGTGGCTTGAGGGTCACACCAAAGGACCATCTAGGTGTTGATCGACACAACGGGTGATGTAGCTTGGCGGTGCCCAAGTGAACATCCGGGGATAAATCATTGTGTTCATCTTGTCTCCGGTGATTGGTCATCATCCTTTGTGTGTTGCCGATTGTGATTGATTGTTCATCTTATTGGTGATTGGCAACCTCGACTCGACGCGTCGGTATAACAAGTCTAATCCTTTCTTGCATTACTTTGTTTACTTTCTTGCAAAGTAGAATTGCTTGTGTGGTCGGTCGGGAACCACTTCTTGTGTAGACTAAATCCCGTGGGTAGAACTCTTGATCACTAGTGGTAGCGGTTGTGTGTGCTAGTGATCACCTACTAGAATTGTTTGGATAGGAGGCTTGCAACATCTAGTAGGCTAAGCAAAACTTGCTTTCCGCCGTTTGTGTATCTAACGAAGTTTGCTTAGTGAGTTTGTAGAAATTTTTATAGGCTATTCACCCCCCTCTAGCCATCTAGGACCTTACAAGTGGTATCGGAGCCGAGGTCACCGTTTTAGTGCAAGGCTTAACATCCTACGGTGTTAAGATGGCTCAAATTGTGTTCAACCATGTTGGGGGCAAACCGCCTATGTTTGATGGAGTTAGTTCTTTTGATCATTGGAAGAGAAAGATGATCATGTATCTTGGTTCAATACAAGAGAGAGTTTTGCAAGTCACATTGCATGATTATGCTATTCTTGATAATGATCATCTCACCGATGAAGATAGAGCCAACACAACATGCAATAGAATGGCTCTCAACACCCTATACAATGGCATTGATACAAAGGTGTTTGAGGGGATCAAGGACTTGGAGCGTGCAAGTGAAGTGTGGACAAGGTTGGGTGAGACCTATGAAGGCACCAAGGTTGTGAAGAGTGCCAAGCTATATGGACTCAAGAGTGAGTTTGAGAACTTCAAGAAGAAAGAGGATGAAACAATCATTGAAATGTTTCATCGCTTGCAAGTGATTGTGAATGATCTCAAGAGTTTGGGGCACAAGACAAAAGATGAAGATTTTTGTCACAAGTTCTTGATTTGTTTGCCGAAGAGCTTCAAGATGTTGAAGTTAATGCTACAAAGAGATGGACTTGAAGATAAGAAGCCAAATGATTTGCTTGGTGAAGTCTTGACATATGACAAATTTGATCAAGATGATGAGAAGGTGGAAGAGGAGAAGAAGAAGAAGACCGTGGCATTCCAAGCCACATCCTCCAAGGGCAAAACACCAATCTTTGAAGAAGAAGAAAACAATGAGGAAGATGGTGACTTTGAGATTGATGATGAGGCACTTGCTCTTGTGGTGAAGAAGATGGACATATGTTCATCAAGAGAAGAGGCTTCAAGAGAAATAACTTCAAGAAGCAAGAGCAACCAAGAAAGTGCTTCAATTGTGATAGCACCGAGCATCTACAAACCGAATGCCCATATGAGAAGAAGAAGAAGAACTACAACAAGGGCAAGTTTGAGAAGAAGAAGCATGAGGCCAAGATGACACTCAAGAAGGGCAAGAATGGTGCATTTGTGGTCACTTGGGAGAGTGACAATGATGATGAAGATGAAGATTCATGCAACAAGGCATTGGCTTCCATCGCCATCAACAAGAAGTCTTCATTATTCTCTTCATCACCATCGTGCTTCATGGCCAAGGAAACCAAGGTACAATATGATGATAGTGAGATGGAATATGCTCACGATGTTGATAATGTTGATGATGATGATGAACCTTCTAAGGATCAATTATATGACTTGATGCAAGAAACTAGAGATATAGCTATTGCCAAGGAAAAGGAGTGCAAGAAGCTTTCAATGAAAGTAGCAATACTTGAGAAAGCCCTAGGTGAGCTTATGACCACTCATGAGTGTCTAGTGGTAGACCATGAGAAACTTGGTGATGCTCATTCTAAGCTTGAAAAGGCTCACTCACTTCTACTTGAGCAACAAGCAAAGAAATTGATGGTTGCATCATGTGATATAGGTCTTACTTGTGACATCATTGATGAGTCATTTTATCAACCTATCATCATGACAAATGCTAACCCTTCTTGTAGCACATCATCCACCACCACCACCGACTCTACCTCTACTACTAGTGATGGCTTCACTTGTGATGCTACACATATGGTTGAGAATGAGACTCTCAAGAAGGAGGTGGATGAGCTCACTCATGCCTTAGGCAAAGCCTATGGTGGTGAGGCCCGCTTGCTAAAGTGCTTGGGTAGCCAAAGGTTCTCTCTTAACAAAGAGGGATTGGGCTATACCCCCAAGAAGGGCAAGTCGGCCTTTGCAACTCCAAAGCCTAGCTTTGTGAAGAGCAATGGTCGATTTTGCTATAGATGCAAGCAAGTTGGGCACCTAGAGCAAAGTTGCAACAAGAAGCAACAAAACAAGAAACTTGACAATGCTATACCTTTTGATTCTTGTTATGTGCTTACCAAGGGTGTGAAAGGTGTGCAAGCTAAGTTTGTTGGTACACCCATTGTTGGCCCAAAGAAGAAGGCTATTTGGGTACCAAAGAGCTTAGTCACTAACCTACAAGGACCCAAGCAAAAATGGGTACCTAAACTTCATTGATTTGCTTGTAGGTGAACTATAAAGCCGGAGGAAGGCATTGGATCATTGATAGTGGGTGTTCTCAACACATGACCGGCACATCAAGAATGTTTGATTCAATTAAGAAGAATGATAGTGGCATTGAGTCAATCACATTTGGAAATAATAAGAAAGGCAAGGTTGTTGGTTTGGGCAAGATTGCAATATCAAATGACATGAGTGTCTCCAATGTGTTGCTAGTTGAAAGCTTGGATTTCAATCTTCTCTCGGTGGCACAAATTTGTGATCTAGGCTACAAGTGCATTTTTGGGGCAAATGATGTTGAGGTAGTTTCTCTTGATGGCTCCAACTTGGTGTTCAAAGGCTTTAGATATGAGAATCTCTATCTTGTTGACTTCAACACTAGTGAAGTTTCTTTGACAACATGTCTGATATCAAAATCAAGTTTGGGTTGGCTTTGTCATAAAGGCTTGGACATGTTGGCATGAAACAATTGAAGAAGCTCACACAACACAATCTTGTTGAAGGCTTGAAAGATGTTGTATTTGAGAAGGACAAGTTGTGTAGTGCATGTCAAGCCGGGAAGCAAGTTGGAAGCTCACATCCAAATAAGAGTATAATGAGCACATGCAAGGCATTTGAGTTGTTGCACATGGATCTATTTGGCCCAACTACATATACAAGTATTGGTGGCAACAAGTATGGGTTTGTCATAGTGGATGACTTCACAAGATTCACATGGGTATTCTTTCTTAGTGACAAGAGTGAAGTGTATGACACCTTCAAGACCTTTCTCACTAGAGTTCACAATGAGTTTGACATGAGAATCAAGAAAGTGAGAAGTGACAATGGGAGTGAATTCAAGAATACAAGAATGGAAGAATTGTGTGATCACTATGGCATTGGTCATCAATTCTCGGCCAAGTACACTCCACAATCAAATGGCCTAGTTGAGAGGAAGAATAGAACATTGCTTGATATGGCTAGATCAATGCTTCATGAGTACAATATTAGTCAATCATTTTGGGATGAAGAAATCAACACGGCATGCTACTATATCAATAGGCTCTATTGTCATACTTTGCTTGAGAAGACCCCATATGAGCTACTTCATGGAAGAAAGCCCAACATTGGCTATTTTAGAGTGTTTGGTTGCAAATGCTATATCTTGAGAAAGGGCACTAGATTGGGGAAGTTTGAAAAGAGATGTGATGAAGGGTTCCTACTTGGTTATTCAACTACAAGCAAGGCTTATAGAGTTTGGAACAATTCAAGTGGCATTAGAGAGGAAGTCCATGATGTGCAATTTGATGAAACCAATGGGTCACAAGATGAAGATGAGAATCTAGAAGATGTTGGTGGAACTCAATTGGTTGAAGCTATGAAGAACATGGACATTGGTGACATAAGAGCAAAGCAAGTGGTTGATGTACAAGATGATAAAGATGAAGTGCTCAATTCTCCATTGAGGCAAGCTAGCAATGCTCAAGTGCAAGATCATGGTGCTAGTTCATCAAATGAAGACAAGTCAAGTGATCAACCAAGCTCAAGCAATCAAGTGCAAGTGCTACAACCACAACATGTTGCAAGAGATCACCCAATTGATAGTGTTATTGGTGATATTAGAAGTGGTGTGCAAACAAGATCAAGAGTGGCAATGATATGTGAATATGCATCATTTGTGTCCACCAAAGAGCCAAAGAAAGTTGAGGAAGCTTTGGATGATGCCGATTGGATCATGGCAATGCAAGAAGAGCTCAACAACTTCACAAGAAATGATGTGTGGGAGTTAGTTGAGAGGCCGGAGGATCACAATGTCATTGAAACCAAATGGGTTTTCAAGAACAAGCAAGATCAAGATGGTGTTGTGATTAGAAACAAAGCAAGACTAGTTGCACAAGGCTATACTCAAGTTGAAGGTCTTGATTATGATGAAACATATGCTCCGTGGCAAGATTGGAGGCAATAAGGATTCTATTGGCTTATGCATGTGCCCACAATATCAAGTTATATCAAATGGATGTCAAGGGTGCATTTCTCAATGGGATCATCAATGAGCTAGTATATGTTGAGCAACCTCCCGGTTTTGAAGATGAGAAGAAGCCCAACCATGTGTATAAGTTGAAAAAAGCTTTGTATGGCTTGAAGCAAGCACCTAGAGCATGGTATGAGAGATTGAAGACTTTTCTTCACTCCAAGGGGTTCATTATGGGCAAGGTTGATACTACTCTATTCACCAAGAAGATTGGCAATGATCTCTTCATTGTGCAAATTTATGTTGATGATATCATCTTTGGATCAACCAATCAAGCATATTGTGAAGAATTTGGTGAAATGGTGGCAAAAGAGTTTGAGATGTCCATGATTGGTGAACTTAGCTATTTCCTTGGTCTTCAAGTCAAGCAATTGAAGAATGGGACATTTGTGAGTCAAGGGAAATACATAAGGGACATGTTGAAGAAGTTTGGGATGCAAGATGCAAAGCCAATCTCAACTCCAATGGGCACCAATGGGAATCTTGATAGTGATCATGATGGCAATATGGTGAATCAAAAGGATTATCGGTCATTGATTGGAAGTCTACTCTATGTCACCGCATCAAGGCCGGATGTCATGTTTAGTGTTTGCATGTGTGCTAGATATCAAGCCTCACCAAGAGAAAGTCATCTCACGGCCGCAAAGAGAATATTGAGGTACTTGAAGCAAACAAGAGATGTTGGACTATGGTATCCTAAGGGGTCAAAGTTTGAATTGATTGGATATTCGAACTCCGACTATGGTGGTTGCAAGATCAATAGAAAGAGCATAAGTGGTACATGTCAACTTCTTGGAAGATCACTTGTGTCATGGTCCTCAAAGAAACAAAATAGTGTGGCAATCTCAACCGCCGAAGCCGAATATGTTAGTGCGGGGAGTTGTTGTGCACAATTGCTTTGGATGAAGTCAACTTTGAAGGATTATGGCATCAACTTCAAGAATGTGCCATTGTTTTGTGATAATGAAAGTGCAATCAAGATGACACAAAACCCGGTTCAACATGGAAGAACAAAGCACATTGACATAAGGCATCACTTCATAAGAGATCATCAACAAAAGGGTGACATTTCTATTGAAAGTGTGGGCACCGATGATCAACTTGCCGACATACTCACCAAGCCACTTGATGAAAGAAGGTTTTGCAAGCTAAGGAATGAATTGAACATTCTTGACTTCTCAAACATGTGTTGAATGCACCCCACCACTACTTGACATGCCTCTCCTTCGTCAAAGCAAGGTACCATTGGTTGACATGTCATTCATGCTTAGGATTATACTTGTGGTAGCACATGTAGACATACAAGGTGCATTTGGAGCATTCATGATAAATCAAATGTGTTTGATGTATATATGTTTACCACTATTGCTTCTATGCTTTGTTTGTTCTAGTGGTGACATATGACATGTTTGTGGGCTTGCAATCCTAGTGTTGAATCTAGAATATTTGCTACAAGTGTTTAATTCAACATAGGCAAGATAACCCTTGTCATGAGGTGTGAAGAAGCTTGTCTTTGGTTCAAACCGAATTAAATGTCTTTGGCAAGTGGTCTAGATTGAACCAAATTTGACTAAAGTTTTGTTTACTCCATCAAAGTCCTTTTCTCTCCACAATTTGATCCCATTTTTGGGCAATTGTTGACAAAGGGGGAGAGAAAAAGATGATTGAACATGATAAAGGGGTAAATAAAATTTTGATGCACACAAGAAGGGGGAGCAAGCTCATGAACAATATTGTTGCATTTGTTTGTGCATTCTCATATGACTTGCTCATGGCACCTAGTTTCAAAGTTTTATACAAGTGGTGTCTCCTTGCTTGTGTGGTGCAATGCTAGTATAGGACTTAAATGGTGAAATGATCTACTAGCATGCATAGGATGTAACTAGACTCCCCTTACTGTACAAGTGGTTCAAGAACTTTGCTTATAATGTTGATCTCACGGGGTTCTTGAGTTTTTGATGGATGTCTATTTACTTCATGGTGCTAAGGATGGTGTAAAAGGCAACTCCGATTGGTATCACGCTTCAAAGGTCCATTTCTTACACCTTAGCATCATTTTGGTAGAATTACTCTCCCATCACTTCTATCCATGCATATGTGCAAAGCTTCAAATCCAAACTCTATGCACATATGTAGGGGGAGCTAATGCTACCAAAACCGAACTTGCTATAGTTGTCCAAATTCCTCTTGTGAGCTTAATGATTGGACAAGTATGAAAGGTTCAAAATCTTTATTATAAAATCATCTTTGTTGATGTTGTCATCAATTACCAAAAGGGGGAGATTGAAAGCTCCTAGTTTGGTTTTGGCTAATTGATGAAACCTAGGACTAACCTTGTTTATCTAAGTGGTTGATTTAGAGAAAGGTTGTCCACATGATGAGCATATTGAATATGAAGCATGACACATGTCATGTGATCAAAGATGAAGATCAAGACGATGCTTGGCTCCATGGACCGATGTTGAAGGTGAAGGGCTAGTCGAGGCTTCGGAGTGAAGGACCATGCGATGGTGAAGCTCGGGAAAGACTAGGCGCCGATGGACCGATGCGCAGTGAAGGGCAAGTGAAGTCGAGGTCGATGGATCGAGACGGTCACATGATGGTGTGAAGCATTCATATCATTTGGAGGAACAAAATGGGCTCAAGGCAAAGGTATAACCAATAGGGCCATTTTGTTTTGCACTCAAGACACCATAGAGGGTGTGAGTGGTTTAGGATCGATAGCCGCACTATTAAGAGGGGAAGTCTTATCGGCTATTCGACGCACGGGTGCCACTAGGTGAATTCATGAAGTGCATTGCATGTAGGACCTAGTGAGCTAACCAAATCCTTTAAAATGATTGTGAAAGGCTAACACACAAACACATGGAGTTGTACACTTGATGGTGTTGGCACATTTGCAAAGGAGTAGAGAAAAGAGAGGAAGTTGGAGAAGGTTCCGTGAACTCTTGTATCGAAATGAGAGCCGGTGGTTCTTAGATTGGAAAACTGCTTTGATCCTTAATGTTTGGGATCATGAGGATATGTTGGTTGCATAGTCCTCTGAATAAGCTTTCCAACGAGCCCAAGAACATCGAAAACGGAGTTCGGAGCTAAGAGATATGCCCAGTTGAATGCGGAGTGGTCTGCTGCCACGAAAGCGGCGGACACGTCCGGAGCTTTGCGTCCGACGCGTCCGGTGGGCATAGAAAGCGTCCGGCGCACACAAAAGCGAGAGTTCGATGGTGGGCAGTGTTGACACTAGATACGCACACGAAAGAATCAAAGAGAAATAATCCGCAAGCGCACGGATATCGGTGAGCACTTCACCCGGGAGATAAGTCCTGAGTATCGTATTTGTTTTTATCCGCTAAGAGAAAACGTGCAATAGACTAACCCGATCTTTACTTCTACCCCTGGGCTGCTAGTCAAGTGAGAATTAAGCGATATAGAGAGAACTCCTTCGTCAGTCTTCTTCTAACCTATGGCAAGCTTTGAGACTACTGTTCTAAGGGGGTACCTGAGGAAAAGACACCACAAAGGATGCTAAACCGGGCACAAAGGACCTACCTTACCTACCAACGGGAAGTGGATTACAAAGGTAATAAAGGGATTGTCACTTCCCTCACTACTACCATGGTTCCGGCCGAATAGGGAGCATCTACAAGTGAACCTAGCCTAAGCACCACGCTTATGCTAAAGAACAATTACTCTATTCCTAACGCGGTTTCTAATAAAGTAAACTTGTAAACCAAAGAACAATAATAACAACGAACTTACTAGTATTAGAAGTTGAATTGCCGAATGATTCGGGAAACCAAGCCTCGGGTTAGGAGACTTGATCCCGCAGATACTGCTTGGAGAGGAGACACCGACAGCCGGGCTTCCTCCAAATCTACCTCCACTCTATACTCTCTCAATCTCTCTTGATACTAATACCCTATAGAGATAGATCCATTCGAGGGACCCTTCTCTATCTAACTCTCTCTCTCTCGGATTGAAGTCTTGAATGAATTGGAGAATGAATTAGGGTTTTACCCGGGGGCCGGGGGCTCGCTTATATAGCCCCCTAGGATTAACCACAGCCCTCGGATCAAACCGACCTAAATGGACGATAATTATTGCTCTTCAAAGTCGGTGGAGGTAGGATCCGCGAGACTCCACCTGATTGGTGGAGCTGGGGAGTCGGCCGACTCCCCCCCCCTGGGCGGCCGACTCTGGCCAATGCCAGGTGGGCCCCAGGTTTCAGGTGTCGCCTTCTGGAGTCTTCTAGATTATACTTTTTCACCCGTTCGGTCTTTCTCTCTATGTAAACCCCGACATGTGGGTCATCTTGGGTAGTTTTCATTTGTCACCCCTATGAGAAATAGATATTCACCAAAACTCGTGGAATTACGTCGGTGGTAACCCTATATCTATCAAGTATTTATGAATAGGTTCATTTGCATGCTAAGTTGACGGTTAATTTTATGAGTTAACGACCGTCAACAAACTCCTCACACTTGTCTTTTACTCGTCTCCGAGGAAAAGGATGGATTACTTTAAGCATAGCCTCAAACCAAGACATCAACATTTAGATTATCCCGATCATACCATCTTTGCGGGATTCAAAGTGTCTACCATTGAACTTTGGGGAGTTGAAAGATGGAATAGCGCGAAGTAGAGATCCTTCTTCTATCAATCCTGTCATTCGGAGTTTTTATAATATTTTTGCAAAGAAACTTAGCTTACCCTTCTCCATCATGTAGCACACTCGAATCACTCTTTATATGTGGTATTTGTAGAACTCACCATTAAGTATAGAGCAGTCTAATCTCTCAATGTATGTAGTATTTATGGAACTCACTTGAGGCATGTGAAGGGTATGCCTCCTACTATATAAAGGCTTATGTGGAGTTAAGGTATTTCAAGGAATAGCATTTTTACCTGCGTATATTGATTAGTCAAAAACGGGAACCAAGGAGAGGGGGACCTTACTCTAGATCAAGTGTGTGCAAGTGTGTGGAATATTTGGTGGCTAAATTTATGATAATGATGCTCCTTCCCTCTCTTGCACACTCTTCTCTTGAACATTGCTTTGCTGATCTTCTCTTAAATAACTCTTTGAGCTTCTTTAAACTTTCTTCTCTTGGGATCAGAATACTTTAGAGCTCATGGGCTATCTCTTTTCTTTTCTTTCTTCTCTTTTTTTTACATTATTTTTGCATAGCCCATGTCTCAATCTTGGACAATAACTTTCTTGAACATGATGATGGTGATAATAATAATCTTCTTTCAACAACTGGATGATGATAACAATTCTTGGAGCATATAGAAATCCTAGAAAAGTGTATGTATCCTCTCCCAGTGTAGGAGATGGATGAATGGCGGAAAGCATGTTTTTGCGTACTCCCAGTGTAGGAGCAGCGGATATATATGTGGGTGTAAGTGCACTTGATCGTATGAGTAAGAGACCCTTCTCTATGGCTCTAATACCGCCAAGACTATTCTCAACACAAATAAAAAGCTTATGTGCTGGTCTTTCAGAATTTTTGTCGACGAGGCTCTATAGGTATTTATTACCACAGAGGAGAAGTATAGCTAAAGTTTTAAGATTTTCGAAAAGAAATTCTCCAAGCAACTAGACATCAAGAATTCAGGTTCTCATGGTCCATGCTATATCTTGTCCTCAACAACTTAAGTAAAATGGGGTCCCTATAAATTAACGTTCCCAACAAAGCAACGGGGATTCCCGGGGAATTATCATGGTGTGAGTCTATCTTGGGGTCATGATTAAAATAATCTACCTTCTTAATATATATAGCAAGTGATTTAATTCAAAGTGTTCCCCAAATGAATCGGAAAACGTGATCGGTATAAATTTTAGAACGTAGGGAAGCAAACCTGACCGTGGACGAAAAAAGCCGGAGCCAAATGGGCCCACCCCGGGGCGGCCGACTCTATATATGGGGCGGCCAACTCGCGGTGGCCCTCGGGGTCCGCTTCGTCGTGCGTGATCTTTACGTCGTATATTCTCAAATATTTTTGCTAGTTCGCGATATCCGTTAGTTTCGTCGTCGGTTGCCTCCCCCACACTAGATTCTGTTATCTTCATTCACAACAAGGTGGAGACAAAAGAGGCAACACATATGCAATAATAAATATAACTAGAAACTTTATTTCATCTTTATTAAGGCCTGGATTACAAGTATTGAAAGGAACTAAAATCGAACTAAGCTTTAACTAAGCACTCTTGCAAACTAAAACTTTTAATCTAAGCAATCTAAATCATACTAGGCCTTTACGAGCTAAGATGGATCTCATCTAATCAACTCGCTTCTCTAGAGCGTCTAACTTTTTCTCTAGCTTATCTGTCCTCTTCTCTAGCGCACGAAGTCTATCTATGAGAGTGACAATACTACCGCTCTGGACACGGCGCGGTTTGCGAGATGCAATAATGTCGCGCCGAGTTTCTAGCTCTGTCTCTAAGTCTGCAACGGTCTTGTGACGCTTCCGTGGAACTTCTGAGGCGGCGAGAGCTGCTTTTGGGGCTTCCTTCGGAGGGACGAACTTCACTTTGCTCGGGTGAGCACGGACTCCCTCAAAATACGAGCGCTCTCCAGTGCTATACTTAGCACAGACGATCTCCCCTTGCTTGTTGGTCTTCACTCCCATAAGCATCTCATTGTGCTTAGGAGGGAGGATCCTGGTGCCTTCTGGGAGCTTCACAATAGGACCCTTTGGTGGAGGTCCATCTAGGAGCAAAGGCTTGGGTGCGCGATGACTGGTTGGGCGAAGTAGCTATGGCCGTAAGCTTGAGGTTTTGGAGGGATAGAGGCTAGAGGTTTTGGCTCGGCAAGAACGATGGCCTTGGACTTAGGCTCCTCCTTTGGGATGGTGTTGAGATCAATCCCGAAGCGGATCAATCTCCTATCTAAGTTTTACGGCTCGGCTTCACCATTCTTTGCGTAGCAAGCTTGATGCTAGGAGGAGGAGGCTTTAGATGGAATGAGGTTGGCCTGAGGCTGTGCTTCTTTATATAGGGGGGATGGAGAGGCATCTAAAGGGCATCTAAAGGGAATCTCCGAAGGAATAAAGCGTCAACGTGATCTCAAAAACCCTAATCGGCAAAAATTCCCGAAGGAAGAGTATAGAAGGATCACGAATGCAAAAGCTGGCGGCGAATGGGGGAGTCCATGGGTCGGCCGACTCCCCCTTTGGGGCGGCCGACTCGGCGGTGTGGACTCCCCGCCGGGGTTTTTCGCAACCTAATTAGCGTATTTTTGTCATTCGGAAAAATACCCTGGACCCCGAAAAATGAAAAGTAAAATGGTCGGGCCCAACTACCTAATTGAGAAAGAAATTTAATTCATCTATTTCACCTATTTATTCAATGGGCTCTAAAAATATTTTAAGGCGTTGACCATTTACCTTGAATATCGTACCTTCGTTGTTGCGAAGCGTAACGGCTCCATGCGATGATGAGCTTACTACTTCGAACGGTCCTTCCCATTTGCTTCGAAGCTTTCCTTGCCCGAAGAGTTTGACCCACGGAATTAAAAAGTAATACCTTGTCTCCGGGTGTGAACTCCTTGATCTTGATTCTCTTGTCATGCCATCTTTTCACTCTCTCTTTATATATCTTGGCGTTGAGATAAGCTTTTTCTCTCCATTCTTCTAATTCAGGAGATTTGCATCTTCCTCTTTCTCTCCCGTCGCTTCTAGATCCATATTCCATTTTTTGATGGCCCAAAGTGAGCTTTGAATTCCGGCTCTTGGCAAGTGGCGAGTCTTTCCATAGACCAGTTGATATGGTGACGTCCCGATAGGTGTCTTGTAGGCCTGTTTGATATGCCCATAGTGCATCGGGAAGCTTGTCCTTCCATGCAGTTCCCATTTCATTCTTTGTCTTCGAAGAATATTCTTGATTTGCTTATTTGATGTCTCGCTTGGCCACTTGTCGAGGGTGATACGGAGTAGCAATGTTATGACGTACTCCATGTTTCAGTAAGTATTGCTCAAAACGCTTGTCGATGAAATGTGATCCTCCATCACTTATGACTATCCTTGGGACTCCAAATCTTGGAAATATTATTTCTTCGAACATCTTCTTGGAGCTTGAGCTATCCGCCTTTTTGCATGGCAGAGCTTCGACCCATTTGGATACGTAGTCCACTGCTACTAGGATGTATTCACATTTCTTCGATGGTGGAAATGGTCCCATAAAGTCAATTCCCCAGACGTCAAAAAGCTCAATCTGAAGATTGTTGATGAGTGGCATGGCATCCCTTGAATTGATGTTGCCATGTCTTTGACAAGGACCGCATCTCTGAATGAAATCTTTTGTGTCTTCATACATTGTTGGCCAAAAGAATCCACATTGCCAAATTTTTGCATGTGTACGGAACACCCCATAATGACCTCCATACGGTGATGAGTGGCATCTTTCAATGATTTTGATTCCTTCTTCAGTTGGCACACATCTTCTAAGCAGGCCATCAGAGCACACTCGGAAGAGGTAGGGTTCATCCCATATGTGAGTACGACTCTCCTGAATAAGTTTCCTTTTGTTGCCTCCTGGTGGTACGTAACCCTTTTTGTAACCATAAAATTAACAATATCTCGCATACCGGGGTTAGATCTGTTGATTCCGTAGAGCATGTCATCCGGAGTGCGTCGTCGATGGGTAGTTCTGTGGTTTCTCAAACCGCATTCTAGACAAGTGATCGGCAATAGAGTTTTCTACTCCCTTTTTATCTTTTATTTCTAAGTCAAATTATTGGAGTAATAAAATCCATCTTATCAAACAGTGTTTAGCATCTTTCTTAGTGAGCAAATATTTTAAAGCGGCATGATCGGTGTAAACAATTACTTTGGCACCCACTAAGTAGGATCTAAACTTATCAATAGCAAAGACAACGACTAGGAGCTCTTTTTCAAAGTGGTAGCATAATTAAGCTGAGGTCCAGTCAAAGTTTTGCTAGCGTAAGCTATTGCATGATGCTTTTTATCCTTAGTCTGTCCTAACACTGCTCCTACAGCGTAGTCACTTGCATCACACATAATTTCAAAAGGTAAAGTCCAATCAGGGGGTTGAATGATTGGAGCAGAAATAAGCGCTTTCTTAAGGATCTCAAATGATTGTAAGCAGGCATCATCAAAGTCAAAAGGAACATCCTTAGCCAATAAACGGGTGAGAGGTCTAGCGATGAATGAAAAATCTTTTATGAATCTACGATAAAAACCAGCATGGCCAAGGAAACTTCTAATTCCCTTCACATTGATAGGAGGAGGTAGTTGCTCAATTACTTCTATTTTGGCTCTATCTACCTCAATGCCTCTTTCAGACACTAAGTGTCCTAGCACTATTCCTTCTCTAACCATGCAATGACACTTTTCCCAATTAAGGACTAAGTGTTTTTCCTCACATCTTTGCAAAACACGATCTATGTTTTCAAGACACTCATCAAAAGTTTTTCCATAAACAGAAAAGTCATCCATGAAAACTTCCATAATCTTTTCAATCATATCAGAAAATATAGACATCATACATCTTTGAAAAGAAGCTGGTGCATTACATAACCCAAAAGACATCCTACGATAAGCAAAGGTTCCATAAGGGCATGTAAAGGTTGTTTTGTTTTGATCATTAGGATGGATAGGGATTTGATGATATCCAGAATATCCATCAAGGAAGCAAAAGTAAGAATGGTTGGCTAATCGCTCGAGCATCTCATCAATGAAAGGCAAAGGAAAGTGATCCTTTCTTGTTGCTTTATTAAGCTTTCTATAATCTATGCACATTCGCCATCTGTGACGGTTCTTTGTGGGATTAACTCATTTTTCTCATTTTGGACAACGGTCATGCCTCCCTTTTTAGGCACAACTTGGACGGGGCTGACCCACTCCTTGTGTGGCATGGGGTAAATGATCCCGGCGTGTATCGGTTTTAAAACTTCTTTCTTAACAACTTCCCTCATCGCATTATTGAGTCTACGTTGGGGTTCTCTAGATGGTGGAACATCGGGATCCGTGGGAATGCGATGGGTACAAAGGGCAGGACTGATTCCTTTGAGGTCCGGGAGTGAGTAGCCAAAAGCTTTTTGATGTTTTTCTAGGACGGCCATTAAGCGAAAAGTCGCTCCCAGTGAGAGTATCACTTATGATGACGGGGAGAGTCTGGATCATTTCCTAGAAAGGCATATCTAAGACCGGGTAAGGGTTTGAACTCAATAGGAGGCCTAGGTGGTAAGGTAAACTCATCATCTAAAGGTTCATTCTCAGAAGGGTCAGCTTCTTCTTCTATGAAGAATCTAGCTTCATCTTCTAATTCTGGCTTCACTAGGAATTCTAGAGAAGCTGCTCTAAATTCCTCCAATGGATCATAATGTGGATAAGGCTCGGTCATAGTATTTAAAGAGTGTGAAATGGACATTGCAAACTGAAGTTTCTTGCCTAAACAAATGTTTAGCTTCCCAGTTTGTCCTTCATAAAGAAGTCTTCTAAATGGTTGTCCTATCAACAGGTGGAAATCCCCTATGTCAAAGACATAAAAGCTCAAGTGGACAGGGGTTTCTTCTACCCGAAGTGGTAGGACATGTAGGATTCCTAAACAAGGAAGAATTTGTTTTGAAAGATTTCTTATGAACTTCACTGTTGGGGTTAATGTTATGTCTTTCTGCAAATATTTTGCTAGTGTGGTAGACATGATATTTATACCCACAACTGGATTGTAGAGAGCGTCTATGCGATCATTGTTAATCATGCAATGAATGGGAAGAGAAGATGAATCCAAACGAATTATTTGAGAGGAAAGCTCGACTCTTCTAACCACTCATTGCTTATGACATGAGACACTAACTCTCCCGAGGTCTTTCTTGTTGGAATATCCTCATCAATATTGCATGGCTTGATTGGGTAATATTTGCCTTGTGGCTTCTTCACCTTGTGATAGTTGAAGATGTTTCCAAAATCGGAAAACGAGATCGGGTTCAATATCTAGCATAAAATCGGGAAGTGGAATGTCTTCCTTGTCTTGCTCAAGACATGGGTTGGCTGAAGTTGATGGTGTATCTGGCAAAGGGTTGGCTTCAGCTACTTGAGGTTCTACTTCTAGGAGGTAGTCTAATTCACTGGATAGGATTTGGTCTAAGATTGATCTTGCTTTCTCAGCAGAGATATGCAAGAATGATCCTCCCGAAGTTGTGTCGAGCAATTTTCTACTGTCTCTACTCAGACCTTTATAAAAATGCTGTAAAAGAATGGGATCTGGTAGACTAAGGTCCGGGCCTGATGCTAAAAGTGTAGTAAAACGATTCCAGGATGAGGCCAAAGATTCTTCAGGTTCTTGCTTAATAGTCAGAACCTTGACTCTAAGGTCGACGATTTGGGAGATGGGGTAGAAATCTAGGCAAAAGTTGGAGCGTAAGGATCCCCAATCCCCTTGTTGCTTACCTACAACTTTATCATACCATTGTCTAGCTTTTCCCTTTAATGAGAAAGGAAATAGCTTCCAACGGAGGGTTTTGTCGGACATGCCCTCTATGCGAAGACGATCACATGTTTGCTCAAAGTCTCTAATGTGAAGGTAAGGGTTTTCGTCTCCTTCTCCCGAAAAGGATAGGCTTTGGACCAATGCAATCAACCGCGGACTCGGCCTATAGCTAGGTGTTTGGATAGGTTGTGATGACTCATGTGGCACTAGGTGGTCTCCGTGGGTACGAGAAAATTGAAAGATAGGAATGGAATTTGATTTATCCATAAGGATAGAAAAAGATAAAATGTATTGAAAAGTAAAGTGAAAGAAAAAGATAAAAGTATAGGTACAAGGTAGAGCAAGATTTAGGTTATCTAAGCGAGACCGTCTTTCTCCCCGCAACGGCGCCGAAATGCTTGTTGACACTAGATACGCACACGAAAGAATCAAAGAGAAATAATCCGCAAGCGCACGGATATCGGTGAGCACTTCACCCGGGAGATAAGTCCCGAGTATCGTATTTGTTTTTATCCGCTAAGAGAAAACGTGCAATAGACTAACCCGATCTTTACTTCTACCCCTATGGCTGCTAGTCAAGTGAGAATTAAGCGATATAGAGAGAACTCCTTCGTCGGTCTTCTTCTAACCTATGGCAAGCTTTGAGACTATTGTTCTAAGGGGGTACCCGAGGAAAGACACCACAAAGGATGCTAAACCGGGCACAAAGGACCTACCTTACCTACCAACGGGAAGTGGATTACAAAGGTAATAAAGGGTTGTCACTTCCTCACTACTACCACGGTTCCGCCGAATAGGGAGCATCTACAAGTGAACCTAGCCTAAGCACCACGCTTATGCTAAAGAACAATTACTCTATTCCCAACGCGGGCGAAATAAAGTAAACTTGTAAACCAAAGAACAATAATAACAATGAACTTACTAGTATTAGAAGTTGAATTGCCGAATGATTCGAAACCAAGCCTCGGGTTAGGAGACTTGATCCCCAGATACACTGGAGAGGAGACACCGACAGTAGGGCTTCCTCCAAATCTACCTCCACTCTATACTCTCTCAATCTCTCTTGATACTAATACCCTATAGAGATAGATCCATTCGAGGGACCCTTCTCTATCTAACTCTCTCTCTGGATTGAAGTTTTGAATGAATTGGAGAATGAATTAGGTTTTACCCGGGGCCGGGGCTCGCTTATATAGCCCCTAGGATTAACCACAGCCCTCGGATCAAACCGACCTAAATGGACGATAATTATTGCTCTTCAAAGTCGGTGGAGGCGGGATCCGCGAGACTCCACCCGATTGTGGAGCGGGGAGTCGGCCGACCCCCCGGGCGGCCGACTACGGCCAATGCCGGTGGGCCCTGTGTTTCGTGTGTCGCCTTCCGGAGTCTTCTAGATTATACTTTTTCACCCGTTCGGTCTTTCTCTCTATGTAAACCCCGACATGTGGGCCATCTTGGGTAGTTTTCATTTTGTCACCCGCAGAAATAGATATTCACCAAAACTCGTGGAATTCCTATCGGTGGTAACCCTATATCTATCAAGTATTTATGAATAGGTTCATTTGCATGCTAAGTTGACGGTTAATTTTATGAGTTAACGACCGTCAACAGCAACGAAAATATGCTCTCTGGGTAGCGTCCCAGGCGAGCATAGGACGCGTCCGCGCTCATTTTTTGGGCGTCCGGCACTCCTAACGGCTAGTTTTTCTGCACACGGAATTGAACGCATAGAACGCGTCCCGGTGGTTGCATAGAACGCGTCCGGCGCGTGTATTTCGGCTGCCCGAGCTGCCCAACGGCTAGTTGTTTGAGTTGAGGCTATAAATAAAGGGATGGGCGGGCTTGGCTCCCTCTCTTGGCTCTCTAACTCATTCATTCATCCTTTGAGCTGAAGAAACACTCTCCCTCTCATCTCTCTTGCTTGTTGCTCATCCAAAGTGAGATTGAGAGATCACCTAGTGCATTGCATTGCTTGAGAGCATTCTAGTGGCACTTGTGGGTGGTTTAGCCGGTGGATTTCTTGTTACTCTTGGAGAGTACCGCTCCTAGCCGGCTTGGAGTTTGTTGGAGGCGTTGGCAAGAGAAGGTGATTGTTCTTGGCCACCTCCGGTTGTTTTGTGAGAGGTTCTTGTGCTCACCTCGCGGGGATCGCGAAGAGTAACTCTATTGGATTGCGCGTGTCATTGAGTATCACACTTGAGAGTGGCGCCTTGTGGTTTCCTTGCGGGGAAGTGCCTTGCGGGGCAAGTGGCTTGAGGGTCACACCAAAGGACCATCTAGGTGTTGATCAACACAACGGGTGACGTAGCTTGGCGGTGCCCAAGTGAACATCCGGGGATAAATCATTGTGTTCATCTTGTCTCCCGGTGATTGGTCATCATCCTTTGTGTGTTGCCGATTGTGATTGATTGTTCATCTTATTGGTGATTGGCAACCTCGACTCGACGCGTCGGTATAACAAGTCTAATCCTTTCTTGCATTACTTTGTTTACTTTCTTGCAAAGTAGAATTGCTTGTGTGGTCGGTCGGGAACCACTTCTTGTGTAGACTAAATCCCGTGGGTAGAACTCTTGATCACTAGTGGTAGCGGTTGTGTGTGCTAGTGATCACCTACTAGAATTGTTTGGATAGGAGGCTTGCAACATCTAGTAGGCTAAGCAAAACTTGCTTTCCGCCGTTTGTGTATCTAACGAAGTTTGCTTAGTGAGTTTGTAGAAATTTTTATAGGCTATTCACCCCCTCTAGCCATCTAGGACCTTACAGAGCTCCAATGGAGGAGAGAGAGGGAGAGCTTTGGTATGTTCAGTATTTGAGTGAATGCGCAGAGGAAGAAGATAACCGTTGTGAGAGAAGACTGCAGTATAAATACTGGACTCTATCCAACGATCGACCGGTGGGCGACACAAACGCCCATTAAGGGCGACACTATCGCCCCTACCAAAGCAGCTTGAATTGGTCTGAATTTTGGCTGGCTACTTTGGTTGGGTGTAAGGATGTGTTTGGTATGGATTTGAGCATCTGGTTGCACACTTGACCAACTAACCTAGAATCCCTCTTAATAGTATGACTTTTCCTAAACTCAAGATTCAAAAGTAAAATGAAATTAAAGCTCCTGAGTCTAGCAAGCCATCCTTTATGAACTGAGGGGTACCTGCAACCTGTTCATCAACATCCTTTTGCATTCCCTGCTTGTCATCTCGATAAATCTCATTAGTTCCCTAATTCGGTGATCATCGACACCAAAACCCACAAAGTGGCTTGATTGCACTTACCAGGGACAAACCCATCATGGTGCCCAAACTCTACGGCCAAATCGTTGCCCATGAGCAATGCAAGGAGCTCACCAACGGCACCGGCAACAACGCCCAACTCTCCGCGAAGGGGTATTTTTCCTTTGGTCCAATACGTCCCGTTACTTGTCAATGAGCATAGATGAGATCAGACGGAGCTATCACGCTTCTTAGCAATGAGATGAGATGAGCTCAGATGGAGTGGTCGTCGCTGTTGGTGGTGGGGTGCTCACTACCACCGACCTTGGGCACCTTGGCCCCTGCTTCGTGCCCCTTGCCCTAGAGCACAACATAGAGGCTCATGGCGATGAGCACCGCGCCTAGTGTTGTACCTGTGTGGAACTCCTCGCCGAGCGGTGGGAGCGAGGATGGCAACCATTAACCACATCGGAGGCTGGTAGTTTACCACACCTCCGAACAGATCCCTTTCTCGAGAGCATCCAAAACGGTTTGGCAATTCTCGTTTGGCAAATGAGGGAGTTTGCCAAGTCCCAAGGCAATATGGCAAAGGTGTAAAGAGGCAATCTCCAACGGTTTTGCATTATCACTTGGGAAAAATAGAAATTTTCTGGGCCCGCATGTTTCCTTTGTCGCGGCAACTTCTTCCCCGGCGGTCGGCGCTCGCTCCGCCTGTGCAATGGCCAACAAGTGCGACGCAAGTGGATGCCGGCCTCGCTCGCCACGCGCTTGCTCCGGCCGCCGGGCGCCGGAGGCCGCACGTCTCGTCATCCCTGCCGCAGCCGACGAGATCGGGCATGATAGACGGCCAGTTTATGCACGCACAAAGGTTTGATATGAAGTACAAGTCTCAGTTTACTGCTTCCTTGTCACAAAACTCAAATAAAAAACTTTGGCCAACATGCAGGAATGCAGTATAAATTCTCCAGAGAATGGACCTCTTCCACCTGATGCTCCATCATGGTGCCAGGCACCATTTGATCCTGAAGGCCTCCTCAGGTCAGTGCTTTTGCTAATTCTTGGTCACTGCCGATAAGCTTGTCTTGCAATGCAAGTTCCTCCAACCGAGTGTTAGTTCTTACTGTCATTTATTGGTGTTTCAGCTCCGTTATGGCCATTGTCACTTGCTTGATTGGACTCCAGTTTGGGCATATAATTATACATTTTGAGGTATATAATGCTGGTCTGTGATACTAGGTTGATGTGTATTATTCTTTTTTAGTCCTGTAAAATATTCTTACATTCTTACCTGCAGAAGCACAGGGGACGAATCACCAATTGGTTGGTCCCATCCTTCAGCATGTTAGCTCTAGCCTTCTTAATGGACTGCGTTGGTAAGTATTCACCTGACACTGATCAACCACATGCTTATTCCTTATCCTGAGCTTGAGATGAATAGAAGAAACTTTCATGATACTTTTTCAGGAATGCGCATGAATAAACCACTATACACGATAAGCTACACTCTGGCTACTGCTGGTGCCGCGGGTCTTCTTTTCGCTGGAATTTATGCTCTTGTTGGTCTTCTTAAACCTGAAAGACATAGATATGCTAGAGCCATCCATCATCTCCAAAACCTCACAGTAACTGTCATGAATTTTTCAGGTGGATCTGTACGGGTTCAGAAGACCTACCATTCCCATGGAGTGGATGGGGAAGCATGCCCTGATGATATACGTGCTGGTGGCGTGCAACATACTTCCCATGTTCATCCGTGGCTTCTACTGGAGGGACCCCAACAACAGCCTTGTAAGTTCAAATATGACAGCATTATGCCTATCCGAGCCGCAGAGATTTCAATGGGCTCTACAAGTGCAGTTCATGTTTTGTTGGAATACCTAACAATGAACCTTTTTTTACATGATGAAAATACAGCTGAGAGTCATTGGTATCGGGGCGTGAAGCTATGATCTTCTACATTTCAGGCCCAAACTTGGACATGGGTTTTTCTTCTTAATATAACGATGAACAGCTCTCTAGCGATGTTCAAGAAAACTAATCTTGGACACGGACGGGATGCAGAAGTAGGCACTCAGGCAAGTTTTGCTATGCAGTTAGAGCACGATATTGCTCAGCTCATGCGTCATGGGTCTGCCTATTCGATCAGCACTGCCGGGCAGGCTGTTGCCGCTTGCAGGAGAGTCCATTCTCCCTGACATCTTTGTATATGGTGGAGTTGAGCATGTATATGATATCATACGAGCAATACGATGGGATTCAGATGAAATATAGTACATATCCAACAAGGTCACACTGGAAACTTCAACCTTTCTTGTCGTGCTCGTGCTTCATCTTAGAAGCATGCGCTTGTTTTGTCTGAAATCAATTCCGTTTAAAAAGCTCAGAAAGAATAAATACTCCCATAACTTTGGGGTAGCCATAGAAGGCATAATGAGTTTCTAAATTATAGCTTTTGTCTGGAATCAAGTACTTGTATCTTTCAAAATGTTTACAATTCCACATCGTAGTGTCCATATTTTAGAGTCAAAACTCAGAAAGTCGCAACACCTGGATTTATATCACTTGTACAATGCAAAAGGTCCAAGAAATAACTTATCAAATAACCCCAAGCTCAGACGAAAGAAAGAAGAACGAAAAATTGTTTTTGTTATTTATTGATATATTTTTTAGCGTCAAGCAATAAATTTTCACACAAATGTTTATTTACAAAAGAAGGACCAAATTAGCATACACCCCAGTACCTCACCCCACTTTTGCTTCTCGACACTTGAGATGCACATTCTACTGAACATACAGAAACAAACGGAATCTGCAGGTGACGAACTGACACAGCGACGATGCATCCACCATGTGAACGTAACAATATTGCAGCTCCAGACTATGAATTTGGTGCCAAAGGATAGTCTCGAACCCGAAATGCCCCAATCTGCCAAAAACAAGGCAACGGTAAATTATGTGAAGATAAAGCTAAGTGATTTATTCAAATCGTGCATAAGAATATGAATGAGCAACACATTAGCACTAAAGGTAGCACAAGGTTTAATTTTCTTCTTGGGTCTAACCCAAAACCACTCCATAGTCCATACAAAGTAGAAATGGAGCCAATTTTACCTAGGCTAGTTACTATTTTCCTTGTTGACAGGCTGGCATCCCTAATTGCAGGAGCCAATATGAAAATAGTTTTAACTTTCAAGGCTATCTGATCACTATAATTTTCTTTTGTCAGACCGTGTTTTCTTCGCTGTCTTAGAATAGAGTCTGCACCTTTTCCTTAACCCTGAAGGGTGTGCGTCCAAAGAAAACTTCCTTTCATGATTCATGCTAAGAACTTTGAGACTGAAAGACTAGTCTCTACATGGATATGACAGATCTAGTCATGTAGATGCATCAGAAATTTGTAGTTGACTGTGTAACTCGGTTTTATAATGGAAGATGATCATGTGAGATCGACAGGAACTGTCCCATGCCTACCAAATACTAAGAAGATAATTTTAAACGGATGGGTACACTGTTTGACAATACAAAAATTGTCTGTTTGTCAATAGACCGGCACATGAAAGAGACACAGCAGCAGACCACGCCTCATGCTCAACACCAACAACGACAGCCTCTGCACATCATGGGTGGGAGACAAGCTAATTCAACCTCTGCTGTCTGCTCTAAACAACTCATGATGCCAATGGCAAACACGATCTACGAAGTAACGACAGAGTTACCACTGAAAGTCGCCAATGGCAAACACGATCTAGGAATGAACGACATGAACCAAATACATAAGTTGTACAAGCTAGAATATTCGAAAAGGTAACCTGATCTCATACAATTTGATCCCATATAAGGAGAAAGACTTCCGTATCACCAGTGAAATAACACCCAACAAACTTTGATCCCATATTAGGAGAAAGACTTTCAGTAAGTTAACTGCAAAAACCATCACCCAATAAACAGTAATCTGAAGCATGTGGGTCTCATATCCTTAATGATATCTCCATTTGGTGTCCAAAGGATAGTCTGGAATCAGAAATGCCCCAGTCTGCCAAAAAACAAGACAACGGTAAATTATGTGAAGATGAAGCAAAGTGATTTATTCAAATCATGCAACAGAATATGAACGAGCAGCACAGCCAGCACTAAAGGTAGCACAAAATTTAATTTTTTCTGGGGTCAACCCAAAACCCACTCTATACAAAGTAGAAATCCAATTTCACCTATGCTAGTTATTCTTTTCATCAATTGCAGGAGCCAATATGAGAAACGTTTCAACTTTCAAGGATATCTGATTGCTATAATTTTCTTTTGCCAGAACATGTTTTCTCCATTGTCTTAGAATAGAGTTTGCAGCATTTGCCTTGACCCTGATGAGTGTGCGTCCAAAGAAGAGTTCCTTTCATGATTCATGCTAAGAACTTTGAGATTGAAAGCCTAGTCTCTACTTGGATATGACAGATCTAGATGCATCAGAAATTTTGTAGTTGATTGTGTAACTTGGTTTTATAATGGAAGATGATCATGTGAGATCTACAGGAACTGTCCCGTGCCAACCAACTACCAAGAATATTATATTCAACAGACGGGTACACTGTTGACAATACAAAAATGTCTGTTTGTCAATAGGCTGGCTCAATCACAACTCACAAGATCCAAGGTAAAGAAAATACCTGACTGCACACTGTCATTATGAGGTTTTTTTTCACAGTTCCACGACATAAGGAACACCAGCCACCAAAGCTGACCTGAAGATGGCAATTTATAACTAAGATCTTATAAGTATGTAAGGCCTTGTTTAGATGCCCAAGTTTGGACATCCAAACTTAGGAAAAAATCTAATAGCAACATTTGTAGTGTTTCGTTTGTATTTGGTAAAAAATTATCCAAATATTGGTAATTAGGTTCAAAATGTTAAATCTCCATGAAAACTGATAAAACTGCATGTACGATTAGTTTTTTATTTCATCTATATTTAGTCTTTCCATATATGTCTTGAAGCATTTTGATGTGACGGGGAATAGTAATTCTGCATAATGGAATTTGGGAGTGAAATCTGGAATCTAAACAAGGCCTAAGTATACCAAAACAGGGTGCATGGAGAAAAATAGCAGCAGATCATGCCTCATGCTCAACACCAAGAACGACAGCCTCTTCACATCATGGGTGGGAGACAAGCTAATTCAACCTCTGCTGTCTGCTCTACCAACTCATGATGCCAGTGGCAAACACAATCTATGAAGTAACGACATAGTTACCACTGAAAGTCGCCAATGGCAAACACGATCTAGGAAGTAACGACATGAATCAAATACGTAAGTTGTACAAGCTACTATTCGAAAAGGTAACCAATGGTCTCATACAATTTGATCCCATATAAGGAGAAAGACTTCATCAGGAAGATAACTGCAAAAACCATCACCAGTGAAATAACACCCAACTTTGATCCCATATTAGGAGAAAGACTTTCAGTAAGTTAACTGCAACAATCATCACCAGTGAAATAACACCCAATAAACAGTAATCTGAAGCATGTGGGTCTCATATCCTTTATGATCTCTCCATACAGAGTTTGAAAGGCCCCAGACCATAATTTCTTCATGCTCTTTATGCAAAATATATCCACTGCTTTCCCCCTCAATATATTGCCCTGTCTTGTCATGACTGACTGGTTTGATCATACGGACAGTTGTTTCATCAGTCAACAGAATATAAAAAGAATTTTGGTTATAAATCAGACAGTTCTCTTCTAAATCTAAACATAAGAGAATGCTGGGATCATTTACTAGCACAACCAAACAAAGGACCATGTCTCATGCAAAGGGGCGATCCGTGTTCGGCAATTCACATTAACATCAAAATCGCTTTGGGGTCATAATTTGCAATGGAACAAGACGCACATAGCACAAACGCACGAAGTAGCAGAACAATTAAGCAGCACGAAACCGAATTTCAGTTCTCATAGCATTATCTTGAGATGGATCTCAACATAACAGGTGAAACATGAAGCAGAGGCGCCATGGGATTCGCAGATCCACACCTAAATGAACCGCTAAATTAAACCGCGAGCGACACAGACACAAGACACACGATAGACGACTGACTCAACTCAGACCACCACTCAGATCACCATCATCTTATTCAGATCGAAGCAAATGTAAAAAGGGAGGGACGGACGGACGCAGGCGGAGTTGACGACTGACGACGACGACGATGACGGAGGGAGGGCGGCCGCACACACTCAGACCAGCGATCAGATCTAGCTGAGCTGGCCGCAGTCGGCGATCTTGACGGGCTTGGCGGTGGAGCCGCTGCGCGAGCCGACCTTCTCGATGGCCCTGACGACGTCCATGCCGTCGACGACCTGGCCGAAGACGACGTGCTTGCCGTCGAGCCAGGAGGTGACGTCGGTGCAGATGAAGAACTGGGAGCCGTTGGTGTTGGGCCCCGCGTTGGCCATGGAGAGGATCCCGGGGCCCGTGTGCTTCTTGACGAAGTTCTCGTCGGCGAACTTCTCGCCGTAGATGGACTCGCCGCCCGTCCCGTTGCCGCGGGTGAAGTCGCCGCCCTGGCACATGAAGCCCGGGATGACGCGGTGGAACACCGAGTCCTTGTAGTGCAGCGGCTTGTTGGACCGGCCGGTGCCCTTCTCGCCCGTGCACAGCGCGCGGAAGTTCTCGGCCGTCCGCGGCACCACGTCCGCGTACAGCTCCATCACGATCCGCCCCGCCGGCGCGCCGCCGATCGTCATGTCGAAGAACACGCGCGGGTTCGCCATCGTCGTCGAGATGGATCTAGGGTTTGGCGGCCGAGGGTTTTGGGGAAATTTTGGGGTGGGGTGCGATCTGATCTGATGGAGGGAGGGGGGAGAACGGGTGCGGGGTAAAATAGGCGGCCGCGAGGGGGCGGTTGCGTTTGCGTCGAACCAACGCGACCCGCTCTGCCGCTTGCCGCTTGCCGCAGATGCTGCTGGTGGGCCCGGCCCGGCCCGCGCCGTCCGTTCGGAGGGGCCTATACTATGCTACACGCCAAAATCAGAGCCGTTCGTCCACTTCAATTTCCTTGAACCCCGATTCGTTAATCCACTGCGCGACCGGACGCCGTCCGGTGGGGCCGGATTTTCGACTCACGTGGAGGAGGCAGTGATACTGACACGGTGGGACCAGTCGGCCAGCACCATCGCCGCAGCGGTGGAGCCGTTTGATTCTGATCCGAGCTGAGACTATCCGCACTCATCAACCTCTATTTCCTTACTCCATACGTTCTAGTCATCAAGATTCTCTACTCCATATAGGTTTCTTCCGCACTCATAAACCTCCATATCTCATATCATTTCAACGTTTATTCAAAGCGGACTCCACTTATCATCTACATTCTTTATCTAAATATATTCATGTGAGATCTAGTTTTGAATGATTTAATGAAAGCGAATTTAATAGTAACGATCGAATTTAATTTGGAGTTTTAGTTTATGAGATATAACATTTTTTTAACTTAGTTGAAATAGTGCCAGCAGTGGGTCTCGCGCATGCAGCTTTCTCCCTCCCACCCTCCCAACCCGCCCTCACAGCAGCAGTGGCGGGGCCCGCGCATGCAAGTAGCGCTCGAACTGGACAGAGCCTGGACAGCGCCATATTTCCAGGCCGCGAGGCTGTGGCGGCCCATGTCCCGTGCCCCGCTGCAGCTAATCTCATACGACATATGCTGCGCTGGCTCCTGTACCGTTTGTTTTACCGGCAGCGCTGCGGAAGGTCTAAGGAGATGGAGGAGTCTGTAATTACGATCAAGTCTTGGATCAGATCACAAATGCAGCCACGGAAATTGATTTGTCATCAATCATCAAATAAATTAATAACTACTAATTCAAATATAAATAGATAATCCGCGTCAAAAGCAGGAAAGCAAGGAATCCGAGTGGTCGTGGAGAATTAATGTACTCTGCCATTTTAGAGGTTCTCAAACAGCTCATATCTTCGATCCGATCTGACTGTCGTGGAATCTCATAACAAACTCACCATCTAGCCGTAGAACCTGATGAGTGATTTGCTCCGCTAACGGTGATCTAGAAAGGTTAGTGGTGCCTTGATTAGAGCAAAAATCGAGGAAAAGAGAATAGAGAAAGATAGAGCCCGGAAAAACAACGAGTAATGATGATGTCCGGATGTAAGTACGCGGCCAGGCCGAGTTTTCACTTCTCTCGATATATTGTATTATTTGCTATCAATATACTATGTACAGAAATATATAAAACCGATATATTCAGAAAGCAAAATGTCTCATAATTTATAATGGAGTACCATCTATAATTTCAGTTCTTCAAGTAGCTTGTCGTGCTTCATGGTAGAGAAGAGTTGGGTTCTAATATTTCTAACCTCCTTATTAAGGGTTTCATCACTATTACTCGCATCAGCCTTGACTACCAAAGGCTTTGTGAGGGAAAGGACTAAGATGGGCCCTAGAGACGACCGGCCCAAATGGGAACGGGCTCTAAGGGAAGATATCTCGCCCGACCCTGCGTCCCAGTGAGGGATTCGGTTCGCCGACCATATGAAGCTAGTCTCTTCTCCCAAACCCACGATGTAGTTCGCTGGATGGTTCTAATGGAGCCATGATCGGGAGAACCTAAGCCCCGGGAAGGGGGGACACGATGGTTCCGAGCATTGCCACACGTGGAATCGTCGTACTGCGAGCATCCGCAAAGAGATGGCATAAAGGGCAGCTGGGGGCGCCGCCCCGAGCATGCGTCAGGGCATCTAGGGGAGACTGTGCGTGGTAGAAACGGATCAATCGACACCTCGACGCCTAGGCTCTAGTACATGGGCAACCGGTGTGAAGCATATACCTAAAGGCGCACCGAACAGAGTGGTGCGATGGTCTGAGAGCATTCGGCCAGTCATGTAGTACAACGGAGGTACTACCAGAGATAAAGTAAGGTAGGGGATGAAAGTCCCTAGTTTGGTTTTGGCTAATTGATGAAACCTAGGACTAACCTTGTTTATCTAAGTGGTTGATTTAGAGAAAGGTTGTCCACACGATGAGCATATTGAATATGAAGCATGACACGTGTCATGTGATCAAAGATGAAGATCAAGACGGTGCTTGGCTCCATGGACCGGTGTTGAAGGTGAAGGGCTAGTCAAGACTTGGGAGTGAAGGACCATGCGATGGTGAAGCTCGGGCAAGACTAGGCGCCGATGGACCGATGCACGGTGAAGGGCAAGTGAAGTCGAGGTCGATGGATCGAGACGGTCACATGATGGTGTGAAGTGTTCATATCATTTGGAGGAACAAAATGGGCTCAAGGCAAATGTATAACCGATAGGGCCATTTTGTTTTGCACTCAAGACACCATAGAGGGTGTGAGTGGTTTAGGTTCGATAGCCGCACTATTAAGAGGGGAAGTCTTATCGGCTATTCGACGCACGGGTGCCACTAGGTGAATTCATGAAGTGCATTGCATATAGGGCCTAGTGAGCTAGCCTAACCTTTGGGAAATGATTGTGAAAAGCTAACACACAAGCACATGGAGTTGTACACTTGGTGGTGTTGGCACATTTACAAAGGTGGCGTTTGGGCGCGTAACTGGCTTGCGGGGTAGAGTTGGGTTTGGGTCCCTCTCTTCCTCACAGGCTCGGCGGGATTCGGTGCTTTTGGGAAAAATGGATGGATATTTTCTATTGCGCCGGATGCAAAATTTGGTTGAAATCATGCTATCTCTGATGATCAAGTTGGTATACTTGTTGGATAGCATGTTGGAGAAGTTGGTGTCACGACACGGCGACGAAAAGACGGAGGCTGCGCTGCGGCGCGCCGGGCCCCAGGCGGACGCGTCCGGCGGGCGGATGCCGGCCGAAAGTTCCCCAGTTTTCGGCCGTTCGGCGGGCGTCGGGCGCGGCCAGACGGCCGGACGGCGCGCGGGCCTTGAGCGGTTCTTGCTGCGTCCGCGCGTGTTGCGGCTCAGCGCGGAGCGAGGGTTCGACGAGCGGCGGACGCGGAACGGCGAAGCGCGCCGGACGCCGGCGTGGCGGCACGTGGTTGGCCGCGGCGCCAACGGTCGTCGTCAGGGCGCGTGGCTGAGCGCGGACGCGTCCGGCGCGTAGTGATGGTGCCCCGAGGGGTAACGGCTAGTTTGAAGTGTTGGGTCTATAAATAGATGGGAGGCGGGCTTGGCTCTCTCTTGGCTCTCCAACTCATTCATTCATCCTTTGGTGAAGAAACACTCTCCTCTCATCTCTCTTGCTTGATTGTGAATCCAAAGTGAGATTGAGAGATCACCTAGTGCATTGCATTGCTTGAGGGCATCTAGTGGCACTTGTGGGTGGTTTCGCCGGTGGATTTCTTGTTACTCTTGGAGAGTACCGCTCCTAGCCGGCTTGGAGATTGTTGGAGGCGTTGGCAAGAGAAGGTGATTGTTCTTGGCCACCTCCGGTTGCTTGTGAGAGGTTTGAGCTCACCTCGTGGGGATCACGAAGAGCATCCTAGTGGATTGCGCGTGTCGTTGAGTACCTCGCTTGAGAGTGGTGTCTTGCGGTGCCTTGCGGGGCGAGCCTTGAGGGGCTAGTGACTTGAGGGTCACACCGAGGAACCATCTAGGTGTTGGTCGACACAACGGGTGACGTAGCTTGGCGGTGCCCAAGTGAACATCGGGGATAAATCATTGTGTTCATCTTGTCTCCGGTGATTGGTCATCATCCTTTGTGTGTTGCCGATTGTGATTGATTGTTCATCTTATTGGTGATTGTCAACCTCGACTCTACGCGTTGGTATAACACGCTCCTACCCTATCTTGTATTACTTTGATTACTTTCTTGCAAAGTAGAATTGCTTGCGTGGTCGGTCGGGAACCACAACTTGTGTAGACTAAATCCCGTGGGTAGAATTGCTTGTGTGGTCGGTGGGAACCACTCCTTGTGTAGATTAAATCCGTGGGTAGAACTCTTGATCACTAGTGGTAGCTATTGTTTGTGCTAGTGATCACCTACTAGAATTGTTTGGATAGGAGGCTTGCAACATCTAGTAGGCTAAGCAAAACTTGCTTTCCGCCGTTTGTGTATCTAACGAAGTTTGCTTAGTGAGTTTGTAGAAATTTTTATAGGCTATTCACCCCCCTCTAGCCATCTAGGACCTTACAGGGGACTAGACAAGGTCCCTTGGCGATCAAGAAAGCTGGTCTCAGCCTATGACCTGCGAGGATGATCTATAAAGCCTTAGGGCATAAGCTAGCTTTTGTTTATCTTTGTTTTACCGACCATGCTGATCCTCGGACGCCTCTCGACCGTGTAATCCAAGGCACTTCCCCTTGACCTATAAAAGGGGAAGAGCTTGGGACCAAGGGCATGATTTTACTTCAACTCAATAGTGGAGAACCTCCCTTTTTTTGTCGAAATAACCCTCTCATTCTTTTGTTTCTCCTAGAGACTTGGCCTTTTCCTTAGAAAGCTCTCCCTCAACCTATAGATTGTAATCCCTTACAAGCTCGACCAAAGAGAGCGGACAACACGACATCCCAAATTGGACGTAGGGATATTCAGCACGAGCTAGAATAAATCCTTATGCCCACTTCGCTCGCTATTCGTTTATCGAATGTACTTACGTTATAATTATTGTCGGTCATTATTCGAAACACCGACAAGAAGCATGGCATTGCTTTGTCGTGTTTCGACTTGTGTGGGTAGGTTTTTTTTTCTCGAGTTTCCATAGGCGGTAGACTATGCTACTCTCAAAAATGCCTCTTATAGCATATCTCTGTTCTCTTCTTAGTTGAAGTGATGCGTTTTAGAATGTTTTTAACTTTATTTATCCCTTGTTATATTTGGCTGCAAAGACTTATACAATCATATATACCAAAAAAATGATAATGTCGATTAGTGGTGTGAAATACCCGAGGTCATCTTTTATTCCACAATGTCTTTTAACTTAATCTACCCTTCTTATATGTGGTGCAAGGACTTGAACAAGCATATGCTGAAAATAACAATGTCTATTAGCTCGCTAAATTTTGTTCGATGAAAACAAACATGTTGAAAAGTGTATTGGGTCTTAAGCTACTGTGTTTCTTACAGTTGCAATTGATCCATTATGTGCCTTTGGGTAGCAAATAAAAATAAAAGGCTAAGGGTCTGTTTGGATCAAAGGAAATTCAAAGGAATTTCAAAGGAATATATTCCTGTGTAGTATTTTCAAGTCTTGCTCTTTGGATTGGAGGATTGATGATTTCCTTTCCTAAGGAATGGTGAGCTTTCTTGTACGAAATGGAGGAAACAAAGCATGAGGTCTGAGCTAAAGGAAAAATTCCTACGCCATGCTTAGTGCTTTGATAATAGGCCAACTAGCTAACTGATGCCTGCCAAGGTTTACTTGCTTCGGGAAGAGTCATGTCCAGGCAGGAAAAGTTAATTTAGACATTCAATGAGTCACTAAAAGGTGCCATGAAACTGTTAATTCTCAGTTTGAGTGCAGTGATTAGTGCTAATCTAGTTGTTAATGGTTTTATCTTCGTACTACCATTCTCATTCCTGTATTTTTGTTCCTGCGTTCCAAACAAGCCTAAGTTTTCTATTCCTGCGTTTTCGAATCCTCTAGTTTTTCACTTTTCACTCTATTCGATTCTGCGGTTTTCTCCATTCCTTTGTTTTTCATTCTGCGTTCCAACAGGCCCTAATGATTTTGTTGTTACAATTGATCCTTTGCGGACATCTTGCCTTGTTCATTTGGTCATTTTTGGTTGGGCTGATTCTTCTTCTTGCTAATTTGTTGCTAGGCTGATAAGTGCTGGTAGATTAAATGAACATGACGGTTAGCTGACAGAATATGAGAGGTTAAGTAAAACTTTATGCTAAAATTTGAGAACCTTATGTGTGCGAGATCGTTGAGGTTCCTTGATGTGCCTTTGCAGTTGTTGTTTAGCTCTCAACAAACACCTAATTCTAGCCAAACCATACCGGAGAGAAGAGACATTCTGCATCGCAAAATCAAAATAACCATTTAGAATGGATGTCTTTTGAAACAATTCAATCCCATAGCAGTTACAAAACCAGACCCAACACCCTAAGATAGTTGAAATCTAGTTAGAAACTGTTCATATACCCGTATGTAAAATATTCATGTTTTGGTAATAATTAGAGTAAAACAAAATAATATAAATATAATATTTTGAAAAATAAGAAGAAAAACGCCATAGAGAAAGGAATAAAAGGAAAAGGAAAAGGAAAAGGAAAAGCAAACAAACAAATAGAGCGCTCCGTGCTTAGCGTGGACGGCTAGGCCCTTGAAGGCCCTCGCGTGGGCTGGCGCTCGAAGTTGTCTCTGTGTGGGCCATGCAGCTCGAGCCCGTTGGCTCGGCCCGAGGCCCATTTTGCCGTGGCCCAATCACGGCCTGGCCACGGTGGCCAAGAGGTTGGCTCGACCTAGAGGAGCGGGTCGTGTCACGGGCATGACCCGCTCCTTAACATAGGCACGCGGGGGGCCCGTCCGCCAAGAGAAGAGTACTCCACTCCTAAGCCCTAACTTTCTTTCCCCATGCGCGAGACTCTCCCGTGCACCGAGTCCTAGCTCGCGGATGCCTCATCGCCTCCTTCCTATCCTCCGCTCGCCGACGGGAGGCGATGTGGGCTCCAATCCTCTGCAGATCTGAGGCCGACGACGATTGTGCTCGTCACGCATGGGCAGCGACGTGACCGACGACCCCCCGTCCCGCGCTGCCCTACCACTTCTTCCTAGGGATGAAAGTGGTATGGACAATCCTCGCATCGATCCACTCCGAAACCGAATTTGAAGGATATAGATAAGTGTTTTTAATACCCGTGCGGATGCGGATAATCCAAATCCGATTATACGCGAATGCGGTGTATGATATGATATTAGTGAAATCCGATGGATATGGATTATTCGATAATTAAACACGGATTATCCGATGCTTATATAGGATAATCCGAATATATGAGGAGCCCAAACGGCAAGAATATAAGCATCTCCAACAAGTTGGCAAAAAAACCATTTGGCATCCTATGATTTTTGCCAAAATCACAAAAACCTCCTCCAACAACTTGGCAAAAGCACTTGGCAATTTGGCAAGCTTGGCAAAATTCTCCCTTCACTTGCTAAATATGCCAAGTCCTCCATCGCTTGGCATCACGTGTATCCCAATTTGCCAACTAGTTTTGCCAACTTGTTGGAGGCTCAATTTTATGATTTTGGCAAAATTCCTAGGATGCCAAGTTTTTTTGCCAAATCCAAATGCCAACTTGTTGGAGAAGACATATTTTTTCACTTGGCATTTAGGTTTGAGACTTGACAAAACTAGAGATTTGCCAAGTGATGTTTGTCATCCTACAAACAAAGCTGTAGCCTACAAACAAAGCTCGTTAATTATTGGTGAATAAACAAATGATTTAACACTTCCATCCCATCTTGATATTTGCATGCTTACACATTCGTATGGATTATTTGAATGATCATAGTAGACTAGTTAGTGAATACGCAATTGTAGTATACATATATTTTATTTTAATGCATAGCATTAATTATTTCTAGTTGCTTTGCCGCTTTATGACTTTGGTAAATGATTTATTTCTCATCATAAAAATAATATGTAAGCATGTATTATCTGACTTTAAAAAGTCCGCTTCGCTCCGACACCGGTCCGAAATCCGTACCATTTGACATCCTAAAAAAAATCCATATTCGCATCGAATCTGTATAATATCCGATCTCCTCCGAATCCGACGAAGAAAAAAGATTATGATACAGAAAAGCCACTATCTGCACCAATCCGATCCATTTTCATCCCGCTTCTTCCTAGGGCAAGCGGACTATGGGCCGGCCCGATAGCCTTCATAGGCCGTGCTTCGCAGGTCGGCCCGGCACGAAAAATGGCCCAGGCCGTTGGCCCCCAGGCACAAGTCCCATAGAGGCACGGCGCACCGTCAAGGCCCGTTGGTCATATGTCCCTCGTGGGCTGCTCGCTCTGTCTGTGGCCGGCGGACGGCAGGGTCTCGTCTCGACTCTCGACGACGCCCGCGCCGCCCGTCTCCCCCGTCGGCTCGCGGCGACGCTCGCGCCGCCGCAGTCCTCCACAGCCGATCGCGCCGCCGCCGCGCTCCCCAGTCCCACCGCTGCCATCTCCTCCAGGCGTGAGACGGAGATTCAACAGCCGTGACCGCGCGGCCCTGACTCTGGCCGGCTGGCTTCATACTAGCGCCTCGCCTGGCTTTGCGCAACCGCCGCCCACTATCCTCCGCTCCTCTGCGCGCCGTGCTGGCGTGCTGCTGTGCCCCGTCTTCTGCTCCTCCACCGCTCCGGGTCCCGGTCGCCAGCCGTGCCCCGCTCCCCGCTCTGCCCGGCCCGACGTTCTAGGGATTCAGCCGCTGAGCACCTCCTCGTCTCGTCTTATTCGGTGGTGAGCACTCATCATATTCGGCATTTGGCCTAGGCAATGAGCATTGCTATTTGCTATAACGCTGCTATTTTGTCAATTCCTCAGAGCATTACTGAACATGCATAATTTCGGTGGAGAGTTAAATTCATTGCAATGTCATGCCAGAGTTCACTTCATATTGGGCTTAATCTGGTGTCAGCTTACCTACACATTGCAATTGTTGTCACATAGTTGAGGCATGAAGCACGGAAACAATCGCATTATCTTGAAACTATGTACACCGTGTTCTGTGAGAGTTTCCAACTTATTTTGTTGAATTTAAGATACCAACGAGACCTTCTAAATGTGTATATCGTGCTTTTGACAGTTTCATGTTTGTGTGCTGAATTTCCTACAAGTATCGTACATGCATACCAATTTGTGAATTTAGATTATACTAAACTGCATACAGTAAATTTTGCTAGGACTACCCTGCGTTAAAATCCTGGTCTGCAAAAAAGTTATCGGATGTATATATGCTCACCCATGCCCTGGATCTGCCCCTGGTTACTGAGACTGGTCTGTTGTATGTATTTTTGAAGGAGTCAATTTTGAACTAACGAACGATTTGGAACCCAGCCCTCTGTTCTCTACCAGCGCTTCGAAGATGCCGCAGGTAATGGTAGTGGCACGGAACTTCATGGATATGGTGGCTGCTCTTCCTGCGGGCAAGCTTGATATGCTCTATGACTCAGCCTTTATCTGTGAGGCAGTACTCAGGTCCAGAATCCACACTTTTTTGTACTGCATTGTTAGTTCTGTGCTTTCCTCATCTTGATTCAGCTAAGTTCACAGGTCACTTCCTCCGCTGGCAAAGAAGTATGCACTGCAGATGTTGTATGTGCTGGCACCGGTGACCGCTGCAGCAATGGAAGAGTGGGTGCTCAATGAATATGTTGCCAAGCACAAGGTTGCCATTGATAAGCTTCTCCAACTCAGGGTCTTTGTTGAAGTGCGCGACAGGTAAGAAATCATCCATCTCCATGAGATTCTGGGTATTTATGGCTTGACTGTAACTGACCTGGAGTAGATCAGTTATTAATGAATCAATTTCATCTCAGTAGTGTTTACCTTTTTATGCATTCATGCTTTTACATTCACCAGTGCTAAAAATTTAAAAATTGTTTTGCTCTATGGCAATCAATAATGCATTTGTTGTTCAGAGCAAGCAATAATTTGCATTTCAGCTGTTATGGCTACTGGCTTGCACTGGCCAGGACTATTAGTTCCGCAGCACAGCAGATTAGAATTAGACAATTAGTTTGTTCAAGTATGTTAGCAGATAAGATTAGTTACATGCATGGATAAGATATGTTACTTGTTAGTAGGTCGTTAGGCATGCAAGTAACAAATGTTATCCATGCAAATAACTAATCGTATCTGCTAACAAACTTGAACAAAGTAATCCTAATCTGCTGTACTGTGGAACTAATAGCCCTGGACAGTGCCGGTCCACTATCCTTAACATCAGCTGTGCATGTTTGACATCATGTGTGGTTGTAGCAAACTATTAGGCTGTAACACCTCCTTTATTTATTTAGTCAGCCAACCTTTTACATGTTCATGATGAAATAACCAGTAATCACAGGAAATATGATGGCTGTGTTGCTAAATTACCATCATGAGATGGCCATTTCTTTGGAGTTTGGATGCAAAAAATTGGGTGCTGGTTAGGGTTTTTGAGCAATCATGATGAAATTAACCAGTAATCACGCTTGTATACATAGGCGTATGGCTTGGTATAAATGCTTGTTTTTGAAATATTCATACTATTTTATCTAAGGTGGGACGAGAATTTGTAATTTTAATGATTGATTAATTATAGCAATTGACGCTCTATTGTGTACTTCTGTGAGAATACTGCTAAGCTACTACAATGACTGACTGCTGTGCCTAGCACAGCAAGCTTGCTGGTGCACGGTAAATTAATCACCTCTCTCATGTTCTCGGTATGTATTTATAGACGACGGGACGTGAGCTACAAGATGAATCAGAAGTTCCAGGGAAACATGCAGAAGTATTTGGTTGACGGGTATGATTTTCTCAGCTAATCTTTTCTTTGTTTGAAAATCACATGGGCCATCCTTTCTCAAACTTGGAGCTGCTATGATGGCATCAGCAACACATCACTGATGTGCTCTCCAGTGTCCATGTTATGTATATACCAAGTGTGGAATGATTATCCTGCCTTATAAAACTACCCTGTGCCCTGGTGGTATCAATATCATTTAACCGTATGGTGTTTTTCGAGGAAGAAAGTAATTCTCTCCTATAGATGATTGTATTGAAGAAGTGTAAAAAGTACCATTTTTGTACATGAAATTAAGATTGTTGCGTAATGGTGATATTGTTCATACTATTTGTTTATTTAAATAAACAATCTAAAATGACATAACTCAAGCTGGTGATATTCAACCTTATTATTATTATACGAAAATAATGTAGCATGATATATCTCAAGCTGGTGATTGTGTTGTTCTAAATTCTGTTTGTGGAGCACATTAATCTGTTGATCATATGACTTTTACATTTCTTTTTCTTTGTTTTTTGAATTTGCATTTTTTCTTTTTACTTTTATTGCAGTGGAAGTTTACCAAGGGAACCTTTACCATTAAGTGTCACTGGTCGATTACCCACACCATCAGATCTGGAAGCCTATGCTCTTGATCAATGGGAGGTTAGGATGCCAAAGATTAACTCGGAACGTCTTTATCATGCCTGCCTTTTTCTTTTTACTTTCCTTTGTAGTATCTTCACTGTCTTCTTTTTTCCTCTTTGAATCCTGTGTTGATTATATATATAGATATATATCACTTTTTCTATTTCGTGTTGGGATTGTAGTGCTTCTTGTTGCAATTGATCAATTCATCTCAAGTCGAAAAAGGGACAACTTTTAGCTCCTCCATGATGAAGACATTTCAGCGTGGTCTTCTGAGTTCAAGGTTCTATCTAGTTCCCGTGTCTTGACAGTTAGTTTAGTTTCTTATAAATTGGTGGTAGTCAAATGTTGTTTGAACAATAATGGATTGCCAAGTTACTGCAACTCTTTATTTCTTCTAGTACAGTTGGATAATATATATCCTGTGGCATTCTCTAGAATTCTACATGGTAATACATACAGTAAACAGTAAATAGTAACTACTCCCTCTATTCCAAAATTATAAGATGTTTTGGCCTTTTCTAGATACATAGTTTTGCTATGCACTTAGATATACAGTCTATGCTTAGTAAAAGCAATGTATATATAGTCTAGATACTTAGTAAAAGCAATGTATCTAAAAATGCCAAAACATTTTATAATTTGGAAAGGAAGGGGTAGTAAATTCAAGTTGATGGGGGCTGACAACAAATTGCTGTTAGTTTACTGTTCTGTTTCCTGTTTGTAAGAGTTGATTCACTGATTATCCTAGAAATGATTCAGTTGAGCTGAATGTTTTTTGGGTTAAAATAATCAAGTATTTGTAAATCATGTTTGATATCACCAACCCTGTACAATATTTAAATGATATTTTGATTTGTTGCTCTATGTTGACCAGCTTTGCTATGTATTTTTGGTTGACTGATATAAGCGATAATTTCAATGATATGATTTCCCGATTCGGTGTGCTTGCAGGGATGGTGAAGCTTCAAAGTTGACTGAGAATGGCTTCCAGTTTCTTGTTAGTTCTCTGTTCTCAGCTAATATGATAACCGACAGATTTCCGTCTTTAGCTCTTAATATTTTCTATATGCTATCAGCTGATGGAGACAAATGCACAACTTTGGTACATAATGAGAGAATACATTTCATCTGCAGAGGTATTGGTGGCATATCCTTGAAATATTTCTGTTGATTCATGTTGGTGAGTTTGTGTTAAACTCTGTTGCTAATTATTTGTGTTATCGAATAGGAACGTGGAGTGGACCCTACAGAGCTGATATCATTTCTCTTGGAACTTAGCTTTCATAAATTGGGAGTGGTAAAGTGATACTACTTTCAGAACATGTTAAGCAAGTAGCTGCACACAATTTTCTTGCCAATATGGTGATGTCTGTGAAAACTCCTATATATTCATAGCAACTTGTCCTTCAGCAATGCAATATATGAATAGGAAAAATTAAATTCTCATAAGTGATATCAAAGTTTGGATATCAAAGTAGCCTGATTAAGAATACCTGAAAAAAAAAATTAAAGACACTGCAGCCATCTACCAAATGAAATTAACGTGCATCTTATGCTGAAGTTTGTGCCTGGTATGTTGGTTGAGAAATTCGTGACCATGCATTCTGTCTGTTTTGTTCATGTTTTAGGCTTATAGCTTGAATACTTTGACTGATGTCCAAAGGATTGCCATCAGGGATCTTGCACAATTGGGACTAGTTAAACAGCAGCAGGTAGAAATTTTATCCTTTGTTCTTTTGCACCGACCATCTTTCTGATGATAATAGCAAGTTTTGAATTTCAGGGTCGAAAGGATAGCTGGTTCATTCCTACCCAACTGGCAACTAATCTCTCAGCAAGCTTGTCAGATTCATCATCTAACAAGGAGGTTGCATAACATTTACATCCCTTGCTTCTGCAATTATTTATGTTTTTCCAAATCTTCTCTGTAACCTCCAACCACTTCCCCTATAAGCCGTGATCATGATTATAAAATATGTAGTGCATTTAGTCTCAGAGCTCATACTGGTATTGTTGCCGCAGGGATTTGTGGTTGTGGAGACAAACTTTCGAATGTATGCATACTCTACTTCTAAATTGCACTGTGAAATTCTACGCCTTTTTTCAAGGTACAAGAGATCTCTTATGACTTATGCGTGACATAACCTACCTCGTCAATCTACCAATTTTTAATTCATGCTATGGTATCATCGTAGCACTTGGCATGTAGATTCTTCTGTTTATTAATGCGCTACATGATATATGTCGCATGCAAAGAGGACAACTTATGTGTCATAACTCATAACTCTGGGCTCTGTAGTTCGATTACACGATTGTCATGTCAGTATATTCTAATTCAGTAAATCTGACATTCCTACTAGATTGCTCAGTGGTCACTGTTGTGAGTTCCAGGTAGATGCTTGTTTAGAACTTTAGATTTTTTTTTTTTTTTTTTTTTTTGGCTTTGGTAAATTAGACTGCAATAGGTTAAGCTTTTAGTGTAATCCAATACTATATCTAGGCAAAACTCTTGAATTACTAAAGTAAGCCATTGGTAGACATTTCTTGGAGGTGGTAACACTTTAGAGTTGTGGTACTGTGGGTGTCTTATAGATCTTGCTGTTTGAACCACTTGCATCTGAAAGTATTGTTGTCAGCTGTGCACTGTTGGCTGTCCACCTTGTGTAGCTTTGCTACATACTTGGCATGGTGGAATTGTCTTTTGTATCCTACTAATGAGGCTGAAAACACAGTTTTGAATGAGTTCAATCAACAGGATTTGTTCTTAAGGTTTCATTATATTGGCAATTTGACATGATTACTTCTGTTGTATTACCTTGTGTGCTGCCAATATTTTTTTATCTTTGTTGACACACTCATTTAAGGAAAGTATTCGCTTCGTGTGTTTTTTTAAGGGTGGAGTATCAACTTCCGAACCTCATCGTAGGATCTATTAACAAAGAAAGTATTTATGGTGCTTTTGAGAATGGAATAACTGCTGAGCAGGTAACATATATATTTAATACATAGTACAATGTGTGCTCTTAGCCATCTTCTAAAACTTTGGCTACTATGTGCATCAAGTATGGTAGAGTGCATTCACGTGAAATGAGGAAATTTTATAGGTAGCTTTGTTATGAAAAAGTATTCGCATATATCTAAAGTTTGGAATGGCCATTGCTGTTTATTGTGGAGATTGTGTCAACCAAACTGACTATTAAACTGACTATTAATAGATAGTTCAGAATCCATTATGCATTTGTTTCAAGTCTGCACCTATCAGCACACTCTAACTAATTTACAATTTCTTTGTTGGTAAACACATAGAATTAGTGAGAGATTTTGTCCATCAGCTATCATATTTCTTGTCTTGTAAAAACAGTTTAGGGTATATGTAAAAGCAGTTGTGCCTTTAAGGTCACTTGTGTGTTGTTTTAAATAATACTGATTGTATTCTTGGTTTCCAGATAATTTCATTTCTTAGGCAAAATGCTCACCCTCGTGTTGCCGACAAGATACCAGCTGTCCCAGAGAATGTCACAGATCAGGTAAGAACCATGACCAGCCAGCACTTATACTATGCAGAATTAGTACAGAACGTTAGTAATACAATGCTCATCTGTTCAGATTAGGCTGTGGGAAACTGACCGCAACAGGGTTGAGATGATTCCATCACATTTATATGAAGATTTTCCTAGCAAGGTAAACACATTATTATCTCTACCATGCATCCCTGCCTAAGGCTATCTGGCAAACATATATATTACTGTGCTCCATGACGTTTCTTGTAAACTGGCATCGCATTTGATTCTACTTCCTCATGCAGGAATGGTTTGAACAATGCTGTGATTATGCAAGGGATAATGGGTACTTGCTCTGGGAGGACTCCAAGAGAATGAGATTGATTGTACGAGGGGAGTTCCACCCTGAAATGAGGGAGTTCCTCCGCAGGCAAAGATGAAAAAAGACCTTGTACTTGATGGACCGTGCTGATCCATTTCTCAAACTGAGCAAAAATGTTAGGAACAAGATGATGGATCACCATATTCCCCAGACCAAACAGTTACAGTGTTTCGGTAGTGTGTGATTAACCTTTTGATCTTAGGTAGGTTCTACCAGGCTGCTCGCTGCTGCAGGCTCGTGTCCCCAGCTGCTACTGTAAAACCTCAATAGAGAATTATTGCCAGTGTTACGTTTTGTTACTTATCATTCTACTTATGATGAATACAGACCTGCTTAAAGTCTCAGACCACAAAAAGCTAGTATATACTTGGGCCCTGTTTTGTTGGGTTGTGACTTTTAAAAAGAACTGTGAGCTGGCCTTGTTTGGTTGGGCTTGGGCTGTGACTTTCGAAAATGCAAATCTGAGATGTGACTTTTTAAAAAGCAGCTGGGGATATGGGCAGCTGTGGGATATGGACGGCGAGAAAAGCCAGAAGGCCTTTGGTTAAACTCTGTATGTGTGTTTTTGTACAAAATTTAATTAGGCTAAGGTCACGTCCATCGGCCGAGCCTGCCCGCGTCCGCAACGAGCAGATCGCAGAAGTGCATCGGGGACGTGGCTGTGCTTGCCAGCCGAGGGGCTGAGCGCCATCGGGAGTTCGGCACCGTGCCACCAGGGCCACACGCCTGCCTCCTTAACCACTCGGTCTCCAGAGATGAAGAAGGGGCATAGGCTTGGCTGGAGCTGAGGAACGAACCCTTTCCTACATAACCAGTTGGGGTAACTTTATGACCCAAAAACAGCTGGGATGAGCTGCTTTTAATTTTGTACTAACGCAAAAGCTCCTTGTAGCCTAAAGAAACTGTATGAGGTCAAGAAGAAATGATTGGGTTGTGCCGATAGTTCCAATTCTTGAAGTAGCTTTGTCGTGCTTCATCTTAGAAGCATGCCCTTGCTTTGTATGATACCAATTCTGTTTCAAAAACTCAGAAAAATATGATTCTTTAGTTTTGGGGAAGGGATAGAAGGCTTGATGACCTTGTAAGCTGAAACTTAAGTGTTCCATTTTTCGTTCTTTCTTTTTCTTTTTTGGTTGTTGGGGGGGGGGGCAAAAGTCACAAAACTAAGTAAAAGGACTTTATCAAACTGAATCCCCAAAACAAAGGGAAAGTTAATCCAAGCGAAACCAAATGAAAATTTAACAATTTATTATTATATAATTACTGTGTCAATCAATAATACATTCTGATGTACCTATCTTGATATCTGATACAAAAGTTTAAAAAGAAACATAGACAACATGTCATCACGTCCCACTTAAAGTTCTCAATACTGAAATGCACATTCTACTCATTGTACACAGAAACGCAGCATGCACTCAAAGGATCTATCCACCATCCAATTACATTGCAGCCTAGCAATCGCTGAGCGCAATTAGCTGGTCAACCACACCAGGTTCAGCAAGGGTGCTTATGTCCCCGAGTTCATCATGTTGCCGTGCAGCAATTTTACGCAAAATTCTTCGCATGATCTTGCCACTCCGGGTTTTAGGAAGTCCTGGTGCCCAGTGGATCTTGTCAGGAGCTGCAAATGCTCCAATCTGCAAAAAAAGGGCATGATAAAATCATGTGAAGATGAAGCATACTGTATTTTGTGTTAAAATCATGCGAAAGAATTCAGCACTACGGGTAACGATGCAGGTTTCTTTCTTCTTATTAATGAACCCGAAACCGACTCCATCCAACTAAATTCTATTTCACCTCATTGCTACAATGCTAGTTCATTCTTTTTCTTGGATTTAGAGACCAAATGAACTAGATGGTTGACCAAACTACACATAGAATCTAGCATAAGACACTATAGAATCTAAACCTGCTTTATAATGGAATGTAGTTATGCACAATCTATAACTCTATGAGGACTATCGCATGCCAACCAAGAACAGAATATTCAGCAACAAGGTACAGACCATACAAAATAACAAAATACCTGGTTGCGCACTGTCATTATAAGGCTTTTTCGTAGCTCCTCACTATACGGAACACCATCCACCAAAGTTACAAAAGCATAAATTCCTTGACCTTTGACCTGAAGGTAATTTATTAATTAAGAATCATATATGGTGGTAAGATACCAAAGATAATGATTCTTGGAAAAGGAGATAAAAATAACAGCAGCATATATACCTCATGCTCAACACCAACAACAGCAGCCTCTGCGCACTGTGGATGTGACACCAAAGCAGACTCAACCTCGGCTGTGCCAATTCGGTGTCCACTACATAAGGGTAAGAAGTTATAACTTGAAAGTTGGCAGTGCCATTCGCAAACTAAAATTCTACCAAGCAATGACACGAACTAAATAAGTAGCTTACCTGACATTGATGACATCATCTACTCTTCCAGTCAGCCAGTGGTAACCATCTTTGTCTCTGAAATGAAAAGGCTATTAGCTGAACTAGTTTAAAGAGTAAAAAATTATCTCAAGATGCTTCAATCCCCATATAATTAGGATAAAAACTATGGTAACTTACCTGCTGCAACCATCACCAGTGAAATAGTACCCAGCAAATGCTTTGAAGTATGTGGTCTCGTATCTCTCATGATCTCCATACAGAGTCCGGAAAGCCCCAGGCCATGATTTCTTTATGCAAAGATATCCACTGCATTCCCCTTCAATCTCTTGCCCTTTCTCATCAACAATGACTGGCTGTAAAATAAACAGACTGCAGTTCAGAATGTAAAAAAATAAATGGATCATATATCTTTTTAGATATCATAGATATATTGGGTTTACCTGGACACCAAAGAAAGGAAAGGTTGCAGAACCTGGTTTCTGAGGCCAGGCGCCTGGCAAAGGAGTGATCTAAAGAAAACAAACATAGCAGTTCATTAAACATTGACAATCACAATTGTTTTGTGGCCCCAAAAAGACAATATCAAATTTCACAAGAGGTGCAAACTGTAAAGATCATACCATGAAGCCGCCAGTTTCAGTTTGCCACCAGGTGTCTGATATGGGGCACCGGGAATCCCCAACAATATTGTAGAACCATCTGAAAGGAAGTAAAACAGAGATATGACCTTTTTATAATTATGTCTGCACAAATTGTTAACAGTTGGCAAAAGGTCCACGCACCTCCATGCACTAGGATTTATTGGCTCACCAACACTTCCCAGGACTCGGAGAGACTTTCGAGAGTAACGTGTAACATACTTCAAAAGCATAGCAGAAATCAAAGGTAAGGAATATTAAAAGTCAATATATGAATACAAAATTTTAAGTGGCTCAATTGTTGACATTATCCAAAAATACTAGTCATCCCGTACGAATTCTGCCTTGAAGTAGAAGAGTTTCGTTATTAGCAATGAAAAAAAGGAGCAACAGTCATAGATCCCCTCCCAATCATTTTTAAGAAAATCAGGTGGACTTGAGGCCCTATTTGGCAAAGCTCCAGCTCTAGGCACCAACAAATAACTGGAGTTTGTATGTTAAAAATAAAGAACCTTGAAACTTTTTTTAAGAATAGAAAGAAAACAATTTAACCAAATAACTCAGGTGTACCCACAGCTTCAGATTCACATATTTCTGAAAACAGAAATACTTGGAGCTGGAGCTCTAACAAACAGGACCTAAGTAATAGGGGTAATTGTTGTCAAAAAACAAAGTAATAGGGGTAATCACATGATGTCGGGTTCAAGTAACCATGTAAAGTTACCAAATTAAATCGTGTATTGTGAGAGAAGCTGTCCATACCTCGGTGCCATCACGCATGAGTGAACGAACAAGAGTTGGGGCAGTATAAAATATTGTCACATTGTACTTGTCCACAATGTCCCAGCATCGGCCCGAATCAGGGTAGTTCGAGTCTACATGTATGATTCAAAGGAGTACTTTAGGAATAAGCAGATTGAAAGAAAAAAAAAAAAAAACCCCAGTAGGCTAGTTTACTGAAATTTGAGAAAAGTAGAAACCATCCAATTAATACACCAAAGCAAATACAAGCAGCCAAGGATTGTTCAAACAATACTATTTTTTTCTCGAACATGCAGGAGAGCTACATATCATCATCGTACCCACCCATTAAAACATGGAAGCTAAATCACCGGTTAAAACTAGAATTTGGTGTTGCGAAGAATGAACTGCTATAAGTTGTCAGACAAGAAGACAAGTTCAACAAAAGAAATGAGAAGAAAACTATCAGACTAGATAATTTGCTTTTATTATCAGCTACCACAATTCAATTTACACATTGGCTAAAAAGCTTTAAGAAACATACCCCTTCAAAAACGAGAACAGTAGCACCATTTAGGAGAGGACCATATGTTACATAACTATGTCCAGTAATCCAGCCACAGTCTGCAGTGCACCTGATGCAAACAAAACAGTGTGGGGCGGATAAGGAAATACTGAAATAGCAGCTTCATGAATAACTCCCCACAGAGGAATGAGGGCACATACTACAAAAAACATAAGAGCTTATGTGCTAACCACCTACCAGTATATGTCAGTTGGCTTGTAGTCAAATGCGTACTTAAAGGTTGTTGCAGTGTACACCATGTAGCCCCCAGAAGTATGCAACACACCCTACATACACCAAGAGAAATAAATATCCAGCTAATGCAATAGCTTCTTAATCCAGCTCAGTTAGAAGTACCTTTGGCTTCCCTGTGCTGCCACTTGTGTACAAAAGGAACAATGGATCCTCTGCATCCACCCATTCCACATCACATTTGGTTGAAAATTTGGTCACGACATCCTAAAAGATATTGTGCAACAAATTATAACAATTTAACAATGTTGTTCACAGTAGATATGCGTGTGCCTTGAAATACAGGATGACTGCTGTATATAATAACGGGTTTCCATTTAGAAGCACCTGCCACCAAACATCCCTTTCTGCTTGCCATTTTGTATCTTCCTCTTTTATGGCTGACTGATTTTCATATGTCAAGCAGAGACCTAGTATCGGCACAATGAAAGTCTGCATCAGTGGACTACAAACCAAGTTATATTTAATGGTTCTCAGATGTGCTCATTGAATGAACCAAATGCCAGAAAAGAAATCTTTGACTATCAAGTTATTATTAGAATATAGTTGAGGACTTGAGGTTGAGTACACTGTATACGACAAATGCAGCAATATAGGATACACAGGCCAATGCAGATTATTGCATTAAAGGCTAAACATCATCCAAATGTGACATGTGCTATAGGACTTGCGCAATCAGATGCAACTGCATGGGTAGATGGAGGCTGGCAGGATACACTCGAATCGAGCTTCACTACTGGAACTAGCTTGGTGGATGCAAGATGAGGGTGGCGGACCACACGTCAATCACATAGGCTGGAGAGGTTGCATCCGGTCATGCAGGTAACCAACCAGCATCACAGTGTTTTTCATCTGCTCATGCAAGTTCACCAACACTTTCTTTCCCACTCAGCCTGTGTCTCCTCATCCAGAATATACGATTCAACCTCCATCCGACAATTAAACACACCCAAAGAGAACACTGCAAGAGAGAGAGAGATGCAGATCTGGAAGACAAATTTTGAATGGTTCGGTTGTCATCCAACGGTCGCCATTGGTTGACTGAAAACTACCTTAAATCCCCCCTAGTTTGCAACTTCACAAAATTAGTTACCATTAATTGCCCCATGAGTGTTTTATTAAACTGACTTCCTTAAGTGTGGGATTAGTTACGCTTGTCCCCCATAAATGGGCAACTACAGGAAAAAAAAATAACATATTGAGAACCTTAATGTAACCCTTAGCTTTGTATATATCTTCATATGAGGTTTGTTTGGTACGATGTCGCAAGAAAACATTGACAGACAATGGGAAGAAATAACAAGTACAAAATAGCTGCCGCCTGACAAAAGCTCAAAGTTAATGATGTGAATACCGAAACCACATCCCAGTGCATACCTACAGAGACTCCATTCTTCTCACTTTCAACCAAAGCTGCATCCACTATATCTTTGAGAAGGATGGGCTTGACTCCTGGCTTCACAGCATTGCACGTGATGACAAGCTTAGGCTTGCAGTCAACAATCCTTGGGCTAGAGAATCTGCTGAGAAGCCAGCAAACACAACCTGTACAAGCATGATGCATCACAACATAGAAAAGAAAACATAGGGTTGACAAAACAACCAATACAGCTTGTAGCAATTACCGAGTGAACAGCACCAATGCGGGCACAAGCAAGCATGGCGATGGGAAGCTCCAGCAGCATTGGTAAGTATATAATGACAGCATCACCCTTGCCAACACCAAGGCTCTTCAAGTAATTTGCAAGCTACAAACATAAAGGACAGCTTAGACTTGGTCATCTTCTTTGAGCATCTGAATGCAAGTGTTGACACGTCTGCTAGTACATTTGCCACTCACAGTTTGCTTTTGGCAAACTTTTCAGGCATGAGCATGCATTTACCTGGCAAACCTTCTCCAGGAGCTCGGAATAGGTGAGCTTCCCATCCTGACCGGGCTCATTACCCTCCCAGTACATTGCAATCTTGTCCCCATTGCCAGACTCGATGTTGCGGTCAACCGCGTTGTAGCATATGTTGGTTTTCCCTCCCTTGAACCACTGTCCAGGACCAAGAACCATAAGATGAATCAGAACCGCTATAATACCTGTTCCATTCCAAAGCAATGCTAAGTTTAGCTAACAACCATCAAACAACGCTTACGTTGATCTGGACGGGTCCCTTGGTGACATCGAGGTTCTCCGAGCAGACCTCGGCGGGGTTCCACTTCTCCTTCCAGTAAAAGGTCTCGGCAATCTCCGACCAGAACCCGGCCGGGTCCTTGATGGACCTCTCGTACATCTCCCGATACTGATGCCGATCATGAAAAATTACAGCAAGATCACAATGTTATTACATCACCAATCGTCGAAAACAAGATGAGGAAAAAAACCAGCGCAGAAAAATTGTGTTCCCAATTTGGCCGTACTGTGCTACTGTTCATGTATGCCCCATAGTTGTCCCTGTCGGACTTTCCAAACAAGCATGATCATGACTAAGCCCCTCACGTTTGCAAAGTTGCCCGACGCCCAAAATGAAAAAAAAGCCCAAGTGCTAAAGCAAACGCCTTAGTCTAGAGCAAAACCATTCATGATTGGATAAAAGACTCGGATTTTTGCATTTGCTTCAAACAGCAAGAATCAAGAAGCGCGCCTGACGAGCACACACCTGCTTCGGAGAGGACACGAGAGCGCTGGCAGAGAAGTCGGCGCTGGGGAAGATGAGGTCGTTCTCCTCGGCGGCGAGCGACTCCCCGAGCACGACGGCGTTGATCCCGGAGATCCTGCCGGCGCCGGAGGGCAGCTCCGACATGGACTCGACGTGGCGGATTGTCGAGGAAGCGCCCTCCGCCGCCGGCTGCTGGCCGTTGGCCGTGCCCATGGCGGTGGCTGGCGACGGCGACGGCGACGGCCGAACTGCGAGCAGGGAAGGGAGAGGCAGCGAGATCCGGGCGGGGGAGGGCGGCGTCAGCGATGGCTACTGCTGCCGGTGGAGTCTCCTTATAAACGGTGATGACCGATCAATCTCTGCGACTGCTAGCGCCAGTGCTGCTACCGGCCGAGTCCTGGTGTTGACTTCCCTTTCTCTTTATTTTCCGTGGAGATGATGAGATCAAATGATATTTTCTTAATGCCAGCGAGAGGGCTAAATCGAATTGAATAGTGCAAGAGCTTTGAATGGAATGGTTATGTTGCTTTGGTTTCAAGTGTACAAAGATCAAGATTTCTCCTTTTTTTTGCCAAACAAAAATAGTTTACATTTATTGATTTGACCTATTGACAAAGAGTGGGTACGATTTTTACTTAATTTTCCTAAAAATGAATGTACAGATGGTTGTTAAGGTTTTTCATTTTTCTTCCTTAAATGAGAGT
>JAENPR010000774.1:0-305124 GCA_018135685.1 Themeda triandra
GTCGGTCTTCGATATTCTTGCCTGTTTTAGGCTGTCCGACCAGCCTGAGCCGATCGGTCTTGAATCTTGATGGGCTGGCCTGGTGATAGCGTGTCGGCCCAAACTAGGCCGTGAGGGTATATGGAGTTTATATCTCCACAGCGGCCGGCGCTTGCTGTGCCCAATTACTTTGGATGAAGCAAACCTTGAGGGACTTTGGTTGTGAGCAAAGCAAGATTCCCCTCTTGTGTGACAATGAGGGAGCTGTCAAGCTAGCTGACAACCCAGTAAACCACTCTAGAACAAAGCACATAGACATCCGCCATCACTTCCTGAGAGACCACCAAGCCAAAGGAGATATCGATGTGCAACATGTGAGCACCGAATTCCAGTTAGCCGATATCTTCACAAAGCCACTAGATGAGTCAAAGTTTTGTGCTTTGAGGCGTGAACTCAATATCGTTGATTCTCGTAACATGGCTTGACATCTTGTGCATACTTGTTTGTTTAGCATAGAATGAAAATTTCTTGTGAAAAACTTGAGTGGAAATTTCAAAATCTATTTTTCACAGCTCAAATATGTCCATAGCTATGTACTGGTTTCATGAAATCTGGACATACATGAGTTGGTTCAAGTATATCTCTTGGTTCACCCTTCTAGGCCTTCTTTTCGCTGGATTTTGACCTATCGGAACCTCCGATGGCCTCTATCGGAACTTCCGATTTGCATCGGAACTTCCGGTCTTAGGCCCGGAACATCCGGCCGTTCAAAATCCTTGCGCTGCTCTGACTCGCCCGGATCGGAACTTCCGGTCCCCCCGACCGGAACTTCCGATTAGCCAAATTGACCGCGGTATAAAAGGGAAACCGCAGGGTAAAATTCAGTTTTTCCTCTTCCCTTCCCAAACCGACGCCGGCGGTGGCGACTCCACCCGCCCACCTCCGATCTCCCTCCTCCCGGCCATTTTCAAATCCCTTTGAGGGGAGCTTGCCCAAGCCTTGGAGATTGACTTGGTGGTGTTCGTGGACGCCGGGAGAGCTCGGCACGTGTCGATTCGGCCCTCACTCTTTGGAGAGCAAGGTACCGGGATTTTGGCCTCGATCTCCCAATGTACTTTGTTTTTGGCTCGATTCCTTCCACGTGCTAGCTATATTTAGCCATTACATGCCTTGTGAATGCCTATTGTGCAATTTCCACGGTTGAATTTGTCGGGACGTGGTCATGCGCGCACGCCACGGGTCGGAACTCCCCCTCGGCACCGGAACTTCGGTGACCGGAACTTCCGGCCTCGGCCGGAACTTCCGGTGGGCCGTGTCTAGTGCATGCCCATGTTTCCGCTTCTTCATCCGATTGCCACATTCACTTGAGCCATGTCTGAGACTCTCCTTGCCGTGTTTCTATTTGCAGTATGGATCAGCGTCGCTCCAACCCTCCGCGCTCCTCGCGTCCTCGCCCTCCAAGTTTGGGGGATGGAGAGGAGGACCGTCCTCCTCGGACCCGTCGTCCTTCTCATAAGCAGTCTGTCTCTTCCTCCCGGGGTCAGCGGCAGCAGCGCTCCGCAGCAGCAGCGGAAGAGCCAGAAGGTCCGCTAGTTTGTCATCATCGTTTCACTATTAATCGTCCGCCTCTACTTCATCATGAAAGGGTTAACGATGCAGAGAATCCTGATGTCATTGATGTGGAGGGCCGTGCTATTGATCCGACAATTGTTCGCCACTCTCCTATTCGGATTGGGGTTGCCACTCAGAACCGCGTGCTTCAGCGTCCTCCAGCTGGTTCTCGCAACCCTAGCACTCATCGTCCTGCTTCCTCCACTGGCCGCCTCTGCATTGACTACAAGAAGCAGTCCTCTGATGTTCCGCGTATGCGTCAAGTGTGGAGGTATAAACTCCATATACCCTCACGGCCTAGTTTGGGCCAACACGCTATCACCAGGCCGGCCCATCAAGCTCCAAGACCGATCGGCTCCGGCTGGTCGGACAGCCTAAAACAGGCAAGAATATCGAAGACCGACAAGGAGGACAAGACCTAGCTGAGATAGGAAAGTTTAGACTTGTAAAGTATGTAAACTTAGTACCAGATAGGCTAGTTCCGACTTGTAACCTTGCTCCCCGCGATATATAAGGAGAGCAAGGACCCCCGTGCTAGAGGACGAATCCGGCATAACGCACGCACTCATACATCCACATCATAATCGAAACAGAGAGCGGGGACGTAGGGTATTACGCTTCATAGCGGCCCGAACCCGGGTAAACCTTGTGTGATTGCTCCCCGTTTACGTCTTGCTCGCAATCTCGTGCGCCTTCCGCCAATCCATTACCGGTCGGGGCATACCCCGGGTCGGACTATCGCCGATATTTCGTCGACAGTGGCGCGCCAGGTAGGGGGTGCGCACCGAGATTTCACGTCGATCAAGATGGTTTCCTTCCCGGCTTCCATGACCTTCGAAGCTGGCCTCACCTTCACCATTGGGACGATGACCTGGACAACCGCTCCAGACACCTCATACATCGAGAGTCCGCCCTCGATCCTAGTTCCACAAAGCAATGAAGATACAGATCCTTTGTCTTCTCAGCACGAAGCATCACCACCGAAGCTCGAGTTATCAGAACTCCAGCCTTTTCTTCTAGGCACCAACCAGCCACCAGATGAAAATTGGGCCGATCTGTTCAAAGCAACTCATGATCAACAGGATAAGCTCATAGAGTTTTTTGCTCAATTTGGATCCATCCAGATTGAATCAAAGCAAAAAATCATCTACTATCCTTCAACAAACCGAGCGCGAGCAGGGCGCCCAGGAAAAATCAACAGATCACAAGATCCTAGACCCAAGAACTTCATCACCGTTTCCATACGGGTTGACAAACACCGCTACTTTGTTCAATCACCAACTTTTGGCAGACTACCGCAGAGACCATAACCGGATCCTTGATCCACGTTCAGACATGATCAACTATACCTTTGACGCACCCGCAGGACATGTTGTTAACCATGTACGTCTCGAAGAGGCCACGGATGATCAATCTCCGGAGAAGACACGTGATGTCACCCCAGATACACCCAGATTCGACGATTATTACAATATCTTGGAGCTCTCGGGATCGGTACACACAGTAATCTATTCCGATAACGAAGAAGAGATACAATCCTTGCAAGATCCCAGCGCCAAGTATACTGATACAACGCCAGATCTACCACTCATCGCGCTCCGACCAGAGGAACCCGAACAAATCTTATCAGAGGTCCACAACCCGACCACATCCACCCAAGAGCTGCAACAGTTCCCACCATTCCCTCCCAGTCTAGGGAATGCAGTATGCCACGTTAGTGACAACGAAATCAACATCAACGGAGAAACCGACGAACAAAGACAGCAACGAGAAGGTCGAAACACAGATCGTGAACAACGAAGGCAAAACGAGGCTGCGGTCCAGGCAGCAGCCGACCAAGATCGCGTGGTCGGACGACGCAAGAATTTTCGACGAAATCTTGCCGACGACTTCGATCTTGTAGGCGAACGACAAGTCCACACAACCCCAAGCGCCAATCTGGCGATTGCCATTGACCATCTCAAAACGGCCAACGTCCCTCAAACACCCCAAATCGAGGAAGCAATTGATCTGTTAGTAGCTGCCAAAGCTCAAGTAAATCACATGAGAGAACAAGCACTTCCGGCCATGTCTCTCGAAGTCACAGCCACGTAGCTTCTACAAGCAATCGTATCCCGGATTCTAGGGAGGGAGGTGCCGATAACAATAACTACGACGACGACGAGAGAAAGTTGTGGGAACTTTCCTCACAATAGGTTTTACCAAAGGCGCAACGCCGAGGAAGACAAATCAATAACGAGACAACGAGAGATTATGGTCAACCCTTCAATCACCATCATGACGAACAATATGATGACAATGACCTCCGAGCGGTCATCAATAACCGATACCGAGCTCGCATGGATGCCTCAGGACCAAAGCCTTATTCGGCTACCCTACGAGAGGTAGTCTGGCCCAAAAGTTTTAGGATACCAGACATCAAAACATACGATGGCAAGGTCGACCCAGAGCATTGGATCCTCTTATACGAAGTAGCCGTACGAGCAGCAGGAGGGGATGAACACGTCATGGCCAATTACCTCCCTATCGTACTCGACAGTGGGCCGAATAATTGGTTATTACGACAACGAGAGGGGTCGATTCACAGCTGGCCTCAACTACGACATCTCTTCATCGAGAACTACAGAATAACATGCCAAAGCAGCACTGGCACTAAATACGATCTAGCAAAGATCGTCGATTACCCGAATGAACCACTACGTCACTACATACGACGTTTCTCGAAGTCGGACAACAATTCCGGACATATCGCGATAGCCGAAGTCGTGTCCCTTTTCGTACGGGGATTACGACAACCCGGAAATATTGATCTACGAAAAGAACTTTTGAGAAGACAACCCACTACAACTGACGAGATGTTCAGAATAGCCCGAGAATTCGCTCGCGTTGACGACGCCATGCAACAATTGCCCGAAATCGGACAAGGATACAGAAGCTTCAGAAGAAACGATGACAGAGAAAGAGATTTGCAACGCAAAGACATGCGCAGAAATGACAGACGTGACAATAACCGTCACAATGAACGACGACGCGACAATCGTATACAAAACAATTATAGCGTAAACACACGAGATCAACGCGTCCATTCGGTACCACCTAGCGAGAAAAGAAGCGAGACTTCGATCCGAATATGAGAAGATTCTAGGCCGGGACTGCCCTAAACACCCAGGAAAAGGGCATACCATGGGCGAGTGTCGTGGATTTACAAGCAATTTTTAGCGGGGCAGCCGCCAAGAAACAAAGATTGATAAAACAAAACAAGGAAAAACGACCGAATGAAGGACAAAACCGAGGAAGAAGAAGACAAGTGATAAAGACCCTCGACATCAATTCAACGAGCCCACCAAACACTCGTCACCCATGATCTTCGGCGGCAAGGTTGGCCTCGAAAACTCGCGTGACAAGAAATTACTAAAAAGGAGGATCATGGCGATCGCTAAGTCGATGGGGCAAACACAGATACCAAAGCTCCGGCCTGGTCGGAACAACCAAATCACCTTCAACAGGCCGACATGTGGGCGAATATACCGACGCCGGGCGCTTCCCTTTGGTACTCGATCCGCTTGTCAACCACATACGCATGGAAAGAGTACTCATAGATGGCGGCAAGTGCCTTAAACATACTATTCTTACAAGCGTTCCGAGAACTAGGGTTAAAGATCGAAGATCTCGAGCCTTACGACTCACCATTCGGGAGTCATGCCGTGCAAACCTTCAATGCCTTTGGGAAAAATAGCCCTACCCATCCGTTCGGGACAAGACAAAGACTTCGAGAAAAGATTACGTCGGCTTCATTGTAGCCGACTTCGAAGGCGTTTACCACGCCATACTCGGTCGACGGGGATCACGAAGTTCATGGTCATGTCCCTCACTATGGATATCTAGTATTGAAAATGCCAACATCAAAAGGCATTCTTTCTCTCAGAGGCAATGTGCTTATGGCCCATGACTGCGAAACAAATGCCTACGCAGCAGCCGAATTAGCCGACCTCAAAGCTCACATGGAGCAAACATGCCTTGAAGCAAAACAGATACCCGAAGCTGATCTCCAGATCCTAGTCAAGCAGTCCAAAAGATCAGCTAACAAAAGCAACGACACAAAGAAGATCGAGCTCATCCCCGGCGATAAAGAAAAAACCGCTCTTATAGGAGCCCATCTAGACGACAAATAGGAAGACGCGCTCGTCCAATTCCTAAGGGACAACATAAGCATATTTGCTTGGAAACCACAGACATGCCGGGCGTCCCAAGGGAAAAGGCCGAGCACTTCCTTAATGTCTCGTAAAACCGCCAAACCAATCAAACAAAGATTACGACGGTTTGCTCGCGACGGGGAAGGAGGTGATTAGGGTAGAAGTGTTAAAGCTATTAGCAAATTTGGTTTTATAAAAGAAGTGTATCATCCCGACCGGCTATCCAATCCAGTTCTTGTACAAAAGAAAATGGCGAATGGAGAATGTGTGTTGATTATACCGATCTCAACAAACACGCCCTAAAAGACCCCTTCAAACTACCTCGCATCGACGAAGTAGTTGATTCAACCGCAGGCTGCGAACTGTTGTCCTTTTTAGATTGCTATTCAGGGTATCACCAAATAGCCCTAGCAACTGACGATCAAATAAAAACATCATTCATCACGCCTTTCGGCGCATACTGCTATACGACCATGTCGTTTGGCCTCAAAAATGCTGGTGCAACATACCAACGCGCTATCCAAGAATGTCTTCAAAAAGAAATTTCCGACCAGCTGGTCGAAGCATACGTAGACGACGTAGTCGTAAAAACAAAGGAGAGCGGATCCTTAGTTCCAAACCTAGAGCGAACCTTCGTCGCTTTAAACAAATTTCAAAGTGGAAATTAAACCCACAAAAATGCATATTCGGAGTACCATCGGGATACTACTTGGCAACGTAGTTAGCCAAGACGGCATCAAGCCAAATCCCGAAAAGGTTAATGCAGTTTTAAAAATGACGCAACCTAAAGGCATAAAAGATATCCAGAAACTTACTGGATGTATGGCGGCTTTAAGCCGCTTCATATCAAGACTTGGCGAAAAAGGCCTTCCCTTTTTCAAACTATTAAAGGCCAAGCAAAAATTTGAATGGACAAGCGAAGGCACAAAGCCTTCTTCGAACTCAAGACATATTTAACATCGCCACCGGTGCTAACAAAGACCTAAAGATGACGAAGAATTATTGCTATACATTGCGGCTACCGATCGCGTGGTCAAGACAAGAATAGTCGTCGAACGACAAGAAGAGGGACACACATATGGTGTACAAAGACCAGTCTACTACATTAGTGAAGTTTTAAACGACTCCAAACAGAGATACCCACACGTACAAAAACTTTTGTATGGGATCCTAATAACAAAACGAAAGTTGCTACACTACTTTGACACATATCCGATCACAATAGTAACAGAACATGCTGTTGGCGACATTCTTCGCAATAAAGACGCCAGTGGTCGGATCATCAAATGGGCAATAGAGCTTAGCCCATACACATTGAAATTTCAAAGCAGAACAACCATCAAATCCCAGGCTTTGGCTGATTTTCTAGTAGAATGGACGGACATGTCCCTACCTCCATTTCAAAACGAAGCCGAACGATGGGAAATGTTTTTCGATGGCTCCCTTAAAATAAAAGGAGCAGGAGCAAAGCGTCGTATTCAAAGCACCAAGCGGTGATACCCTAAGATACGTGCCGCGTATCCATTTCAAAGCTTCAAACAATGCGGCCGAATACGAAGCTGCACTTCATGGCCTCAAAATAGCCATCGAGTTGGGCATAAAAAGGCTCCTCGTCTTTGGAGATTCTAATTTAGTCGTCCGGCAAATCAACAAAGAATGGGATTGTACTAATGAGAAAATGGAAGCATACGTGGCGTAAATAAGGAAGCTGGAAAATAAATTCTATGGTCTCGGAGTTCACCTATATACCAAGAGAAAAGAACAAACTTGCCGACCAATTATCTAAATTGGGATCTCGATAGAGCAAAAATGCCACCCGACGTATTTGTTCAAGATCTACTATTACCGTCTGTCACACAGAGGTAGCACAGAACTACCAAAAAAGGAAATAGATTCATCTGACGACAAAACTAAAACGGATGATATCCAGCAGAGCATGCTTCTGGCCCATCTCCGACCAGCAGCAAACAGTATCATCGCCACAATCCGACCAGCACCTTTCAGAATAAATGCTCCAGTAACAAGATCAGGCAAAAAATCTATAGATAACTCCAAAGTTATTTATCCAAAGAAAAGAAAGCGACAAGACCCCTCAACCGCAAGGGGATGTAACGAGCAAATACCATCAGTGGAACCTTTGGAACAAACAAAAGAGACAAAGCCAGATGGAGAATTCCCTTTATTCGGTATCTCATTGATGAGGACACACCAACAGATAAAACAAAAAAAAGCGTCTCATAAGACGCAAGTAAACATTATGTCCTAGTCGATGGGCAACTTATGCGCAAAAATGCAAGCGCCGAAGTCTTGCGTAAATGCATTTCCTTCGAAGAAGGAGCAGAACTACTACTACGTATTCACGAAGGGATGTGTGGAAACCATGCAAGCATCAAAAACACCGGTCGGAAAGGTGTTCCGAGGGTTTTTACTCGGCCAACCGCACTCGCGATGCTAAAAAATTAGTTCAAGCATTGTAAAGGTTGCCAATTCTTCGCTAAACAAATTCATGTCCCCGCACATGAGCTTCAAACAATACCAAGAAGATGGCCCTTTTCATGCCGGGGACTAGACATGATAGGACCATTCAAAAAAGCCCCAGCGGCTATCAATTTGTCTATGTACTTATAGACAAATTTTCAAAATGGATAGAATATAAGCCCTTAGTCAAGGCAAATGCTCAAAAGGTCGTCGAATTCCTAACGACGTCGTACACCGTTTCGGCGTACCCAACACCATCATAACAGATTTGGGATCTACATTCACAGGTGGTGAATTTTGGGATTTTTGCGAAGACTTAGGAACAAAAGTGAAATATGTATCGTGGCTCACCCTCGAGCCAATGGTCAAGTAGAAAGAGCAAATGGGATGATCATAGACGCCCTACGAAAAAGGCTATACCGAGACAACGACACCCATCCAGGAAGATGGTATCTTGAATTACCTGCTGTGATATGGGGACTTCGAACTCAACCAAGCAGAAATACCGGCGTCTCGCCTTATTTCATGATATTTGGTGCTGAAGCAGTTTTACCAGATGAAGTGGCATTTGGCTCACCAAGAACAAAAAACTATGACGAGGAAGCCACAAATGAAGTCAGAAAAACTATCATCGATTCAGGAGAAGAGCGCAACTTGGAAACACTCCCAAGAACGGCTAAATATCTAGCGTCTCTACGACGCTATTACAACAGGAATGTAAAAGAAAGACAGTTTGTGGTCGGAGATCTCGTCCTCAAAAGAATTCAGAAAACAGACGACCTCCACAAATTGTCATCTCATTGGGAAGGACCTTTCCTAGTCAAAGCAGTCACAAGACCAACGACTTATAAATTGTGTACTCTAGACGATCCACCTAGAGATTTGCCAAACTCTTGGCACATAGAACACTTAATTAAATTCTATGCTTAAAGGCAATTGTAATTTATACAATAACAAGCACCGCCATCCGTACCAAAGCACACAAGATATTTTTACAATATGGTGCCAAGCACCACGAGTAACTCAATACCACGGGAAAAGTTTAAAGTTATTGCTCAGGCACAAGATCTATCTTGTCGGCAATAACACAGGCGGTGCCCCAACAAGCCTTCTGCAAATCTTTGAGCTTTTCTGGAGAAGTGTCTGCAGGCCGTCCCGCATTCCAAGCGCTTGAAATCCGCCCGAGGAAAGTGAGATTGCGCAAGAGCTATAACACTCGACGCAACAAAGCGGCTCCCTTTCCCGACAAACTCCTTCAATAAGCGCCATGAACGGCGGCATTGATCCACAACAAATTCGGGAACAAGAAGGGGATTTGTCGGCCTCACTTCACCTCGCGCAAGCACGTAAAAACAGAGAGGCCGCAGTCCACCCGCCATGGATAGATAACGTTCTGTCAATTGCTGGTTATCATCCTTCAGCACGCCAAATTGCGCCATATGACGCTCATGCGTTTCTACACAAACACAATTTATAAGATACAATCAGATCAAAACTTCAAACACAGAACATAACAAAGGAGAAAAACGCACCTCGTGCCTCCTTCTCCAAGCGTTCAATTTCTACGCGGGCCTTATTGCCTGCCTCGTTCAGACGAGCAATTTCAGCAGCCATTAAGGCTTTATCACTCTCCAATTCTGCAAAATACTCAATCAGCTACTTATAACTTCTATTAAAGTAACAAGTAACAAAAGAAAAGCAAAATGAACCTTTGTTATTTTTCAGCAGGGAGTCTTTCTCAAGTTCCCAAAGCTTTTCACGACCTTCATAAACGCGGATTTGCCGACCCAAATCCTCGTTTTGCTTCCATGAGAAGACCGTTTTCACACATGGTCGGCTTGAACCGCTCTATGCAAAGGCGACGTTTTTCAAAGCAACATCTTCAACGGCTACTCGCGTAAAGGATCTTTTATAAACACTACAAGATGGGCAAAATAGAAAAATCACTAAAGACAAGTACTAACCTTGACACGAGCCCGCAAATTAGCAAACACTTGCTCAAAGCCATCGAAATGGTACCCCGTCGCATCTTCAAAAATGTGCCACTCTCCATCCTCATCCCGACGGGCAACGTAGGCCGCGGCCGCGGGAATATGGGCACGGAAGAAGTTCCTCCTCTCGATCTCTTCCATTATCTCGGGTGATCTGCGTTTGAGACACTGGGTCTAACACTACCCAGGCTCATATTAAGATGATGATCATCCCCAAGAGAAGAAACCAGTGGAGGAATCTAGCGCTAACGGCTTAGTATCCCCGTAAGAGGCCACAAGATTGGCACCGTCGTTAACCATTACGAGTCAAGAAGCAACATTGGCAAATAGCTGCCCCCGGATCCCCAACAAGATCAACAAGCAGGTGGCACAACTTCGTGCACGGCCCTTTGATCCATAACAACATTGCCGGGAGGAGTTATGCCATCAGAACAGCCTCTTGGCTCGAAAGCGGCCCCAAAGCATTCTCCAAAGTTACATGATCCAAAGGGCCCCCGACTAAGTCATCAACAATGGGAGCCCCGCAAAGAAAAATTTACAACCAATCAAAACAAGAAAAAGAAGAGCATAGCAAGTTTAACAAGATTTGCAAAACTTACAAGTTCAGACGCTTGCTCAAAATGCAGATTAAAATAACTGGCATTTCCTCCCCTTCATCCCTAGAAGGCACAGAGGTATCAACATCAAGGTTAACTTGCATCAACAAGTCAGGAGGAGGAGAAGAACCACCAGTGGCAGCAAGCGTGTCATCACATTGGCCCACGGCAACAGCAGGAGCACCCCGACTACTCACAGTCTGACCTAAGAGGTGAGCATCTACAAGATCTCCTGAATGACCGGTTTGATCGGCAGGTGATACGGGCTGCTCCATAACATGGCTAGCTCTCTGCACCAAAGGGAGAGCACTATCCCGACCACTCTCAGAGCGCAATTTCTTGCGTCGGGCAAACTCAGCAAGGGTCACCCCATCTTCACAATCAGAATCAGAGTCCGACGATTCTACAATCTGATTATGACGACGTTTTTGACCAACGGAAGCACAAGCTTGTAGTGATAAAGCTCCACCGGTCAAGATGCCACTCCGCTTCTTCTTTTCATAAACAATTTTCCGCTTGCCGGCTGCCTTTGACTGATCGACATCAAGATCAAGAAAGCATCATCGTGCACCGTCATCCCGTCAATGCCCCGATCAAAACCAGTGCGTTGGTACTGAAGAGCTTCCCCAGCTGGCAGATCATCTAAAGGCACTCGGGACACATAAATATGACGGCCCTATAAGCATATCAAGATCAGTCTAATTACCAAAAGCATTGAGATATGAAGAAAACAAACAAGTGAACAAAACAAAACCGGTGGAGGTGGCATCTTCCAGTCATAAGGTTTAATAGTTGGACGAGGGATATGAGTATCCTCCCCCCGTTTGAACATCTTCATAAGCCTCAAATTAATATCATCAAGAGAAATTTCCTCCGAAGATTCACGAGAAGGGTCATCCTTCAGACGATATTCCCACAGGAAATTAATTCTCTCCTTCAAAGGTTGGATACGGCGAGAGATGAAAACATTTCGCACCGTAAAACCGTTCAGGCCCTTAAAATTCATCATTGCCAGAATCTCTTTCACTTCAATCATCTAAGTAGCATTTGGCTTATCCGACCAGCGATGATTCGGTTCAGGAATCTGAGTAATATCACAAGGGACAGGCCTCCCTTGCTCATTGTCATTCACATAGAACCATTTTTTGAACCAATCTTTCACATTGTCAGTATGAGTGAAAGACAGCCAGCGTGAACGCATTCCATCACGAAGAGAGAGGTAGCATGCTCCAGCTACAGGACTACCCCCTAAATTTCCTCTCTTTTTCAATTCATAAAAATGACGAAACACATTGAAGTTTGGGGGAATTGCAAGATACATCTCACAATATGCAACAAAGAGAGCAACTGTCATAATTGAGTTCGGTTGCAGATTGCAGATAGAAATCCCCCAAAAAATGCAAAGCTCCACCAGGAAAGTATGAAGAGGAATACCCAAGCCTCTGATGAAATAATCCTCAAAGACAATTATTTCACCATCATAGGGGCGAGGAAACGCCTCACCTCGCGGCGGCACACGCCACACTTCAAAAGATGCTGGCGGAATCATGCCTCCATCCGCCAAGGAATTCAACGACGCCGCCGTCGATTCCGTCGGCGACCAAAGAAGCTTCATCTGCTTCTCATATTCCTTCTGTTCGTTCTCCTTCTTTTTCTCTGATGCAGATTGACGCTTTTTCCCCATGATCTTCGCGCGAGTAAGAATGCGAGGATTTCGAAGCTAACCCTAAGAAACGGAGCACGGAGCGAATGAACCGATTGCGGGAACGGCGAGCAAAATGAAAGCAAGCGGTCCAAATGACGGCGGCACGGGAGTTTTTAACCACACTAGGGTTTTTTACTCCTGATGGGCCAGAGAAACTGGGCCGCCCCCAGCGGAAAAAAGGCTTTTTCGGTTCGTTTTTTTCCCCCATTTAAAATTCATTTTTTTTCTCGCAGACGCACAGCTTACCAGACAACCTGAAAGCTGGCCCAGTAAGCAAAGCTACCGACGGCCGTTTAAGTCTGTCTTCTAGCTATAGTCTTAAAAACAGCCTCGCTAAAAAGACTGGGTTCACAGCAAAGCTGTTCCAACCCGCTGTAACAAAGTTACAGTATAGCATCAACAATCCAACCCACACAATCCGACAGCTGAGCTGGGATTTTTTCGCCAATGATACCGGTTATTCTGGCACACAAATAGCTAAGCTATTTTTATGGGTTTAGATTCAAAACCATGGTCTCACAGCCACGCTGGGGACTGAGTTAAGTAGCAAAGCTATCTTAACTTAATCATGACAAAGTTTTGGCATGGTTTAAACCGACCAGCCCAAATGAAATTTGGCCTGCTCGGTCTCACTCAAAGAGTGGTCGGAAACATACAAAGCACGATATAATGATCAGTTGTCTTCTTTTTTAGACCCTGACATAACGTGTTCCACCTCATCTCAGGCTCAGGGACTACGTGGGCCCACGTCACCTGAGAGGTGACATGGGCTAGATCCTTCTTTTAGAGCTTGCTGCAACATATACTATCTTACAGCAACCTCGGGGACTACGTGGGCCCACGTCATTTGCATGACTCGGCCTGATCCTTTCTCTCTACAAAGAGTTTAGTTTCAAAACTAAGCTAAGGCGACGACCAATCACGACAGGTACCATGTGATGGCAGGCATCACACACTAACGAGGGCCCACGTCTCCCGCATTTGGGACCCTTTCAAAATTCTTTTTCTTTTCGGGAGCATCATAAATCTTTCGGTCAAAACCAAAAACGTCAACCAAGTGAAAGCAAAGTGTGGTCGGAAACACTAGACGGTCCTCCAGCCATGCTCGGACCATATGTCGAACGTGTGTCCGACCACCCTTTCTCACTCAACCAAGCAAGACGGTGTTTTTTCCTCAAGATCCATGATGCTCGGGGCCCTCACGGCCTAGTTTGGGCCAACACGCTATCACCAGGCCGGCCCATCAAGCTCCAAGACCGATCGGCTCCGGCTGGTCGGACAGCCTAAAACAGGCAAGAATATCGAAGACCGACAAGGAGGACAAGACCTAGCTGAGATAGGAAAGTTTAGACTTGTAAAGTATGTAAACTTAGTACCGAGATAGGCTAGTTCGACTTGTAACCTTGCTCCCCGCGATATATAAGGAGAGCAAGGACCCCGTGCCGAGGAGGAGAATCGGCATAACGCACGAACTCATACATCCACATCATAATCGAAACAGAGAGCAGGACGTAGGGTATTACGCTTCATAGTGGCCCGAACCTGGGTAAACCTTGTGTGATTGCTCCCTGTTTACGTCTTGCTCGCAATCTCGTGCGCCTTCCGCCAATCCATTACCGGTCAGGGCATACCCCTGGTCGGACTATCGCCGATATTTCGTCGACATCAAGATCCTCCGTTTGCTTGGACTCGGCTTGAAGGTATTGATCCTCGCTTTTGGTCTCAGTTTCAGCAGGATTATTATGAGTCAGTATGCTTGAAGTCTGGTCTTTATGGTCCAACCACTCCTATTATCAAGCACAAGGCACCCACTCTAGCTTCATTAGTTGCAAAGAAAAATCCTGAGATTGATGCCTTGATCACCCGTCTAGAGGAGTGGAACATTTTACCACTCATGACCTTCAAGCAAGATTGGAATACTGAGGTACTTTGTCAGTTTTGGGCCACTATTTTCATTGGTGAACTATGACCTTGATGATGATGATGATGATGAGTAGTGCAGCTCCTTGGGATTTCTCGCAGCCTACCCTTTTTGGCATTTGATGCCAAAGGGGGAGTGTTAGGCTTACCTTTATGTAATAGGATAGCTATCTGTCGGTTTTTATATCCCTATCTCGTGTGGTGAACCATGTGGTAGACTTGAACTCTGTGTGTGCTGGATGGTTGTAGGCTAAAACTATTTGCTTATTATCTATTCTAGCTTGTTTAGCCTTTTGTGTTGATGCTTATGGTGGTTGTTGGTTTTAGAATGGTTATGTTGAGCTCAAGTCCTTTCTTTCTTACATAACCATTCAAATTCTTTTGTTTTATTCTTGTGATAGATCCTGTCATATGCATCATGGCTTTATTGTATCACACACACTTAGGCACCCCACGGATTGCAAAATTTAGGGGGAGCTTGTTCCTAATGTATGACATCTTGATTTCAATCAAGATCTGAAATTCCAGATTCCATGCATACATTAAGGGGGAGCTTCACTTGAATTTTGGAATTCAAAAGCTTTAATTCTTCCTAATATTTATGTAAGCCTAAGTTGGTTGTCATCAATTACCAAAAAGGGGAGTTTGTAAGTGCATTCGCCCCCGGTGTGGGTTTTGGATAATTGATGACAATCAAATTAGGGACTAACATGCTCTTTCAAGTGAAATCTACGGGTGTTAGTCCACCGATGAAATCAAGTTGAATATTTGGTGAATTAAAGCACCCTAAATTTCATGGACAAGGAGGCGCTTCGACTCTCGGATATTCTAATCTTTTATCTTTGCCTTGAGTCGTAGGAAACGCCGCACTATCAAGAGGGACACAAAACTAGTTAGCAAAATGGGGTTCAAAAGTGCTCTTGTCGACCTAGTTTTAGGCTGAGAGAGGCGGATCGGAAGTTCCGGTGGTAGCACCGAAAGTTCCGGCTAAAATGTTTATTCCAGTCGAGCGTGGAAGGCTGATTTTCAGCCTGGATCGGAAGTTCCGGTCATAGGACCGGAAGTTCTGATTTGAACAGTACCACGAGCGCCCGCGCATCAGTATTTTGTTCCGGCCCCCAGCCGGAAGTTCCAGTGCCGATCGGAAGTTCCGATCCACCGACCGGAAGTTCCGATTTGTACAGTAACTTGAGCGTGCGCGCATCAGAGTTTTGTTCCGGCCTCTGTCCGGAGGTTCCGGTACGGACCGGAAGTTCCGGTCTCCTGACCGGAAGTTCCGGTTGAACCCTGTCAGCTCTGACAAGCCAACGGTTAGTTCGTAGTGGACCGGAAGTTCCGATGGTCTTCACCGAAACTTCCGATGCTTCACTATAAATACTTCTTACCTGCGTTTCTAACCGTTACCCGAGTCTATTCACTTAATTCTTGCCTCTAAGCTCTCCCAACAACCAGTAACTCGCCCACTCTCTCCCCTAAGCCTCCAAGCTCCAATCCTCGATTGTTGAGCTAGGGAAGTGAGATTTGAGAGCGGGAGCTTCGATCTACGACTTGAGCACTTTGGTTCCTCGTCTTGCCGGCTTGGTTTGTGTTTGTTACTCTTGGGTTCTTGGAACCCTAGCCGGCTAGGCGTTCTTCGTGGTTGCCCGTGTTGAATCATTTGTGAGGGCACCCCGAAGTGTTTGTATCACCCTTTGATCCTTAGTGGAAATCTCGGGCTAACCTTTGTAGTTGCTTTGAGGGAGGAGACCTAAGTGCTCGGACCTACGTGGTCACCTCAACAACGGGGACGTAGGAACTCCTTTGTGGGGATTGCCGAACCTCGGGATAAATACTTTGTCTTCTTTGTGGAGGTAGCTTCGACTACCCTTTGTTCTTTTGTATTTGTTGTTCTTCCTCTCGACCCCATTTCATAGGTGCATCGTCTCGATCTACGATTTGGAACGGTGCAAAGTCTTGGGAAGTTCAACATCATCTTCAACAACATCAAGGAGGTGTGGTAACACTTGGATCTGAAATCACAACTCGATTCACTCTGATTTCGTAGCATTTTTAGGTGCTGGAAGTTCTGATTCGTCTGAACCGGAAGTTCCGACTTCCCCTGCCGGAACTTCCGATCTAGACCCCGGAACTTCCGGTCTGGTATTTAACTTCCGCAATTTCGAGTTTGTGAGTTTCAGGTTTTGTAAAAAGGCCTATTCACCCCCCCTCTAGGCCAATTAGGTCCTTTCAATTAGGAATCAGGCTAAAAAACAAATGTGTTTAGGAATCAGGCCTTTTTTGTTTCGAATTTGGGAATCTGGCCTTGAAATAAAAAATCATTAGGAATTAGGCCTTCTGTCAGTTTGGAGGCTTGACGGTGTTAACTTTAGGGTAAAATGACCATTTTACCCCTGAGAAAAAAATAAAAAAGAGTTTTGTTTATTTATTGTATATTTTGAGTATATATAATTCCTGCAGAAGCAATTCAGATAAGCCCTTCATATGAGTCACAAACTGTGCAGATAAGCCCTTCCCTTTTCTCGAATTCAAGCGCGAGGTCCTTGACGCGATTTCAATAGAGGAAGGAGCTCGCCGGGCTCGCGGTTTCGGCGTTCCGGCAGCACATCGGTGGCAGGGAAATGGTGGGGGAGCACTGGGAGGCCAGCGCGTATCCGCAGGAGCCCTCAGCTCGGCCAGGAATGACTCGTGGCACACCGGCCACGGACGGCGGCGGGTCATGCCCGCGCAACCATGACGGCGGTGGTCGGAGACGGGGCTGAGGCGCGGGAGGGGCGGCGCGACGAGAAGAAGCGGCGGCGCGCTCAGCTGAGGACGGGAAGGCGCGGAGGAGGAACCGCTGGGATCGCTGGCCGCCACGTCCTGGCCGCGCCGGACGGCGTCCTAACCGCTAGGGTCGGCGGCCACCACGTCCTGGTTGCCGGGGTCGCCGGCCGCCACGTCCTGGCCGCGCCGGACCGGGCCTGGCCCTGGCCCTGGCCGTGCGCGCCACAAGGATGGCCGCGGCGCTTCCCGGCCGGCGCCATCGCCCGATGGGATTCGGGGCAGCAAGGTGCCCGGTAGGTGGCAGGGGCGGCGGATCCGCCGTTGGCGACCCCGGATCTGCCGGTTTGGCGGCGGCGGCAGCGGCGGCGGCGGCCCTCCTCACCGGCGAGGGCGGCGGCGGGGCGGTGCCATCCTCCATGGAACCACCGTTTTTTTTCCTTACGGGAACGAGAGTCAACTCGACGACGAGGGGAGGAGAGGAGAGGAGGTTGCGGGCGGCTTCAGCAGTGAAGGAAGTAAGGAGGGGGTAAAAACGTCTTTTTTATGATCTACAGTGCCAAACTTCACGGATCAGTTGGACGGAAGTAACAGAGGGCCAGATTCCTAACGTTTTTTTTTGTTTCAAGGCCAGATTCCCAAATTCGAAATAAAAAGGGCCTGATTCCTAAACACATTTGTTTTTGCGGCCTGATTCCTAATTCTCTCTTCTTCGTAAGTGCCTCTTGCTGCACACTAGTCTCTTCTCGTTGTAGTCTCATGGTCTTGTTTTAATCGCATACACGGTATTTTTCTGCTAATTTCCTACTGAATTCATTGCTCCAAAGTGGCATTCATTCGTAGCGGGTTCTCTTTAGTGATTGGAACCAGCTCCTGATATATACTTTTTGAACCATAATATATGAATATTAAATAGAGTAGAAAAAGAATAAAAAAAGGAAAAAATATCAAACTGGCCAACGGGCCGAAACCAGATCGTGCCGCCCCCATCGCGAGTGCATTTAGGCCCGCTAGCGGCCTGTTACCGGGCACGCGCCTCCTCTGCATCACTTCTGCACACCGCCGGTGGCCCCCGGTTCCACTCCTGTCAAGGCGCCGCTTGCACCTGCTAGCCTGCTACTCCGCAGCTGACACGCGGACCCCCACACCCCAGGCCCGCCTGTCGGCCACGCACTACCTTCCCGCGCGCTTGCCCTGCCATCAGAAAGCATGGATCGAACTGAACTGGAGAACAGAGCACGCCTGTGTTTCTGCAGGAAACAGAAACACCACTGCGAACACAACTCACCTGCTGCTTGCTACTGTATATCGCAGAAAGTAAAAGGATGCAGGCAGTGCTCAACAATCGGTCAAATGGATTATGGACGGATGGATACACACGATGAAGCGTCCTGATGTACAGCAGCCAACTGCCAACATTTTGGCTCTCTGTTTCGTAACCAAGGTACCATTGATCACATACACCTGTTGACAGCAACGGGAAGAGCACAGACAGAATCCGTGACACCCACGGAGCAGAGAATGGCATCAAACTCCAGCTCATGCATTCCTTGAAGATCAGCATTTGGTCCAAGCTGAATATAGTACACAAATGACCATGCTTAGGCAAGACCAACACAAAAAGTCCGGACACACGGTACGACTACAGCAAGCAGCCAATCAAGAACATTGTCTTGTCCAAACAAGGTAAACACTGAAATGGGATGTGACCATCATCTGCGGGTTTCTGATGGACTTATTTTTAGAAGGTACGTACATTATAGCAAAGCAACGATTGGCAGTCGAACCAGACACTTTTGCTTCGATAGATGCCCTCTCCGAAATTTGGTCCTTCACTCTATATGCTGCAAAGTTAAATGGATATCACAGTATCAGGTCTCATATTCGGATACAAGTAGCTCAACAAAGTGTAACTGCTACTGGTGGATGGTAAAGGTCCTTGCTTACCGAAACTAACTACGACATGACGAAAAGAATTTGCCTTCACGCCTTATTTTTACAAGCCGAAGGGCAACTTTTTTAGATAATGGAATCATTAATGCGGCCTCTATATTTGGAGGATTTACACAACCAAAAAGATATGAGTGTTTTTTTTTTAGCATAAAAGATACGAGTGTTTAGACTCACACCTAATAAAGGGAACACATAACCAATAAAGAAGAACAAATCACGAGTTCACGACCTCGACACTTCCCAATATCCTCTCCTCGGACGGTCAGACCACATTTTTTTTTTTTGAGTATTAGGGAAGAGCGCCTCAGTTTCAACTTAGGTGCTTTGACCAGATTTGTTTTGTAAATATAGAAATTAACGGTTGCAGAGTCCTAGGTTCGATTCCCATGTAAACGAATATTTCAAGATTCAATGGCGTTGTGCTTTCAGCGGTAGGTGACATTTCCATCAACCACGAGGTGCCTGTGATGACTTTCGTCAATCTCGATGATTTGCCGCCCCAGCATTCGAAGATGCTCATGGGGTATGATTTATGTGCATGCATTTATAGGACGGCGTACGTGTTGGATTAATAGGGTTTGGCCCATGATTAGTTTAGCAATAAATCAATGGTTCTAAAGCCCACAATAAGTGCTAAGTGTGAGTGGGATTAGTACCATATGATACACTTGTACCACATAATACACTCACTACGAAGGTGCTCAGCTTAAATAGGAAGCTACTTGGTACTTCTATAAACAAGGTGAGAGAGAGAGAACTGGGAGACCATACGCGCGCCACCGTGCCGTGTTGGGCCACGTTTTGGAGCTCAACTCAACAAAGCAATGGTCAACAGAGGCGCAACGGTGAAATGGATTGGTAAAACCACGTGTGCCTGACAAGCAGTAGGCCAAACGTGAAATGACTGGTTCATTCCCCTTGACTTGAGGCTCCTTAAATGCGGCAGCTCCTCCCTTCTTCAACCAGAAGCTATCTTCCTCCACACACCACTATGTTCTTGAGCTTGAGTTGCCCTCTACGCACAAGGGGTAGGCGAGCGGGCCTCCGAAGCTCCGTCTGTCAAGCGTACATGCACGGCTAGGTGGGCAATCAAGTTTTTAGGGAGTGCATCAGCGCGATTGCTCTTGATTCGATTTGGCGGCTCCATTCTTCCCTGAGCGAACGACTGTGTCGATGACCGACCACTCGTGAGACTTCACTTCGTACCTCTGCCTGCATCGACTGTAGATCAGCTACTTCTTGCGGGCCACTATGACCCATACCAGATCTGGAGCTGGCGGCGATAACCGTGCTTCCTTGGATCTACTCAAGGTACAAACTAAACTCATCTCTAGTGCATATGACGATGTATATTATGATATTGTGTTTAGGATCCGCTGTAACTAGGTTCAGTAGCAGATCTGGCATCTGCGATGCTTAAGTTGCCCATGGTTGGCATCTGGGATGCTTAAGTTGCCCATGGTTATATGTCTCTTGTCGTATTTATTATGGATTAAAGCATGTAGCAGTACGTGTGCTGTGAGTGTCTGAATTGTAGTTTGTAATAAAAAAAAGTAAGAAGCTACGTGAGACATTCAATCGGATCTTCAACTTAGCCTAAAATGCCCGTGGGCAGAAGTTACGCATCGGAGGAGTAAATAAACTCACCAGAATTTGCCTTTTTTTTTATCCTTCCTTTTGGTCAAGATGTACAGTTGACAACGTAATAGCCCTGGTATGTCAACAACTCATCACAGCACAACTGTACACAAAGCTTCCGGAACGGCGGGTGCCAATGATCTTCCAATCTGGAGGTCCATTATCGGGTACCCAGGAACAAATTTCAATCAGCCCGCCACCACCCATATTCATTGCACCAACTACAATGAGCATATCCCCACAGCTACGAAAAGCAATGCCCCAGCCATGAACTGATGTATACCTCCCAGGTAACAATCCAAGAGTGATCCAGGAATTGTTTACCTTGTCATATTTCCTAACCTCCTTGGTTGCATAGTCAGCAGCATAAAGCTCATTATTCACAACAGCAACAAGAGGCGGAGCACCGTTTCCACCATTAAGGCCCTGTGCCATGTCTGGGATCAGCCGCCAGGTCCTGTTCTCCAAATCAAATTCCTCAGCACAACTGAAGACCTCATTCTGTGCTTTCCCACCAATGATATAGAACTTGCCATCCATGAAGAAACCAGAGCACATCTGCCGCGCCCTGTGCATGTTTGGGAGAGTGGTCCACGTCCGCAACTCAGAATCATAAAGCTCAGCAGACCTCAACGCGCCATTCTGACCAAACCCACCAGCCACAATCGCCTTCTCCCCGAAGCTCGCCGAGCCAAACAGGCACCTCGGCGTGTTCATCATCTCCGCCGTGGCCCAAGAGTTGGTCAGCAGGCTGTACCTCAGCACCACATGCGCCTCCACACTCTTCCCAAACACAAGAATGTTGGTGCCCACCGCCAGGGACTCCTTGTCCGCCAGCGTGAAGCACTCCATGTGCGGCATGGACGGGATGGTGAACCACCGCTGCCGGCACGGGTCGAACCCTTCCCACTCGAGCACGTTGCACGAGCAGTAGATCATCTGCTCGGCGATCCCCGCCTCCCGCCGCAGCCTGTAGAGCTCCCCGGACTTGACGAGCTCGAAGAAGGACCAGTTCACAAACATCACGTCGCAGTAGTAGGTCTGGGGGAGCCGGAGCAGGCATGAGATCGACAGCTCCCTGCCGATCCCGCCGATCAGCTCGCCCGTGTTGACTTCACCGCTCGTGTGAAGCACTCGACCTACCCTTTTCATCTTCAACTTTGGATGGCATGGATGCATTCTAATGGCGTCCATGAATGCAGATTCTGCAGCTCTCCGGTCAGATTGCTCAGCACCAGGTTCTGCCCCAATTTTTGCAACAACCTCCTCGAGGTTTAACAGGTTCTGGATGCCGGGGAGCATAGAGCTGCAATTCCACCCTTTTTCGGCGTTGAAACCTATCTTGAGCCTCCGAAGATTGGGCATTGCTTCCTCCTCAAAGCCCAGCAACAGTGCACTACCGACAAATTTAAAGTACTCCAGAGCTGGGAACTCCATTTTGCTGAAGAATATGTCTCGTACAATCGGTGTCCAAACATATAAAGACAGAGCACTGAGGGCGGGTAACTCTGTGAGGACTGACATGTCATTTCTCGACAATTCTCTGACCATAATTTGCAAAGTACAGAGATTACGGAGCTGCCGAATCCACTCAGGGAGCCTTGAAAAGATGCATGTGGGAGGAACCAACTCGAGCCTCCGAAGGAAGATGGGAATAAAGGATGAGCTGTTTGATGAGTCATCCAAGTAGATCACCGCCCCTGAAGCAACAGGATCAAGAGTGGAACTTGTCTTGCCCCCAAAGCGGACATCCAACAAGCTTGGGACATGGAGAAGACCAGATGTAAAAAATGCTACTCTTGCGTTTATATTCAATGTTTCCAAGTGTTTTAGACATTTAATCTGATCTGGCAATTCTACAGTAATGTTGCATTTGATCTGCAAATATCTTAACAAAAGAAGTCCGCAGATTCTCGTTAGTGGAAAACTCGTGCTTCCATCATCGTCGCCCCTGAAATGAAGGATTACAACACGAACAAGCTGAAACTCTTCAAGTGATGGCATGCAGTTCAAGAGTCCCATAAAAGCAAGCGATCGAACTTGCGACAGCCCAAAACTTGCTTGTGTAGTTGCATATGTTGCACTGCCAAAGTGGAGGGATAACCTACGAATCTTGTTAGATAGCTGTATTACTGATTGAGAATAATCTATCATAGTGATGAAGTTATATTCTATGGACTTGCATGTAATAAAATCAAATACCACTGGGTGCACGATGTAGGACAATCGTCCCTTCTTAGAGTTAATATCTATTCCTTGGATCAGGCCCAAACTGACGAGTTCATCAAAATAGCTCTCGGCAACTTCTACATTGTCCCTTCCATCAGTTGTACATATAAAACCTTCAGCTGTCCATTGCTTCGCCAATTCTTCCTTCATAATTATGTAGTTCTCAGGATATACACTAAGATATAGCAGACATGTCTTCAGAAATTCAGGCAGACTACTGAAGCATAGTTCCAGTACTTGTTTAAGGACTTCCTCTGAAGTGGAGTTTCTCCTCAAATTGTGGTAGAGAAAGTTTTGTACATATTCCCATTGTTGTAGTGTTCCTGGCAGGCTTGCCACAAGAGTAGCCATGCAGGTAATGGCTAGGGGTAAACCACCACATTTTCTTGTAATCTCATGTGAAACATCATAGAATTGTTGTGGACATCCCTTTCCAGAGCCAAAAACTATACTGATAAATAAGTCCTTAGAGTGATTATCACTGAGACGTTTCATCTTGAAAATATTCTCTAGGTCATAACTGCAACATGCTTGGGCGACATCATCAACTGCTGTTGTTGTTATTATTCTGCTGCAGCAATAACCATCTGGAAAAGCACGACTAACAACATCCCAAAATGATATGGCCCAAATATCATCAATTATAATGAAGTACCTGAAAAAAAATTTACATGTCGAAGGTGCTTTGTCAAACTCAAATTCATCACAGGAACTAGTAACGAATGCTCCCCATGAACAGAATGAAAAGTAAATGAAAGGAAGCTTTGGAGACTCATTGCACTTATGCTCTTCTCTTTGCAATGAAGGCACAAGAGAGTAGCTAGGAAAGAGACACGATAAGCTTCAGTCAAGGGCATCATTGATAGGTGTAGGGCGAGCTAGAATCGGTGTTGGCAATGCTTAACCTATTATTTTACCGCCAACACTCATACAAATTAAATAGCTAATGGTGCCAAAACTTGAAGCTGAGGAGAGCTGAGGAGCAGCCTTTGGTGGACAAGATCGCTGCACACATACCGGGCTGGAAGGGGTCTCTTCTAAACCCAGCAGGGCGCACGGCTTTGGTGAAGGCCACCCTTTCGGCAGTCCCCATACACACCTCTATTGCAGTCTGTCTCTCTCCATGGGCCATCAAAACAATTGATAAGCTGCGCTGAGCCTTCATTTGGGCGGGCTCCGATGTGGTTGCTGGCGGCCGGTGCAAGGTGGCTTGGAAGATTGTGCAACTCCCAAAGGAGCTCAGTGGTCTCGGAGTGTCTGACTTGAGACGTATGGGCCTTGCGCTCCGGACACGTTGGGTCTGGGCGGATCGATGAGCCGGAATGCGCAGCAAGGTGGAGGAGAGGGCTGTCCTTGACTTGTTCCAGGCCGCGACAGTATTCACCATTGGTAATGGTCGCACAACTTTCTTCTGGACCGACTCTTGGCTCAATGGCCGTGCTCTGAGGTCGATTGCTCTGAACATCTACGCGGCCATCAGACCAAGAAAGAAGAAGGTGACAGTGGCAGAGGCGTTGGAAGATAATGCTTGGTACCACCACATGCATCCAGGGGGCTGTCACGGTGCATCCAGGGGGCTGTCACGGTGCAGATGATGCTAACCCTTTGATTTGCTCGAGGGAGTCCAGTTGTCACTTGAACCTGACACGGTCGCCTGGAGGCTCACGGCTGACCGCTCCTACTCCGCTGCTTCAGCGTATGGAGCGATGTTCCTGGGGGCCTCGGCGCCGGTGGGCGCTAAACAACTTTGGAAAACTGCTGCACCCCCTCGTGTTCGGTTCTTCTTTTGGCTTGTTATGCATGGAAGATGTTGGATAGCAGAACGTCGTTTCCGCCATGGCCTGCAGGACAGTGACACCTGCGTCTTCTGTGATCAGTGTGCAGAGACGATGGATCACTTGCTGCTTGGGTGCCCTTTCAGCAAAGAAGTGTGGTTTTGTTGGCTGTCTAGGTTGCACCTTTCTTCGGAAGTGGTGCTGGAGGAGCAGCCGGTGATGGTGTGGTGGCTTGGTGTGAGGAAGCGGCTGCCCAAGGAGCTGCGGAAGGGGTTCGATACCTTCATCTTCCTTGTGGGGTGGCTTCTGTGGAAGGAGCGCAACAACCGCACCTTCAACGCGCGTTCAAGATCGGCGCTGGCTCTGGTGGAAGCCATGAAGGATGAGCTCAATGTCTGGACCGCGGCGGGGTTCCAGACCTTGGCGCCGCTTCTTGCGAGGGTCTGAGCGAGTTGATTTTGCTTCTTGCAAAACGGGTTTCTCTGTAATTACAAGCGCGTGTGCTTGGCTGTAGTGTTAGGGGCTGGTGTTGGTAACCGTGGTTACCAAGCTTTTGGGTGTGAAGTGGTTTAACTCTATTCTGCTTAATGAAATACGCGCCTAGGCGTGATCGCAAAAATGGTGCCAAAACTTTAGAACTAGGACTTTTAACTCACGCTTTCCACAAAGTTTTGGTGTGAGTATGTTTTGCTGATTATAAACATAAATGCATGGAATATTTCACTAAAAGGTGCTTCCCGACGCTGATTTGCGCAAAGGAATAACAAAAGCGCACCAACACGACTCCAACATGGCAAAACCCACTGCAGACGTCACCTAGGACCAGCCCACAGCCTGCCAGTGGCAAGAGGCAGTGGTCCGGCTGATCCCTTCTCGGCGCCTCGACCACTTCTCGCTCTGGCAGTGGCATGCTTCCATGTTAAGGTGGTGCAGCCCGGTGCTTCACCAAAAATAGAGAACCGCCTTACTCCTTGTATAAGAAGAGGGATAGAGCTCCCCTCCAAAACACACATCAAGAGAGCAAAGAAGAATTGGAGAACTTCATTTATACTTAGATTTAGCTTGAATAAGAGTGGGAGTGAGGGAGGAAAGAGTTGGAGAACTGTCGGGGCTGTAGGCAACCTCTCTTAGTGTACTAGCTACACTTCGTGAAGGAATGTCAGAGCAAGCGACTCCTCTACTTGTACCTCTACAATCACTTGGAGTAACAAGTTTGTGTTTAACTTTGGCACTGATCTCTTAAGAAAGTTACCTTTATTCCATTATAAACTTGCTAGTTCATCATTCATCCTTGTGGTGGCAGGGCCGTGCCGGCAAATATTGAGGCCTTGTTCCAAATTTCAAAATAGGCCTACCAGCCTTCTGATTTCAGATCTTTAGGAATTAGGCATCTTGTGGACTACTCCCGTGCGTTGGTGGCCTTTGCTAGTCTCCGATCTTCACGTAAGACTATAGTCTATAGAGCGGATAGGACTATAGAGATTGTGCGAATTAATTACATTATAGTTTATAGCCTTGTTCCAAATTTCAAAATTACCAGCCTTCCGATTTCAGATCTTTAGGAATTAGGCATCTTTGGCTTTCTTGCTATAGTTATCGGGAAGATAGTTTATAGGACCAAGAAACTTGGACAAGAGAGAAACTTGGACAAGAGAGAGGGAGACGGATGGGTGTAGGACTATAGATGATTGATCCTCGACCTCGAGAGCCGAATTCCAAGAGACACACTAATCTTGAAGTCTGATGGTCATGGTTTTTGGGGCCCCTCCGATTTTGGGGCCCTGTACGAGCGAACGTCCTGCACACCCATGGGGCACAACCCTGGTGGTGGTTGCTCTAGTAGAAAAGGGCCCTGATAGAGATGGATAACTCTTGCATGCACGCTAGAGTAATAGTCAAAGTTGTATACGTGGTGTCTAGGACAGAACACAGAAGCTACCTTCGTTTGCTTTGTTACCCACAGGTAGAGGGGTAGGCCGTAGGTGGTGATAGCCCTGTCCATCTCGAGTACACCCCCATGTCTGGGTTTAAGGTAGGCTACAGGCCGGCAAAGCTTGGCAGACCAGGTTTCACCGGTGTTCACGATAAATTTATAATGGGAAAAGTTATCTTTTCTTATGATATCTAACCTTAGAAAACGATCGCTATCCAAGCTACCTTTCTCTTGTTTTCTTTAGGTGAACTAGCTAGAGCCTTACACATCCGTTCAATTGGGAAATTACAATACCATGAATATCTGCAGGTGAAGTGCTGCAGCATGTATTCGTGCACTTGCGCATTCCTCTACTTTCGATAAGAAACACCAGTAATGAGCCACACCTTCCCTTTTGTGGGGAATGGAACTATGGGACATCGAATTCAACTTCCACCCTTCCACTCTTGATGATGGCAGCACTATTGGGAATGCGAAGGGAGCCAGTGTTATCATGTCTAGCGGTGAGAGAGGGAAAGGAGAATGCTAGCAACAATAGCAAAGATCAAAACTATTGCCACTATCATAGTGATAGTGATGATATTGAAGAACGTCTTTACAATAATAGGGGAACTTCTTTGTTAAAGGATGAAACCAACGTCCTTTTCCAAGACGGTCTCCTTTGCAACATCCATTGCATAGTCAATGGGTAACATAGGCCTATGCTTGTGGATGATGGCTAGCTTGTCCTTCTAGGTTCTACCACCTTCTCAAATGAAAGCATCAATAGTTGTGATCCCATGTTATTTGAATCTCACCTCTCCACATTTGTGGGCAGTTTTGGCCAAGTAATATCATCATAGCTATCCCTAGATCCAAGCTCAAAGTTGATGAAGATATTAGTGTCAGCATATGATAAGGATTGGGCATCACACTACTAAAGAAATCTTAATGGAGGCAGGCATATATAAAGGTTAATGGAGGCAGGCATTGCAACGACCTCCCATCAAAGTTCATGGTTAATCATGACTTTACAGAGGTGGTTGCGCGGGAACCTTAAGGCAACCGCTTTTATTAATGTGATTAATGGAAGTGGTTGCCCTAACTTGCTCGCCTCCATTAATATTTTAACCGGAGCAGTTGCTATAACATAGCTGCTACAGATACATGTTTAATGGAGGCGTTCTATTGTTACATGCCCGTCTCTTTTAATATTTTCCTAGTTTAAAAAATTGCCTCAGCAATTTGATTTGAATTTGGACTTGAATTCTATTTTCATAAATCAAACACATATGGAAGCAGAATCAAGACATATATAAACACATATTACACATATCAAGCACAAACATCTAACACATTCATTGCTGTCGTCCACCATCAACCAACATATTCAAATTTATTGCACATGCATGATGTCATATGTTTAGGGTGTCCTCGAACAAACCAAGAGCAAAACTTCTCTCTATAGATTTTGTTCAACTTTTACGATTTTGGAGCTCAAACCCCTAAAAATTAGAACATGAGCTGCGAGGAAGAAGAAAGGGGGCGGTGACTGGGCATTTATAGCTATAGCAATAACTGAGACAGGTATTGTAAGAAAACTGCCTCTGTTAATCACATATTAACTGAGGTTGTTGTTTTACAACAACCGCCTTTGGTTAATTGCTCTTTAAGATGACCATCTCGGTTAATACCTATTAAGCGAGGCGGTTGAGTAATGTACGTTAACCGCCTCCATTAATGACAGCCGCATCCATTAATTGGTGATTAGCCGACCGCCTCCATTAAATATTAACCGAGCGGCCATTCATGGGGCTAGCCTAGATGGGGACAATGGAGGTGGGCAAAAAGGGTGCCTGTCTCTATTCAAAAAAGGCCACCACCACCTAACAGAAATCATGTACTTGTGTCACTTATTGAGGTGCCGAGTAAAGCTCTACATAACTCAATGGCAGCTCTGAGAAGAGGAAGCTAGCCAAGGAGGCATTGAACTTGCATTGCCTCATAGTTGAGCGAAGGCACAGCTAGAGGGAGCTCGCTGTTTTGGTGGAGGGCCAAGTGATAGCAAAAATGGTACTGGTCTGGAGATGTTACTACAAGGACATGGAGACCTGGGCATGTTGCCAATGCACTAGAGTATTCTAATCTGCATGGTGAAGAAGGGGAAATTTGAATGACCAGAACAACAATAACTTCATCTAGACTACAAAATTTGCCAATCAGATATCCCCAAAGCTTGTTCCAAAATTAAGCACAAAGTTGATCCTGCTCCGTCACGAACTCTGATTGAGATAGCTAACTTGGATGCAATTGATGAGTTATTAGCTTCCATCAACAAACCAGTACCATTCCCCCTATTCCTACTGTCGTGGGTTCGTAACCACTGCAAGTATTGTGGTTGTTCATTGGAAGTCCATGTGTGGGTCTCCAGTGCTTTGGGCAGTCAAAAACTCAAGAGGGATAAGATGATCTATCTTGGTTCGGGCTTCTGAGCCCTACATCCAGCAGTATAGTGTTCTTCATTTTAAGGAATGCCCAACTAAGGATTACAATGAAAGAAATCGGAAGAGTTTGGTGGGGGATCTCTTGGTGCTATCCTAGTGCTTATTAGTGTTCTTCCTCAGCAAGTAAGAAACCGTCGTTCTCTAGCTAAGGTTCCCTAGTTCGTCTTGGTGGGAATCGTCCCCCTGTTTATAGGAGTCGTCCCTCCCCTTATATTCCAAGGAGGGTCGTGCAGTGCACAAGTTGGTTTGGGTTCTAGTCTATTTTCTATGCACCAGGTACATGAGTACCTTGCCGCAGCATTGGTGGACCTCCCCTTGTTGTGTAGGGAGGAGTCAATGGGACCCTGACGTCCTCCCGCTGCCCAATTCTAGCCTTTGAACATCATGAGCTATTTGTTGTGGCATGGCCTCCCCCAGGTGAACCTTCTCGAGGCTTTTTGCCTAGCAAGAAGCCCCCCTAGAGTGGCTGATAAGTGGGCCCTGGAGTCCTTTGCCCCAGGAGCTGGTGAAGCACCTTGTCTTGTTATGTCACGTCGTCCGCATGCATGACCCTACCAAAGGAGTCGCTGACAAGGCCTCCTGACCATTGAATGGATAGACAGTGTGGAATCTGCGTACCTCTTGACACTCGATGCATCGTTTGTTACACGTGACTCAGGATGTTGGTTCGTCGCCCTAGTATAAGAACGGGTAGGCATTGAGTTGGAGTCAGGCTTAGGCGCCATCGCTCATTAGCCCAGGTCCTTAGCAAGCTCCTGAGTCCCAAGCAGTGGCCACGAGCATGCTAAGGTTCTCCAGACTATTTCTAGAGGGTATATAGCCCTCAAGCCCTTAGACGATATGTGAGATCGGTAAGGGGGTCTGTTGGTCAGCTTCCCATCTCGTGGGGACTTAGCATACCCCTATATTAGACTCTTGTCAGCCACCTCTGCCTAGACCGGATACAAAGGAACAAATTTCACACACACACAAACCATGCTAAATTGCAGTGAGATGGGTCACACATCTTCTAAGGCACCACAAACCCCAACACCATATGAATTGTGATCCCATCTAGTACCAATCAATGTAAAATTTATAGGCTAGTACACAAAAACAAAAGCAAACAAGGAAAATGAGCTCTTTAGGCGGCACATGATTTTGAAGCAACAAAATTGGGGGAGTTATCCTTGCCAAGGGCATAAGTAGGCGTTGATAAATTTCAATTTTTTACACAATTTCGCTCGTCCACTCACAAAGGCAAAGATAGAGGCTCTCAATGTGCTAGTTGAACTAGGACAACATGATAGCAAGAAGAAAGGTAAGTTCACCAAGGTGGTGGATTCATGTGATGTTTTCTTCCATGACAAAGTTGTCTATGTCCCTGAGGTCATATGAGTTAGACTTCGTGATGTTGATGACCTTCGGTTGTGCTCAGTGTTTTTCTTCCCTAGGCAATTTATGCTAGATGTTATTGTGTGCCTACGAGTAGATTGGACTCCAGGTGACTTTCATGATCGAGTTGTGGTTAGTTTCATGTATGGGTTCCTAGACCAAGGCCAAGTGAACAGCGCTGGTATATTGGAGGTCTGTTCTTGTACTGGAGTTGTTGGTGGTACGGTGCACCATCTAGTTGTAGGGTGTTTTCAGGCCAGTTTTACCCAAGAGAAAATAAGCCAGAACTTTTTGTTTTTCTTCCAATAATAATATTTGTGGCAAATCTTTTGCCATCCTTTATAAAAAAAAAGGTTAACATGCTACTTTACCCAAAAGCTAAAATGTATTGACTTTTTTTTAAACAAAATGCATCAATTTATTAAATGAAGCAATAGGGAGAACAAAGAGGGCCAAGAGAAAAACCTCTTATCCTGAAGATGCTTCCTGATATCATGAATGAGATTTGGCACCTGGAAAACTTGAAGCGGCTGGTGTGGACGAATTTGTAAGAGTATGCTTCTAAGAATCATCCTCATATCAGGTTTTTTGGCCCCCTGAACAAAAGCGCAGCATTGGCTGCCTTCCCTCAATTTCCACCATAGTTCATGGACCAGCATGCTCTTACCAATTCCTGCAACACCAAGATTGGATACAACCTTGAGCCTCAGCTCGTTTTCATCATCTCCCTTTGGTTCCAACAATCCAAGAAGCTTATTTGTTGGGCCTTCCATGCCAATAGGGACGGTAGGCATTTGTTCTCTATAGACTGTTCCAGGACGATTGTTCGCTGCAATGTTGGGCACTGTAGGATGACTAAGAACGTAATCAAGCTTAAACCTTTCAAATCGTTCTATCACCTCCTCTGCTCGAGTCTTAAATCCTAAGATCTCATCAATCCAATCAATCTTTGAAAGTGTGTCGGCTTGGTCGACACAGTTCTCCATGTCACACGACAATTCACGCGCATCAATCATCCAGCATTTCACAGTGAGGGGAGGGTCGTGTACATCTGATAGCTTCACCAGCTTGGTGCTTATGCTACCAACAAGCTCTACGAGCTGTACAATATTAGGTGCCCTGTCTTCATTATGCAGAAGCTCATGGAGCTTCCGGAGGAGGGAGCCCATGGCACCAAGTGATGCACTATTCGGAGCTTCCATCTTTCAATCTATAGTGAAAATGGCACCATGATCAGTATTAGGTAAGTGTAGAATGTAGATGTAGGGGGATAATAATATAGTACCTCACCGCAGTTGGAAGGTTAGTGCCGGAAGAACTCAGTACCTCACTGAAGTGAACCAGCAGTCGTGGAGGAACATGATGCTACGATGAAAAAAAAAAAAAAAAAAAAGACAAAATAGAGTTCAGGGTCATGGAATGCGCGTGGGGAATTCCTACCTATAGTTGTTACTCCGTTCCTGTAAGAACAAAAACCTTTTTAAGTATAGCCAAAATAAGGATAGTAATCGAGCACCTGAGGGTTGTAGTAAATTAGTGAAGTTGGGAAACAAGCCATATGCATGCCCGTTAGCAGCAAAGTACCACTCCAAGATTCATAATGAATACGCTACAATAGGCGAGTATACATAAGAATGGTGTCAAGCTAACCAGTGCTGCGTCATATTTACATCTTTGGTTGTATATGTCGGGACATATAGCTTTTCGGTAGATATTTTCGATAATTTCAGTGGATTTGACTATATCTTAAAAAAGAGAACAAGACCCAACCAGCCATATCTGAAGCAACAATAAAACTCCAAGCTGCTTCGATGCACCAAACAGGGAACGAAGGTAATAACCAAACAGAAAAGGAATTGAAATCAAGCCCTGAATCTAGAACTACACCATTAAAAGAGCAAGGTCAGAAGGAGCGGGGAAGGATTCATCTGTGGGCAGAGAATTAAATCGGAGGTGACGACGAATATATGGGGCCAAAGCTCACCACTTTAAGAAGAGGAGCCACATGAGGTAGAACGATGGATTGATGCTTCCACTGTCAACATGCCGTGGGAACACAAATGGTTGGGAGTGAACTAGTGAAGGCCGGCGACTCAAGTTGTGATCCTCAGCTAATAATATCGTTGGCTCATTGCTATACTATCATATTTATTTCCAGCTGCTAGTGGAACTTCTGTTTTGGTGGAACTTCACCACCTCTTGATTTTCTTGACCCACTCTCTAGTGCACGCAGCACAAAGAGCTTTTTCACTTACTTTACTACTGTTGGAATAAAGGTATCCCGAGCATTGTGGGACAAAGCGAATCTTGTGCATCGTTTTTTGGTTACTGCTCCCTCTGGTCACAAAAGAGCTTCGTTTTGAGCTAGGTGAATTCACACATGTTTGAACTTTATTTTACCATCATACTCCATCCGTTTTAAATTTTAAGTTGCTTTGATTTTTTTTTACATAGGTCTTGCTATATATCTAGACACACATTATATCTACATGCAAAACAAAATTGATGTACCAAAGAAGTAAAAATGACTTGTATTTGGAACAGAGGGAGTACCTTTGTAAATGATTCTATTAAACTTTTTTAACTCTGAAAACAATTCATTATATTACAACTTTTCAGTATTTTCATATATATTCTTGAGAAGGCATGATAGCTATGTGCCCATGTCATGGATGTGTTGACACAAAAATCAGTCACACACATCACAAGGAGCTATAATACTCCGATCACAAAAAGCTTGAGGTGGTGATTCTAAAATGTATGTTGACGCATAGATCACTCACACACCACAGGGAACTAGAATGCTCGGGTCGCAAACAGATCGAGGCATCCTAAACCTATCAAACCCGACCTGCTAGCTGGTTTTAGAAATCGGCCTAGCTTTTTAATGGGAGGGATTAAAAACACATTTTCTACATGTTTTAGAACTATAACAAGAGAACCTTGAAGGAAAATAATGAACCTGCACTCTAATAATTACCCAAAGTTGTTTTAGATTCCATACTGGAATTAACTGTAGTGCTAGATAGATGACAGAACCTTCACCTAAGGAGTAGATGAGTTGGTAGAATTACTGAAAGTTGCACTAAAGAAATAGAACCACAAGGGAGGAGAGGTGCCACGAACTTGATGAGCTCAGGAGCTCAGCTGTCTTATGGCCAAACAGGGGTCCTCTACTCTTTACGAAACAACAAAGGCTTGCTGACTTGGTTCATTTTCGTTCCGTCTTTCTTAAAATCCGGATTTGTTTGTTTTAATGCGTTCATGGCTGACTCAGTGACCCTAGGGAAAAATAAACCAGCATCCTTTGTTATCATGCATCTTTGCTTTATCACCTTCCAAGAAGCCCTCGCCCTCCTCTTCCTCCCTTGTCATTTATTTGGTGACAACGATTTGCTGCATCCGCCACCACCCGTCCGTCGCCTCCTGCCTATTCAACTGAACCCTCGTACGTTGCCTTCGCTGGCGGCATCCACTGATCACAAATATCTCTTTAACATGTGGCCCAGAAGCCACGTTTCCTGCCGTCCAGCCAAGTCAGACACCGACCTCAACGTACACCCTGCGTGTTCTGGACACATCCAAAGTCGCCGGTTAGTCATCCCTGTACTCTAGCACAGTTTGACTGGTGTTTCCCACACCTTGACATCAAGCCGCCTCTGTAAGTGCGACGACTGACTTGCCAGTGTTGAACCTGAAATTTTCTTTTTTTTTTATCGAAAACATGCATTGTACGTTCTTCATTAGGTGGCAGTAGAAATTTTCTTTTTTTTTCCCGAAAACATGCATTGTACGTTCTTCATTAGGTGGAAGTAGAAATTTTACATGCTTCAAGGAGTGTTACGGCGAGAGGCCATACGCTGCTTGGAGTGAACACCAAACGCAAATCACCGCCTAGCTGGTTGCTAGGGGTTACCGAGGAATGCACAGGAATGATAGCAAACACAGGGTTGCTTTAGGATGTTTACAACTGTTGCTTTTAATGGGAGGGATTAAAAACACATTTTCTACATGTTTTAGAACTATAACAAGAGAACCTTGAAGGAAAATAATGAACCTGCACACCAATTACCCAAAGTTGTTTTAGATTCCATACTGGAATTGACTGTAGTGCTAGATAGATGCTAGAACCTTCACCTAAGGAGTAGATGAGTTGGCAGAATTACTGAAAGTTGCACTAAAGAAATAGAACCACAAAGAGGATACATTGTTTTTTTAAGAGTAACTAGAAGATACCCCGCGCGTTGTTGTAGGGATTGGTGAAGAAATTGAAATGAAACTGAGAAAAGATGATATATGTGGATAGGGTGCAATTAAGATTAGTGGAATGATCGAACAATTAAGAGGTTGCAAGTTAGTGGTGATGTGCACAAGGCCCGATCTTCCGATAGGTAAGATAAGTCAATTGGTGGAGACTCGACGTTCACGATCTTAGGCTTCGAACCAAGACTGATTCAGACCCCAACAACTATTAAACCACTGTTCCGTTGGTTATCAACCATGCACACGCGATTGACCTCGCCGAGAAGGCTTTCCTGCAAGTGATCGAGAACACCGGCAAGAACAAGTAAACGCAATATGAAATTGCAGATAAATATGAAGCTTATAATATTGAAAAGAAGTTCAAGTCTTATTGGAACGAGCTACACGCCAACGTGCGAATAAGATCAAGAACAGGGGCTCTGGCTGGATTGCAAACGAATCTACGTGATTAACAGTTGCATCAGCAATGTCTGTTTCCACGAGGAAATCAAGAACTAAACAAAACCCAACCCTAATGAGAACGGCGGCAGCTGTTTATAGAGTTTGGGACGTCACCCCTGGACGTGCCCCTAATGGGCTCAACACGGTACATGGCCCAATGGACCAAAAGATTGTATGTCAGCACCGTGATAGCTTCTGGACACAGACTTGTTTAGACAATTCCCGTTGACACAGAAGGGCTTTTGGCATGGTTCCAAAAGCATTGGACAGCTTATGAAATTATCTTTCCATGCGTATCTTGATCGTTGAAAACGGAGTCCGTATGAATCCTGGGCGACCAGTTTACCCAGGACTGCTCTTGGAGCCCGAGATGGACCCCAACTTCAGCTCGACTGGACCTCCACCAGGAAGATGATGAGTTGGACGCCCTCGCTGGTCATCCACCTCTCCTTGGCTTGTACTTGGCGTGGCCATGCCCTCATCAAGTGGGATGACCTGGTATTAGTCAGAGATGATATATATAGTTCGTGGGGGGTGATGTGGATGGTTTGCATATTTAAATAGTCCTCTAATGGAGATTAGCATTATAAGAGATATGGATACAGCCCATCTAGGAAATTAACTAAGTACTTTATATATTATGTAACTGCAGCAAATATTTTTTTACAAGTATTTTAGTTATTTGATTTGTCAGTGGTATTATCATAGCGTTATCATGGACATTTTACTAGTTTGCCATAAGACCTTCAGAGATTTGATGTCCATGCACACACAGAGAACAAAAAGAATAATTAAGCAAGTAATATATCATTGACCTTGAAAGTTATGTTAGGAATGGTATGTACTTATGTTCTAGACTCTCCTCCAACAAATAAATCAAGAGTAAAACTTTCCTGCCTTAGATTTGCAATTTTAAGGAATGCTACCTCCTCGGGATAAAATTTGTAATCAGGTGGTCATATAGCCTAAGATAGTTTCATATAAGCTTAGGCAGTTTTCCTCATTTGCTTAGCTGGGTTTGTGACTACGTGATTTTGGTACAAATTACAAGAGAGACTTGGGTTGATCTTTGGCACACTGCCTACATATCACTCAGGTCGCCTGTTATTTCCTTCACTAGCACTCCCTTTTCCCTCTTCCCCAAACTATCTGGCCATTTCGGTCAAAAAAAAAAAAAAAAACTATCTGGCCAGTGTATTTGCATAGTGCCTCAGCCATTGTGTTGCCAGGACGGTAGGCCATTTGTCCCATGCTTTATCTTCTGTTTTCTTAATCTCCCCATGGTTTCTTCTCAGAATATTCGTGCCACTTGTTTCGTTGCATCTCTTAGACCTAAAGTGAACTTGTTTACCGCATTTTTAGCACACATGTTACTTCAAGACTTCAAGTGATTCAGCTAGCTGCCATCATGACCCGACAGCAAAGTGACAGAACTATTTTGTGTCAGACCTATATTTATCTATGCAACAAGTATGAATGGTAACTTGTATAGTATATTTGCATTGAGCGCGAGTTCAGAGAAAGAAAATAAAGGCAAAGCATCATATTCTCCACAGAAGGGCCGAAAGGTAAACCACTAGCAACCGAAAGGCAATACAAGGCAAAGCATCATATTCTCGAGAAAGACGCTGAAAAGCATCTTATTATTAAGGCTTCCTTCCCTACGTTGTTTTTTCCGTAAAATTGAACTGTTTCCTACGAAATTGTTGTATGAATGCTGTGAAATTCTTGCGTTCCACCTTTGCAAAAGAAATCTTACATTCCAAACAGACCCTTAGACTAGTCTCAATAGGAGTTTTATAGGCATTAAATAAGTTGATATGACATAATATAAATAAAGACAGAGATGAAAAAGCATCATGAGATGAAATGAGTTTCATAAGGATGAAACTTGTTTATACTGTTTCGAGCACGTCAGAGTTTTGGAAATAAGGACATGAAACTCCCTGGTCTAACTAGATACTTTAATGGAGTCTCCATATTAATTCTTTGTAGTTTCCTAAAAAAAATATTAATTCTCTGTAGATGCCCTAAAAAGAACAAAATCTTAGAAATCCTCAAAAACATCTAGCCTTTAGTTTAGTACATTATAATCATTAGTGTTAATAAAAAATCAATTTTTCTGTTTACGGAAAATTATCCGCTTCTATTATAAAAATACATAAAGTAACCACATAATTTTCCATATACATTTACTAACATTTTACAGTATGAAAGATTATTCAAAATATATAGCATCAAATTTGATATCAGAATAACCCACATTTGCTTTTATGAAATATAATTTAAAAAACCACTAAATTTGCATCTGAGCCACCCAAATTTTCTCTAACGATGCTAATTCAAAACAACCCCCAATTTTGATTATAAATTAGCCACATTTAACACTGGTCAAAGATAATTCAAAATAGCGGCCTAACTTATATCTAAATAACTCAACTCTAAAAAAAAATCAAAATGCTATGTTCCACTATGTGGAACAAGTACATAGATATACGTCAGAACAAGTATATAATATGTTTAAACAACCGTAAAGCATCTATATATATGATTCTACATTATTTATATTAATATAAATATAGCAAAATTTAATTAAAGTGTATATACATGTTGTGCCATCATAGAAATCAAGTACACATACATACATGCTTAAGTGATAAGTGTACATGTTATGTTTTTCCAAACATGAAAACTCTTTTTGTTAACACCTCATTTTGCACTCCCTGGTGTAGTTACTCCCGTGTTCAATAAACACGTTACGTATAGGTACATACTCATTCATCAGTCTGAGTACGTTTATATACTCTTTTTAAGATACTACAAATATTTTTAATATATTATTATAAAATAAGTATAATTATATACTCTTTATATACTTGCATACTTGACATATATACTACCCTAGATGGTCTAGTATGGTCATATACTCCGTCTACGTACACTTTGTTGGGCTACGCACGTTCTAAATCTAGAGACATATATACACATGTGAGTAACTCACTAATATAGAAATGTTTTCCGAGGTGGTTGTTTTTTATTTTCCGAGGTAGGCAAGGGCAACCGCCGCGGTTGAAAGGTCACGGTTAATGGTGGCTTAACCGCGGTGGTTGTCTGTGTCCGCCACGTTTAATCGATCAACTGTGGTGGGCAGGATGGTCGCCTTGGTTAAAAGATTAACCGAGGCGGGCACTGTCGATGTTTTACCACCGATAGCCCGCCACGGGGTACCCGAGACAGTTGTTTGGGCTTTGGCGAATTCTGGAACTCTGTGGTAAACGCAATGAGATGAACGATTTTATACTAGTTCAGGACCTCATGACCAAGTAAAAGCCTTTATGTCCAGTTTGGCGTTAGCCTCTGCGTTGGATTGAATGATGTGTGTTGTTATGTTCTTTACAAGGGGTATGCTCAGCTACTCTTTATAGTCCGGGTAGCCTGAGGGTTGTTTCTACTCCTAGCCGAATAAAGAAGGAGTCCTAAACTATGTTTAGGAGAGCATCTCCAATCGTTATGCATTTAGACTTGACATTTACCAAAATGCATAAAACTCCAAAAAAACCCTCTCCAATGGTTATGCATTTAGCTTTTGCATTTTCCATAACTATGCATTTGGAGGGGGAAACTTGGCATATATGCCAAAGGAGTCCGGCTATGCAAATACACATCGCGCGATTCTCTCCCCCCCTCGCGCGCGACTTTCTCCCCCCCTCGCGCGGTTTCTTCCTCGCGCCGCCAGACCAGTTCGCGCCAAACCACGAAGCCGCGCGCTTCTCCGGTACCCTGGATCCCATGTCGGCTTCACGATATTCTGCTGCTCGCGAGCTGCAGCGGCTGGACCTTGATGAACGGGAGACGGCGACCTGCCTTGACGACGAACTGATGTGGCGACAGCGACCGGGGCTGGCAGCGACCGGGGCTGGGTCTAGCGGCCACTGGGGCCGGGGCGAAATGGCGACCGGGGCTGGAGCGAGCGAACCACGACGACGAACTGATCGATGACGGTGATGGCGGTGACAACGAACGCGGGAGAGGGCGATGTTTTGGCGCGGGAAGTGCCGCGTGGGAAGGAAGTGCCACGAAAAGAAAAATAGCGGAAAAAAAAGGAGTGAGACTTGGCATTTTGCATAACGGTTGGAGATCACCCCAATTTAGCCTTGCCATTTTCATTGGGGGTTTGCAAATTGCCTAAAATGCATAGCTCCAAATGCATAACGATTGGAGATGCATAACGTAGCTTGGCTCCATGCTTCCTCTTGTCAGGTGGTGGGCCTAGGACCTGGCCCACTGCCTTTATGATGCCCACCTCGATTAGTTGTTTAAAAAATCCAAGAGCCCACCAGTTAGACCGCTGAGCCCACTGACGAGCCCAATACGAGGCCCAGAGCTAGATCCATGCTTATGGCGGCCATTGTCTATGCTCCCGTTGTGGCATCACCCAGATCTACGCTGGCAACAAAGTACCACCATTGATCTGCCTGTGCTCCACCGGATCTGCAAAAGGGAGAGGTAAGAGTGAGGGAGATGAAGAGGGGAAGATCGAGAAGGAAGAGCGAGGGAGATGGAGAGAGAGGGATTTGTATTTTCATCGGCGTCGTATCGAGTCCGCTACCCATACCTTGTTTCCCATGCCTCACCGCCACGGCCACCGCGCGGCCCCACGCGCGCCATCGCGCCATCATGGCCACCACGCCGCCCACGGCTACATGCGCCACCGCCGTGACCGTGCCGCCCCGCGGCCACGCTTCTCGTGCTCATGCATTGACGTGAAGAGAGTCAAACGTCTTATAATTTGATATGGAGGGAGTATAAAAGAAGAGTTAGTAAAAGATAGATAATAACAAAAGAATTTCAACTTAAATTGAAGATAAAAAGATCTGCACCGAATAATATGATTAAAATTTAAAAATCAATTTAGATTTGTGATGTTATACGACCACCACAGTTAAAACTAAGGTTTCAACTAAATGCATATTAAAAATATATAAAAGTGACATCAAAGGAAAATGGACCTAGATGAAAATATATAGATTAGTAATTGTTTATTACAACTAGATATAAACTATATAGTATTTATCATATAAGCATATTGTGTGTTAGAAAACACTACGTGAAAATCCTACAATGGGAGCGGTTGGCAAAAAAACTGTAGGGGCGGCCAGTGATGCAGCCGCCCCTACTGTAGCAATAAGTGGCTTGCCCACCCTTCTTCCTCCCCGAGCCAACACACTCCACTCGAGAAAAAAGGCTTGGGAGGCCTTAGGCACCTCCCTAAAATTGCTCTAGGAAGGGGGGGAGGTTTTCAACTCAATTCCTTTGGTGGAAAGTTTGTTTAAGGTAAGGGAATGCCATTCCCACGCTCTAATTCCAGTTTCATTGGTTGATTAGTGAGCAATTTGCATTCTTGTTTTCTCTCTCTTCAATGGTGCTTGAGCCATGTATTGCCCAAATTGGAGCTTATCTTTGATGGTACTAGTGTTGATTAGGTAGAGACATGACCTTGCACCCTCTATTTGATGATATAGCTTGATTTTAGTGGTGATTAATTGTAGTTTGATTTAGGGCATGTTCTAGATCTAAGGTGGTCTTTTTTTTATATCATGACATTATTAGAATGTGTGGTTGGCATATGAGTACTTGTTGGTAAACTAATAGTTGTTGCTAATTGTTGCTAATAATGGTAGATAATAATTGTTGCAAAAAATAATTGTTGCTAATTAAAATTGTTGCTAATAATAATTATTGTTACTAATAATTGTGCCTAATAATTGTTCCTGCAACTATTTCCCAACACAGTTGATGCTAATAATTGTTGCTAATAATAGTAGGTAATAATTGTGTTACTAATAATTATTTGGCACTATTTGGAATTATTTGGCACTATTGGAATTATTTGGCACTATTTGGAATTATTGGAATGTTACTAATAAGTGTGTTACTAATAATAGTAGCTAATAATTGTGTTACTAATAATCGTTCTCAACTTTACTAATAATTATTTAATCTACGTTCATAATTCTTTTTAAGGATGGAGGACAGGGCTACTTGGATGTATTGTTTGCCAAGGCACTCGAATGGCTTTTCTGATGAGGTGGACAAGTTTGTTGAAGCCGCGGTGAATCATGCAAGGCAATCAGGGGCTAATCGTTCAATTCTTTGTCCCTGCAAAGATTGCAACAACGAAATGGCAACTTATGATGGGGACATGATCAGATCACATCTGGTTAGGCGAGGATTTGTTCCGGACTACACGATATGGGTGAAGTAATGGTGGATGACGGCAACGAATGGCACGATGCCGTTGACGACCAGTTGCCCGCCGCCGACGATCAGTGTGGGTTTAACGTGCGGATGCAAGATGATTTGGCCAATGAACAGGCACGTGGTGATGATGGCGGTGGTGTCGACAATGATGATGTTGATGCTTGCGGTGTCGACAATAATGATGGCGGAGCAGGTGATGAGGGTGATGCAGAAAACTTTGACGACTTAGAGCAAATGCTTCGGGACCTTGGACCAGAAATACTACAGCCGAAGAAGAGTCTAGAAAATTATGAGCGGGTGAAAGCGCCGTCGAGGGCGACTGTGTATGGTGTTGATAAGGGCTGCCCAAAACAGTGGACACTGCTCCGTTTTGTGCTCGAGCTACTACTCCCGAAGGCTAAGTACGGCTGGTCGGATCGTAGCTTCGATGATCTGTTGCATCTTGTCATCCGTGCTGCCACGCAAACCTAGTTCCTCCAACACATACCATGCGAAGAAGGTCATAAATCCATTGACAATGGGTGTTGAAAAGGTCGATGCATGCCCCAACCATTGTATCCTTTTTCGCGGTAAAATGTTCGGAGGCCTGGATAAATGTCCTCGTTGTGGGGCAAGTCAGTACAAGGACAATGACGTTTACAGTGGCGGAGAAGCCGTCACCAGGAACAAGAGGAGTAAGAAGGGTTCCAAAAAGGCGGTACAACAATCTCAACCTCCAGAGGACACCCCACTAGGCAATGACGCAAGGAAGAGGAAAATTCCTGCCTTGGTAATGTGGTACCTGCCGGTGACCGACCGGTTGAGGCGTATCTTCCTAAACCCTATGGAAGCCGTGCTCATGACATGGTTGTACGATGAGCGCCCGATCGATGACGGTGTGATTGCACACCCGGCCGATGGCAGTCAGTGGCAGGACTTCGATAAAAACAACCCGCATTTCAGTGATGACCCAAGGAATGTACGGTTCGCCTTGAGCGTGGATGGAATGAATCCCTTCAACGAGAGGACTAGCAAACACAGTACCTGGCCAGTGGTCCTGACGATGTACAACATCTCGACATGGTTGTGTATGAAGAGAAAGTACCTTTTCCTCACCGTTCTTGTTTCTAGCCCACAGCAACCAGGCTTTGATATGGACGTGTTCCTCGAGCCCGTGATGGACGAATTCAAGAAACTATGGAGGACCGGGGAGCTGATGTACGATGCGTTCCAAAAGGACACCTTCACATTAAGAGCAATAATATTTGTGACCATTAACGACCACCCTGCGTTGTATGCCTTGTCTAGACAGTTCAAAGGCAAGACAGGATGCCTAGTCTGTCTGGATGATACTAAATGGGTGTTCCTAGATGGATCCAAGATGGTTGTTTACATCAGGAACCGTCGCTTCCTAAAGCAAGGTCACAAGTACCGTAGCAAGTTGTACTTAAAGTACTTCGGCGACATCGAAGAGGATGAAGACCAGCCTCCGGTGAGACGTCATGATGGAAAATATGTGTTTCAAATGGTGAAAAACATAAGCGTCATCTATAGAAAGAAGAAAATAGATGGAACGCCCAGAGACAGAAGCATACCTCCTATCGAAGGCGTGCCTTTTAAGAAAAAGTCAATCTTCTTTCATTATCTTAAATACTGGCCTGAATTGGAGGTCCCCCATGCCATTGATGCTATGCACGTGCGAAGAATGTCTTTGAGAGTCTCATCGCTACCTTGATGGACACGGCCAAGTCAAAGGATAGTCTCAGAGCACGGAGGGACATGGAGCAGCTAAAGGTTATGCCAGAGCTTCACCCGATACATGACCCAAAAACCAGAAAATACACCATCAATCAGGCTAGCTTCAACCTAGAACGGGAAGAGAGGAGAGGTATATGCACTTCTGTGAAGGGGACCAAAGTCTCGACTAGGTTTTCAGCAAACCCGAAGAAGCTAGTGTCGATGAAGGACCTGTCATTCGAAAACTGCAAGGCTCATGATTGTCATATGATGCTGACGGTGTTCCTACCAATCGCAATCAGGGCTATCAAGCCAGAGTTCTTGAAGATGGCTATCACCCGCATGTGCTACTTCTGGTCCAGGATAACGCAGAAGAAGATTAACAAGAACGAGCTGAATGACCTACATGATTTCGTCGTGGAGACCCAGGCCCAACTAGAGATATTAAACCGTTATTAATATTTATGTTTTTTAAGATTCTATCCGTGAAACAGGTCAAGGGTCTAGTCATATAAAATGAAGAGCCGGGATTTTTCTAAAAAAAGATTGGATGGATACCGTATAAACCGTGCTCCAAAAAAAAAAAAAAAAAAAAAAAAAGAGAGAGAGAGAGAAGCATACCGCCCCTGATCTACTGTCACAGTGTCCAGTCTAAATAATCAAACGCTCTTGATTTTTCTCCATCTACCTGAACTAATATCCATGATTGACCTGGCAATGTAGGCCCACAAAAGGCAAGCCGATGAATAAGCCTAGGCAAAATACCCGACACCCATTACCCGTATTTAAATTACCCGAATCTAGACCCAAATTACCTGAACCCAAGGTACCCAATCATAAATTCGGATAGTAATTTTGCTTACTTGAAATTAGTTTGGGTAATTTGGGTAATACACTCCGGTACCCAAACTATTCGAACTACCTAAAGATTTGCCTTCGTCTTTGTATTTATCATGTGTTGTTAAGTGAATACTTGAAATTATCACTTTATTAGAATATAATTCCCTCAATTTGAACAGGTGACTATATTCTCTATAAATTGTTATTAAAATTCTACACAAATTGATGGTGAAATTATGTATAAATTGCTATTGAATTTTTGTGTGGTTTGTTGTTTTCTATAAATTCGGGTAGATCGGGTATACCTGAACCCGAACTCAAATTAGTGTTTTTTGGGCTAATATTAGGTTGCAGTTTTCATTACCCGAATTTTGCTTTACCTGAATTACCTGACCCAAAAAAATCAGGTTGTTCGAACGCCCAAGCCTGTTGATAGGCTGGACGAAAAACTCGTAACTCGCTAGCTCGCTTGACTCGCTCGTTAGTGGCTCGGCTCGAGCTCGACTTATTTTATAATGAGACAGCTTGTTTTATAACAAGCCAGCTCGTTTATAATGAGCCAGCTCGAGCTGGCTCGCGAGCTACGCGCAAGCCATAACGAGCCAAGATAAATAATAAATATTACATGAATTAGTAAAATTTATCAACAAATAATGATGGATCATGGTCATAGATAATAACATACTTATATTTTCCATTATAAAATCCATATATATTTTATTTCTTTTATTTAAATATGCATGTGATGTGTTTTTTGTGGATTTGCGTTTATAAACTCTAGGTATATGTTTTTATACTCTGGCTCGCGAGCCAAACGAGCTAGCTCGAGCCACTAACGAGTCGAGCCGAGCTAGCTTTCTGGCTTGTTTGTATAACGAGCTATAACGAGCCAAGCTAACGAGCCGACTCGTTATCCAGCCCTATCGATGAGTGATGTTGGATCCATGATATTGGACACATGGCAACAGATCACGATTAGTATGCACTGAAGCACGGTGGATACAGGATCCACCCAAGTTGCCTTCCACTAGGAACCACAGGTTTTTGTTGGGCCTTCCACTAGGAACCGAAAGGCAAAGCAAGGCATCTGTTCCTCGTCTTTCTATGGAGAGACGAGCAGAGTCCCCGCTCTGGCTTTGTTGTGCGCAGGAGCGCGTCGACCGGTGATGAGCCGGTAGATCAGAGAAGAGATGGTGGCTACCATGGAGAGCGCTGTGCTGGGCGCGGTGCTGGGCGCAGTGACCAAGAACGTGGTTGCGCAGGTCATGAAGCTTGTAGAGAAGAGATACTCTCTATGGAAGGGCTTCCCGAACGACATCGACTTCATCAAAACAGAGCTGCTCATGATCGCCGGAGCTGAGGAGGATCAGCTTTCGGAGAAAGGTGATCCGAGTGCCGTGAAGAGCATATCCATGGAGGAGATGCGGGATCTGGCACACGACATCGAGGACTGCCTGGATCGGATCATGCGTTGTGCTGAAGGTGATGGGGGAGCATCGCTTCTCCGTCGACTCAAGGCGGTCGCCCTTAGCACCGGCAGCCCTCCGTTTGCGACAGAGGTCAAGCAACTCAAGGAGCGGCTGAAAGCCGCACATCAGAGAAAACTCGACTACAACGTCAACGGCATCCATCCGGTGGCTCCTCCGCAGGAGCCCTCATGGATGTCCTCAGCGGCCAAAGACATGGAGACCACCAGGGTCGAACCAGTGGGCATCGACAAGCCGAAGCGGAAGCTTCTCGAGCTACTCCGCGACATGGATGGCCAGCCGGAGCACCTGAGCGTGATCTCCATCGTGGGTTTCAGCGGCTCAGGGAAGTCCACTCTTGCTAAAGCACTGTATGACTGCCCCGATATCGTCTGCCAATTCCCTTGCCGAGCATGGGTTGTCGCATCTGAGTACAGGGGTAACATCATGGGGTTCCTCACGGCATTACTGGAGAAGCTTCGTCCAGGAGACGGAGACCCAGGTCACCCAGCAAGAAGCCATGTCCATCAGCTTCAGGACGATATCACAAACTACCTGAATACAAAGAGGTAACGATTAATCATTTTAATTCCTTTTTTTTCTGTTATCAGAATGGTGAATTTGCTATGCTGAATCACTGTGGTTCATGCCAGCTACTATTACGTTATTAGAGTCTTCATGCAGCAAAAAGTATTTTAGATGCTGGACAAAAGAGGAACGAGAGAAAACAAAAAAAGTAATTATCTAATAAGCTATTAAAATTTAGCACTATGAGATAACACACCATTCCATCATATATTATTGAGATAGGAGCGTTTTCTTGTCCATCCTTAGATCCACAAATTAAGGGCCATTTGGTATAGCTGGGAAGTAGATTTTCTTGACTTTCGGCTCTAAAAATAGCTTTTTAGCAATTTAGCTAAAACAGTTTTCGTGAAACATTTGATAAAACAATTTCTAATGGTTGATAAAAAGGATAAAATGACTATAATGACCTTATCCGCTCTTATTTCTTCATACCTCGCCTGTCACCTAGTATTCTCTTATTTCAACTCATGGTAAAACAACTTCTTTTTTTTTTTCTTCTCTCCCATTTCTTCATTCTTCCCTTTCTTTCCTTATCCCAGCCACATCTGCCCAGCGCCCTGAGCTCCGCGTGTCTGCCTAGCCCCCAGGGAAAAAAATAGCATAGGGACCATCCATACACGGATCCTGTGTGGATTGTATTGCTGCAACGTAGACCTAGTTTAATTCTCTCTTCTGATCTGTCCAGTTATGGTCCACATGTCAAGCGCATAACCCCTACCGTGCTCCGTGCGGATGGGCCGCACCCAATTTGTTTCCGCCCCCAGTGCCTGCACATCCCCACGCTCCAGTGTCACGATGACTTGGTGGCTCCACGAACCCACCCTGCGCTCCAGCGTCTCGGCAGCTAAGCACCCTTGCGGTTCCACGCCCAACTCCCCGCTCCTCAGACCACTAACCCGGCAAACCTCAGTCCAATAAATAACCAGGCAACCTAGTGACTCCGTGCCTCCCCACACCGGTCTGGGAGCAAATCTTCCCGTGGCTGCGCTAGGGCCCACCAAAGCGAGAGGCAAATAGAAGAAGTTGGTATTTTCTAGCTCTATCCCCGAACCGGTATGTATGAGATCGGACTTTTGGGTACTTTACTTATAGAGATGTTTGAAATTGCCTGTTTGGCAAAAAAAAAAAAAAAAAGGTCGTGAAGCTGCCGAAGACGTTGCGCCAAACGCCCCCTGAAGACTCTTCTTTGAGTTAACAGATAAATGTGTTATGACAACTCATTGACTGGGGAGCCTAACAGGCACCCTAAAAATGCCAATGCTTTTCTTTTTACTTATGGAAAGCGGAAGTGTATGGAATACGAAGACCCCAATATAATTGATATAACCAGTGTTAGTCTTTTCTCTCTGCTTAATGAAAAAGGGCTATATTCCCGATCCAAAAAAAAGTGTTAGTCTTTTCAGATAATTTTGTGTTAATCACTAATCTTACAAAACTACCAATATCTTAGGACCCATTGTGCACATTTCTTAAACTCCCAATATTCTGCGCTGTCATCTCACAATACTAAAATTTTGTGGCTATGTAAACAATATATTCATCAAATTTGACAACACATTGGCATACCATGGTGGTACCACAGCTGCGCAAATCAGCAGGCGAGGGCATGACAATACTACATAGTATTACTTTAGTGCGTGTTGTTATTCATTGCTTATTCAGGGATTCGGGATTTATCAAATTGTGACAGTGAAACCCAGAGATGGAAGATAGTGTGTCTTCTGTAAGTGCAACTCATCAGTATAATCATTGAAAGAGTATTTTTCTGTGAACAACAAATTTGCAAACAATATAGGAAATAAACTCTTGAACCAACGTTTCTTTATTAATTTGTAACCACTATTCAAGTAAGAGGAGAGAAAAAAAGTGATTTTAACTATTTTGTTTAACAGTACTGGATTTATGATATGCTGAATCTTTTTGGTAAAGACACTGGATAATGCGTGGAACTGTATGTTTAACACCGACCAAAATCTTATATTATTTGTAGGTCATTTTGACTTTTTCTAGATACACTTTTATTATGTGTTTAAGCATATCATATCTAGATGCATAACAATAATTATGTATCTAGAAAAGCTAAAATGACCTATAATTTGGGATGGAGAGTGGTACAAGATATCGAATATTTTAGCCTTCTTGATTTCCACACTGTAGAAAATATATCCAATTCATCCTTCCATTGATTGATAATTGCATTAACAGTTCATTTTTCAATTTATCTGCTGCTAGGTACCTTATTGTATTTGATGACATCGAGGAGGATCAGTGGGACTGTATAAAATGTACCCTTCCGGAAAAGACAAGGAGTAGAATACTAGTGACTACAAGAATTCGTGCACTGGCTGAAGTATGTTGCAGCCATGGTAACAATGGCTATGTGTACAATATGAAGTCTCTTGATGAGAAGCATTCCAAGGAGCTGCTAGAAGCAGTATTGAAGAGACATTTACCTGGGTTGGAGCAGAGTTCGACACTAATCGTGAACAAATGCGATGGCCACCCACTCGCTCTTTTTAGTGTGGCCAATTATTTGCTGAGGAAGAGGGAGTTCACAGAAACTGACTGCAAAAACTTTTGGAGTGATCTTGGTTCTCACATGGCAAAGGAGTATACTTTCAGAAAGCTGCGACAAGTTCTTCTGAATAACTACAGAAGCTTGCCTGGTCGTCCTGTCAATCTGAGGACCTGCTTACTGTATGTATGTGTGTTCCCAAATGGCCATCCCATCAGGTGTAGTAGTCTGATGAGGAGATGGATAGCCCATGGATACGTGCAGGATCCAGATCCATGCAAAGCTGAGGTGGTTGCAGATAAGAGCTTAGAAGAATTAATAGACTGTAACATCATTCGGCCAGTCGACCCAAGCAAGAACACAAAAGTGAAAAAATGCAGAGCTCATGGCATCATGCACGAGTTCATGCTGCAAATGTCCATGTCTGCTAAGTTAATTACATCTCTTCATGATCCACATAGAAGCAGTTACCGTCACCTCTTTATGGATGGACGCCCTGCAACTTCAAGTGGCAGGGTATTGACCGTGAACTATCGTCACACCTGTCCTGCTCTTGGAGGCAGGCCTGGTGATGAGAAACTGCGTGCTCATTCTCTGACAATCTGTGGGACCGCAGGAGAAACAACTGCTGTAGATATTACCAATTGTGAGCTCCTGCGGGTCTTGGATCTGGAAGAATGCAAGGATTTGAAGGACGATCATTTGGATGGCATACACAAGCTGTGGCATCTGAAATATCTTAGTCTTGGGGCCACCATTAGCCGCCTTCCAAGCAAAATAGAGAAATTGCATAGCTTGGAGACGCTTGACATGAGGAAGGCAAGGATAGACACACTGCCAATGGAGATCTTAAAGCTTCCCCACCTAGCTCACCTGTTGGGAAGGTTCAAGCTTGGGAAGAGGGACTGGAAGATGAGTGAACTAGGCAAAATCTTGCCTAAAGAGAGTAATTTGCAGACTGTAGCTGGATTCCTGACAGACGGCAATCCTGGATTTCCCATGTTAATGGTTCGTATGAAGAAGCTGAGAAAGGTTAAGATATGGTGCAACGACGATGACAGTAAGAGCTTGGCTAAACTTTCACAAGGTGTGAAGAAATTTATTGAGGATGAATTGGACACAAGTATTGGTGTCCGCTCCCTGTCACTGCATCTCAGGAACTCCTCGGAGAATATCCTGCATTCTCTAGAGAATTCATTTGGTTATCTGAGCTCCCTGAAATTACATGGTGCACTGAGGGGACTGACACAGTTTGCAGCCTCGCTATGTGGTCTGACTGAGTTGTCCCTTTCATCGACTAACGATCTGATGGGCAATGATATCTCAAACCTGCGCATGTTGATCCACTTGGAGTACCTAAAACTGGTTAAAGTCAGCCTCGGAGGCTTTACCATCAAAAGACGGGATTTCCCGAGACTGCTACACCTGAGCCTTGTGCAGAGTCCAACTCTCCCTGTAATTGAAGAAGGAGCTTTAAGGAATCTCATTTCACTTCAACTTCTCGATCAAGATCTTGGTGACTCATCTGGCATTGAAATCAGAAGGCATGAACACCTCCAGGAAGTTGCTCTTGATTTTGAGATCAGTGAAGAAGCTAAAATGGATTGGGAAGATGCAGCTAAGAACCATCCAAAGAGGCCAACGGTTTTATATCTTCAAAGGGTTGATCAGGATGAAACAGGGTCCATGGTGAAATATGTTGCCCCCAACCACAAGAGACCAGCACCTGAGACCGAATACCCCGTCACGCAGGAGGAAAGACAGATCCCTGATGCGGTTCAACAGATTTCAGTTGAAGAACACAGTTATACTCTGCAGGATGAAAGTGTTGCAGTCCCCTCTATGGCTTCAAGTAATCTTCCCAGTGCAATGAACAATGTGACAGAATCTTCAAGTATGGTGCCCTGCCATGTCACAAAAGGAAAAAGAAAATTATTCTGGTTAGTTTTTCTGTACCTCCTACTTATGGTTCTGTGCCAACCTTATTGCGCTTCCAACTGCAAAATTATCTGTGACATGACACCGTGAACAGTCTATAGTTTGCAACGACAAACTAAAATTACCAATTGATAGTTTGACAATACCACACTTGTCTTTTGGTTCACTTTAGGTGTGCTGTAAACTTTATTTTTTTCATTCAATGTTACTTGGTCCAAAATCTTCCTGGTGGTCCCCAATATGTTCTATAGTGAACTGTGACAGTTCTCCTGAACTTATTTTTCTGATCAATTGAAGTTAACTTTCAAACATAATGCTAATTAACAACAGGAAGAGACAGACCAAGAATAATACAATTGGCATAATTATTTAACTTGGTCCATAATTATTTAATTTATTCCGCATACTCTGTAGCTGTTGCAATTTTCTCGACTAGAGTTACTTTTATCCATTTTTTTTCTTTGAACAGATACTTTTATCCAAATTTGAGATCTTATATCTGTTTTGATTATGCAGCATACAATAAAGCACCACGTCTCGAAAAAGCTTCTAGTGAAAGCGTGAAGCAGAGTTTGTGGGTCGCCATGCATCGGTGGAACTTCCACGCTACATCAAGTTCGACCTCGGTTCAGAGCAGTAGCAGTCTAGCTTACTACTGCAGAGACTGCTTTGCTTGTTTGTCCCGTTTCCTTTATGTAATGAGGTCTGTTCTGCTGCTTTATTACCTTTCCAAATAGAAGGGCCTATAGTACAGCAGGGACCCGATCAGATTTATCTTCTATTCTATGTTGTCAAGGATTCATCTTCTGATGTTCAAGAGGATGACTGTGTTCTGCTACCTAAATAAACAAACAAAAATTGTCACTTGAACCTTTCTAACAACGGAAACTATCCATTAATGTCACACATAGAGAAATATCTAAAATGGAAGAAAAAAATTCTAATAATTGGCATGCTGCTTGAACAACATGTTTATCTTATTATATTCCACTTTCAATTTTCAGTCAGATGAATAAATACAAACGTGCAAGACTGCATTGTATAATACAAATGCTTGCATTTTAGAACTGCAAACTGAATTAGAGTCTTAGGGCCGTTTTTGGTTCCCTCGAATTGAAACACACATTCCAAAAATCGGATTCTAGAAATTAGATTCAGCAAGAAATGAATTATTGAGGATTTGATTCTATTTAATTTTCTTGTCTGGGCATATATGGAATTCTTTTCCAAGAACTAACAGCTGGAAGCCTGCAATTGCATAACTTCACCATGGCAACGGTGTAAGACTCTTGCCCATGATGAGTTGGACTCTTCCTAGCTAATCTTTGGATTCTTCACCGTTCAGCGTCACAGATAAACCCATACTGCAGGCCTATGAAACCAATTTAGGTACTCACTGCTAATATTCAGCACAAGCCAAGCCAAATCAACCGTCCAGATACCAATTCGCAAAATCACTTGACGCGGACGAACTAGGCAAGACAATGACGCAAGAGCCAACAGTTGAGCAGAAGAAGAGCAAATTGAAAGAGCTGAGACTCACGTGCCATGGCCGAGGACAGCGGACGAGGCGCGGTGGCGGGCTGGGGGCGCTGGGCGGCTGGCGGCGCGGTGACCTCATCACCTGCGCTGAGGTGCGGTACGGTGGCCATCCGTGTCGAAGGACGGGCGCTCTGGGCTGACGGCAGACGGGAACAAGGGATGTCTTAACATTGGGCCTTGAGTTATGGGCCCATAAAAATACACACGGTTTCAAGATCTGTTGGGGCAACGACTAGAGCCAAGGTGTATTTTGGCCCTAGAATGGGCCTGTCTATAATAATTGGTGTAGTTTGGGCCACCGATTTTGGCAAAGCCTGAAGACATTTCGTTGGGGCCAGCTAAGTGCAACAGTAGAGTACAGAATAAGGCCCGGCCCACAGAATAAGCGCCTTGCTGTAATTATAATAGTCTCGTATTGGCACAGGTCTTCTTTCGCACTGCCTGTGGATCTCATAGGTCATATAGCCTCTTTAAGTGCACGTTTGGAATTGGGAGCCGTGGGAGGTGACTTTTTTCTGCTAATTTCCTATGAAATTCTAGATTCGAAACAGTAGCAGATCCTCATGTAGAAAATGCAGCAATGGTGCCATTAGTGTGCCCCAAATTATAGGCAAATAAATGACCTTCAATATACATGGTCTGTACTTCATCCAGATTCTCACTTCTCATTACTTTCAAAAGCAATCTCAAACATAATAATGTCAAAAACTTCAAATATTGGGAAAGAAAATCAACTGCTCTGACGCTTAAGCAAGTAAGTAAATCTGGCATGGTCCAGATGGAAGCAAGATGAAACTGTATACCACAACGTGCCAAGAATATACCTGAGCACAAAATTAGTTTCTTGAAATTATGGCTACAGAAAACAGTTAAACAGTAAGTACTTACACTTTTTTTTCTCAATCACGCAAAAGATTTACGCGTATTTGCATTAAGAAGAGATATTTTTACATGGGAGCTTTACATGATTTTCAATACGCATATGCAACCCATAACCACAAAAAAACACTATCCTATTACTTGCTGTAAGAGACAATCAAGGTGTTTGGCGCCCGCTTGCACCCACTGTTCCGCCTGGATCTTGATCACTGCTTTGAGGGCGTTAACGTCGGTAGCTGCGCCACGGAAGCATCGGCCGTTTCTCTCCTTCCAAATCTCCCAAGAAATAAGAATGAAGAGGGAATCCGCACCTTTTCTGTCGTTTCCGGTCCATTGTGATCTCCAAACGTTCCACCACTTGACGACGGAGCCGGCTGGTGGGTGGGCAGTCGCTGCGACGAACCAAATTGTTCTCGAGCATGAACAGGACACCACTATGTGATCGATCGTCTCCGGCTCTTGAGCACATAAGAAACAATTGTCATGTGTGTCCAGACCTTGTCTTCTCCTCCCGTCAGCAGTCCAATGGCGCCTCCTGATTGCGAGCCAAAGGAAAAGTTTGGTCCCGAGCGGTGCCCAAGCCTCCCATATCATGACGCACCCCGGGATAGGATGAGATCCATGATGGAGAGCATTGTAGGCAGATCGAACTGAGAAGGATCCATCCGCGCTCAACCTCCAAACAAGGCGGTCTGGTATATCCGTGAGAATCACCCCATTGATGGCATGCCAAACTTGTAAGTATTCCGTCGTGGCCAATGCTGATACTCCAGAAATCCTTCGCACCCATCTTCTATTTGTAAGAGCATCGGCCACTGTCTGGTTGTTGATGGTGCGCTTTGACACGAACTGAAGGAGATTGGTGCCATGGTTCGGATGGATACACCGTTAATCCAACTGTCAAGCCAGAAGAGGGTACTCTCACCATTCCCCACGATGCTGTAGGTGATGCACGGAAGACAGCCCTCGCTTCAGCAGACACCGTTAGCGGCAACGTCACCCATGCACGATCGGAAATAAATCAGGTCCGGATGGTCCAGACCACACTTCTGTACGGATGACTCTGTTAGGTGGTCCTATGCAGCCTAAAAATAGGGTGTGCAGCTATACCATGCAAATTGTGAACTGCATGTCAGTGAAACCATCCGGACCATGGTTGCGTACGGACCATCTGGACCTGATTTATTTCCTGCAGCTTCACCATCTGTCTTGTGAAGCCACAACCATTTGGCTAGAAAAAGCGGTCGCGACTAGCCTCAGCTCACGTGATCCCGAGTCCGCCCAGTTCCTTTGGTCGTGTGCACGTTTTCCAGGCAACCATGCACTTCCCTCTTGCGTCACCATCCTGTCCAGCCCAAAGAAATTTCCTACAAATGCTGTCGATCTCTCTAGTTGCCCACGTAGGAAGACCATCTGCAATCATACAGTATATCAGAGAGCACAGACTTGATCCATATCAACCTCCCGCTCTTGGCCATCAGTACGTGGCCCATGGCAAGCAGGCAGACGTCGGGCGACTGAGTCGATGGTACGCCTGATATGTTCCTTGGGCACTTTGGACGTGCTTAGGGGCAGCCCCAAGTAGCGGATAGGAGATGCAGACACCTGGCAGCCGAGTAGCTGCTGTATTTCTGTGATTGCATCTTCTGCCCCAAATATGTTTGTGATGGAACACTTTGACATGTTTGTGTGGAGGCCGGATGTTTCTACAAAAGTCTGCAGAATTCCCTTGATCGCCGTAGCCTCGATGACGTCCGGGTGTGCGAACAGAATTACATCATCTGTGTAGATACTGCACTGTAATTTTATTCCATCTCTAGTCACTACGTGAAAAAAGCACTACGGGAACGCTTCCTCTTTCACTGTAGGGACGGCTGGCTTTGGAGGCGCTCTTACAGTGGTCAGGGTCACTATAAGGGCGGCTCAATCACCAGCCGCCCTTATGTGAAGGGCGGCTGGTGATTAAGCCGCCCTACAGTGGTCTCAGCAGGTGTATAAGTGGTTTTAAAAAATTTCAAATTCTGTAAACGATGTCGGATATAAAAACTTTCTATATGAAGTTTGTAGATCTCAAAAAGTTGTCTTTTTTATTTGACTTCATCTTGTCATGCGAAACCTACGTTTTAGTTTCTCAAATTTAAAATTCAAATTTTATAAACGATGTCGGATGGAAAAAATTTCTATATAAAGTTTGTAGATCTCAAAATTTATGAAACTTTGTAGTTGAAAACTTTTTTATTTGACTTTATCTAGTCATGCGAAACCTACGTTTTAGTTTCTCAAATTTAAAATTCAAATTTTATAAACGATGTCGGATGGAAAAACTTTCTATATGAAGTTTGTACATCTCAAAAAGTTATAAAACTTTGTAGTTGAAAACTTTTTATTTGACTTCATCTAGTCATGCGAAACCTAAGTTTTTGTTTCTCAAATTTAAAATTCAAATTTTATAAATGACCTCGGATGAAAAAACTTTCTAAACAGAAAGTGTAAATCTCGAAAAGATATGAAAGTTTGTAGTTGACGACTTTTTAATTTGATATCATTTAGAGCCTTAAATAAGTAAATTACTTTCGGTTGGGTATAATATGTGGGAAACCAAAACTAAAACTATATAGAGACACATGTGATGGTGTAGTGCGGTGGTAAAGGGAGAAACCGCGCGAGGGTGAGATCGTGGGTTCAAATCCCGGGTGATGCAAAGTCCGAAAAATGCTCGAAAAAATATGGTGTGAATAGAGTGGCATGGTGGTTGACTGGTGACGCCCCTTCCCGGGTTTAAAAATTTTTTTTGCTATTATTTTCAGAGTTTTTTGGATTTTTTTAAAAATGATGTAAGAAGGGCATTTGTAAGTGCGGGGCACGCGGGGCGGCTGGCCCAACCACCCTTACAGAGGGTGGGCAGCCGCCCCTGTAGAGGTTGTGTCACGTAGTGAGTCAAGCTGCGCAGCACTCCATCTTCTCTTGCTTTGTTAAACAATTTACCCAGAACCTCCATAGCTATAATGAAGAGCAATGGAGAGAGGGAGTCCCCTTGGCGGACACCCCGGCGATGCCTGATCGACGATCAGGTTGGCCATTGAGAAGATTTTTTTGACGATGCAGTGGATAGGAGTGTAGCAAATGGTATCACTTCTTCCCATGCATGTAGCTAAAGTTGTATCCTAATAATTAACACTCAAAGCTAATAAGTAGGAGCGATAAAAACTTACCATGGAAAGGTTTAGAAGTATGATGTTCTGCTCCTAGTTTCTGAGAATAAATTTTTATCCTTTCACCTATACCTCTGGATAAACTCCTAGTCTTAAAGAGGACGAAGGTAATAGTCTTAGAACGACTTAAGCTTTGAGTCTATGAGGTAGCAGGTACAGAGCTGAGAGCTAGTGCCTCTAGTGGCACACAAAGTGCTGAATGGGTTAGAGTTATGGGAGACTTCCATGAAGCAACCCACGGGCGCACCATGTCGATCTTATTGTGGTTAGTCGTCACTTTTTTTCTGACAAAAACACAAATATATATTATATTAAAAACAACAGCCAAATTACATATAGGCCAAGAAGGCAAGGTTACAACAAAGTCCTTCATCTTCATCTGGATCTGGAGGCAGAGTCATCGCCGGTGACAGAGATGACATGGCCGCCGGCGGAGGGTCGCAGGGGTCAGAGACGCGTACACCCGGGCGGATGGACCGCGCAAAGCGTCAGTTGAAGCTGGGGTGGTTGAGCCATGCGTACAGCTAGGATCTCACTCCCTGGCCCCACAGCCAGGCTTCTCACCCTCCTCACCTCCTCACCCACGCCTGGACTCCTCTCACACGCCCATCCGTACGTGATTACAGTGAACGTGATTATAGGAAAAGTTTTAGGAAACAAGTCCAACCATACGTAACTATATCTATACTGTAATTGAATACTTCCAAAGGAGTGGGAAGTCTGGATCTCACCCCCTGGCCCCACAGCCAGGCTTCTCACCCTCCTCACCTCCTCACCCACGCCTGGACTCCCCTCACACGCCCATCCGTACGTGATTACAGTGAACGTGATTATAGGAAAAGTTTTAGGAAACAAGTCCAACCATACGTAACTATATACGCCTATAATCAGGGAACGCGAATTCAAAATTCAAAAGACGTCCATCCGCCCCGCCCCTCGCGGCAGCCATGCTCCACGACAGGCGGCTCCGCCTCCGGCTGTGCCTTCCTGGTCGCCGTGACTTCACCGTCTCCGGTCACGACTTCCTGGTCGCCGCGACTTCCTGCACGCCCCGACGCATCGATGGCGGATCCATCAAGGGGGCAGTCGATCTGGCATGGATCGGCCTGCTCTGAAGACGCCCCTCGGTGGGTGGCGCGGCCATAGCACCCCGTGGATATGCTGGCTTGCCTCATGGCGTCGACGCCCGGCGGCCACCAGCGAGTGCGGCCCCGGCTGGCGAGGGCGCGGTTGCAGCGGTCGACTGGCGGACGCATCCCCGGCCAGCGAGGGCGCACAGCCATGGCGGAGTGCGGTGGTAGTCCTTATTTACATGTTCGTTTTACATTCTGTGCAGCCAATTTTATACAGCTTAAGTTTTTTTGGTTTTCTCTTTTGACGAGCATGCATTTTGACGTACTGTGGTTCCATATAAGTGAAGCATCGGAGGTCAGTTATTCTGCAATGAATAAGGATCTGCTCTTATACTGTAGTGTAAAAATGGATCAATTGACATGGTTTGCTCTTGTACTGTACCTCATACTGTACCTCAAATTTGGGTCCTTCTGTGGATTTCATTCACTTTCGGGATAGTGTAGCTCTAGATGTACCAGATTGTCGCTGACCTAAACCATCATTGGCCATGCCTAGAACACCATTGTCGTCCAAGGTCCGGCACGTGTTCAGCAACACCTGCATCCTGTCTCTGATGGGCACACTCACGTTTAATTTCCCTTGCCTAGAAACAATTTATGTTAAAAAATCTTTATTTAATATTGTTTATTATGCAATTGCTTTTGGAGTAGTAAGTGTGAACGAAAATTTGATTTCAGGATGCCTTTGCATGCATTGTTTCAGTTTTGTTACCGTGTGTTTGGTTGGAGAGCGGAGCGGAGCGAGCCGGGTTCAACCCACTCCCGTGGCTGTTTGGTTGGAGGATGGGAGGGTTGGGTTGGCTACAGAGAGGAATATTCCTCTCAGATGCGGGTTGGACCTGTGCCTCAAAATTCGGCGGACGGAGCGAACCCAGCTGGGTTGAGTGGGCCCCACACGTCACCCCCGAACGGCGTCATCCTCGCGCGTCACCCCTGAGCGGAGTTCAGCCGGCCGAGACGGAGGAGAGGGAGGGCGCCGGCGGCGGCAGGTCTCGCCCGCGGCCGAGACGGAGGAGAGGGAGGGCGCCGGCCGGCGGCAAAGCTCGCCCGCGCAGCTCGCCCGCGGCCGCTCGCGCGGCCGGCGGGGGCGGAGCTGGCCCGCGGCCAGCGGCGGAGCTCGCCGCGGCCTCGCCCTGCGCGGCCCGGCGGCGGCAGGACTCGCCCGCGCGGCTCGCCCGCGGCCTGCCTGCGCGGCCGGCGACGAAGCTCGCCCACGCCAGCGGCGGCTCTCGCCCGCGGCGGGGCAAGAGCTGCCGCTGGAGCTTGCCCACGCCGGCGGTGGCTCTCCCCGGCGGTCAGCTAGCGAGGCCGTGCGAGATAAGGTTGACCGCGGGAGCGAGGGGTAAGGAAGAAGATAAGGTGGAGGAGAAGATAAGGTGGAAAAAAAATATATGTGAGAGATTGATAGGTGGGGTCCACTGATTGACAGGTGGGGCCTCAGTAACGGTGTTATCCTGCCATCTAACCCATGTTTCCAATTCACTCAACCAAACATGATATGGGTTGACCCCGTCCCCAGAATCAGAGATGCAACCAAACACATGACGGGGTTGGCTCCGTCCCAAAAAACTGGGTTGGATCCAACCCATCCCACCCAACCCCCAACCAAACACCTGTCTGAAAAAAATATAGAAGCTATTCATTGACAGTTAATGGATAGCTATCAGGTGATCTTGGATAGATTTAACACAATTGAAATAATCACAGATTGAATTCTATGATCTGGAGATGCTAACATTATCCATGTTGTCTTTTATTTGCACGGACAGAGTTTTGTGGTAGGTAGATGGGCTAACTATGAAATCCATCTTGAAATATCATGACATTTTGTGGTATCCATGCATCTGCGCAGGGCGATAGGTGTCAGTTTGTAAATTTGTCTTTGCTTACTTGTGCTGTACATGGATGGCTCAACAATATGACTAAATTGATGCCAATTGTGCTTATTTGTGTCATGTTGGGTGGTTTATGCAGATAAATCCTAAGAAAGCCTATGAAGTGTTTTGGACAAGTTGAGTTTTTCAGATAAATCATGAGAAGGCATGTGAGAGACATAACATTACAGAATTAGTTTCTTAGAAACTGCGAGCACTATTCATATATGTATTTAAAGATTTAAAGACCACATATAATGGTAGCATATTTCTTTCTGGAAAAAAAAAATTGCCCTTGTGTTCTCAGCTTCTTAAATTCTTATTCAAACATAGTGCTGATTCAGTTTTGAATATAGTATTGTCAGGAATTTTATTGTCTTCATATCTTCCTGAAAATAAAGCCATGAAATGTCTTTCTTAACCATGCAATTACATTTCTAACTCAATGGCTTCATGTGCAATGTTGATCTACCTATATGGCTATCTATTGCTTTCATCCAGTAAGCTTTATTGCAGCAAAAAAAAAATATCCTGTTACTATTCTGAGCCACAATATTCTGATCTATAGATGTCAAAAAGAGGAGGCAAAGGAGGTGAGGATTGTCTTGGTGGATGAGACACAGTTGCCTTGGTCCAGTGATTAAAAAGCATAGGAGCTCCATTGAATACATCAACTTTGGCAGAGCTCTCTAATATAGTGAGTTTCATCTCTTTTCTTTGTTGATTTGTGAGGAGTGCCTATATGAAAATTTTGGAGAGCAGTTTAGCTAATGTCTCATAGACTTGTTTCTTAGAAGTTACCAACAGCAAGTCGTCGCCTTCTATCAAGTTCTGTCTCGGGTTAAATGATTGCTTGTTTAGCTAATTTTCTTTGTTTGCTAGCTTAGGTTCCTTCACGATTGTTTGCCAAGTCTTTAAAAAAAATCATGATACTACTGATTCAGTTTTTATTGAAGTACTTCCATTCTTATATATTGTGCTAAATTCAATTTTTCAATTGATGGCAGCGGATGCTACAACTACAAACATGGCACTTTTGAGAGGATGGATGTTGGCGGTGAATGATGGTTTCTTGGAGAAAAAAAAACAAATTCTAGGCCATGCCATGGGATGTTCTACCTTTTTGTTCACACCATACATATTGTAAATAACTATATCAGGTAAATGGGCTGCTAGCTTTCATGATATTTGAAGGTCCTTTGATTCCTTTTTAGTTTTTTTTGCTGTCTTGATCAATGTATTTGTGTTTTCCTGCTAGCAAAATTTAGTCACACATCTGTTTTGGTAAAAGTTGGTTGAAATTAGTTAAGAAACAATTTTACATACTATTTAACTTTCAAAGCTTGCAGCTTCTTGAAAACAATTAGTTGAAATCAAATTCAATTGAGCCCTCTGCTCACCAAGATGCCTACCTAGCATGGACATACTGAGCATTTGCATTCTGAATTCTTCAGACAGGAGAATATGAGACTATGCCACTTTATTAATTGCATCAAGTCATCCATACTCCTAACAATTTAGTTAAACTTTCAATGCTTTCCTGCAGTTCCTTGCATGGTCGCTGTCTCGCTGAAGAGGACCATGGCTGTGAACAAGAGAAAACTTGTTGTCAGAGTTGTAGGCAAGGGGAGTCGGATAGAAAAATTGTAGGGAAGGGGCACATTAATGGCATTGTGTACGCATTGATCTCTGATCAAGGAGATTTGAGATTCCGAGAGCTTGTTGAGAGAGCGTGTCATCTGATACATGGGTTAGCTCACTCATTAAGGGCCTGGCAAGGTACACTGTAATAGGATTGGTCCTCTGATCTTTGTATGAACACCGGCAGGTTGTGCTATAGATGGTTCAGACTTCCATTATGCACACACAGCAACAAAGATGCATTTTGTGCTTTCAGCAAAAATTGTTTTAGTTGCTGCTCTTCTTTTAATATCTGACTGGTGGTGTCAGTTGATTTGGAGGGAAGAGGAGCATATGGCTCAATGAATCTTTGACAATAGAAAACCAACTCCAAGAAGCATAGCTCATTTACCTTTTTAAGTGTTAATTGAAAATGAGTGATTGGTTCAATGGAACCTTATTATTCATGAAGGAGCACAGGCCACTTAAATACTGACACGTCATCCTTTTTGTAGGTTTTCTGGAACTTAAGTAGAGTTATTATCATTACCTTTTTTTTTTCTGGTTGCATCTCAATCTATACCATGGTTCTGTTATCTACAGAACATGCAAGAGACTATGGATCTTGTGAATGTGAGCAATGGAATTCAAAATGTTTTTATTTTTTATACGGTTATTAATTGGCATTGGCAAAAAATTATTATCGATGCAACAACACATGATACGAAAAATAACTTTATTATACCTTCTTATGCAAAAATATTTTCCGGGATGCATACATCCTCAAATACAATTGTATAAAGGTTGAAGTATGAAAGAAAACATTGGTTGTTTTTATATGTATTCCCAAAATAAAAGCCGTAGCCTTAGCACGGGCATTATACTAGTTACATATAGGCCAAGAAGGCAAGGTTACAACAAAGTCCTTCATCTTCATCTGGATCTGGAGGCAGAGTCATCGCCGGTGACAGAGATGACGTGGCCGCCGGCGGAGGGTCGCAGGGGTCAGAGATGCGTACACCCGGGGGGATGGACCGCGCAAAGCGTCAATTGAAGCTGGGGCGGTTGAGCCAGTTGAGGCAGCGCGCGCCGACGACCGAAGAATAAAGTTGAGGTCGTCGCCGGAGGTTGAAGAAGGAGCTGGAACCACGTCCCAAGTAGTAGTGGAGCAGGTACGCTTGATGGACGTAGTTCCGGAGGCCTGCTCACCCGAGCTCCCTGTGCGCGCAAGGAACCGGTCCGGAGATGGCAGAGAGCAGCAAAACACAAGAACCAATGAAGAGTGTGGAGGAAGATGACTTTCCAGATAAGGATAGAGATGGGAGCGCCGCCACATAAGCAGCCAAAATTGGATCCTCGCAGGGGCATTGCGGTCATTTACCCTTTGCCCTAGGCGCGTCCGGTGCAGACGGTTTTACCTGATTGCTCTTTCACACTGATCCAATTCATCACGCTGCCACTTGTGACCGTTGTGCTGTCCATTTTTTTTTTTTTTTGACAACAACATAATCTTTCATTCATCAGCAGCAACGTGCTGCTAGAATAAGTACATTGTGCAAGTCTACAAAATGTAGAGCTTGAGAAACAAAGCAATGGTCTAAGCTATGCTGATGAGAACACCAAGTCTAAAGACCTATTGATTGAGAACTCAGAGCTTGGCGTGCTAAGGCATCCGCCGTGGAGTTCAAGTTCCTGCTAATCTTCAGAAGTCTAGAAGAGTTGGCCCTATAGAGATTGCTGAAGACCTGGGTGAAAGGCTTTATCCTCCAGTTAGGAGGATTGGTGTGATCTAGGGAGTTGATGAAGCGCACCAACTGCTCACAGTCAGATAGGAATGAGCACTCCGTGATGTTGAGCTTGCTGACGATCAAAGCAGCCAGCGCTAGGGCTGCTGATTCTGCCATGAGCACAGAAGTGCATATCTGTAGTCGAGCTTGGATGTAGATGGATTGGATTGGAGTAGCCTGCAAGTTTAAGATGAAGATGTCTAACCCTGCCTGTCTTGGATTAGTGTGGATGTTATCAGGAAGCAGGGAAGCATCGAAGTAGCATCTAGAGCCTTGCAACGTTGATGGTTCAGTTTCAGTAACAGCATATCTGTTCAGCAGGGGTACCTGTTGCAAAGAAGAGGTTATACCTGTAGTATTATGCTGGGTTGAAGTGCCATCAGCGTTGGGTTGAAGGTATTATGCTGGGTTGAAGTGCCATCAGCGTTGAGTTGAAGGTGACGTATCGTGTACGGTGGCATAGTTGAAGTTCCTTGACTGATGCCAGTTGGATGTTGGTGCCGATGACCTGTAGAGAAATCACTATACCTTGGCGACACTGGTGTGAGGCAGGTGTGCAGTGTTTGTTGTATTGGCCTGTTGGGGTGGTACCGGTTGCTGGTCTTGCTGTTGAGACGATTGATGTGGCACCATTTGTCTTTCGCCATTGCTCCATGCCCACATTGCCTTTGCTGCAGTGTGTACCTGCAAGGGTGTCCAGGACTTCCAGTGATTGTCATTTCGTGCTTTCCAAATAAACCACAATGTGATAAGCATTTTTGAAAGCAAGTCATCAGTAAGTGGCAAAACGCGTACACTACAGGAATCCGGCTGTTCGCCGACAGCGCAGGGCTTTGCCGACAGCCAGGATCTGGGCTGTCGGCGAACCAGCTGTTTGCCGACAGCCGCAACCCGCTGTCGGCAAAGTCTGATCGCCGACAGCCCCGATCCACGGGCCGTCGGGCGAAGTAAGGCTGTCGGCGAAGATTTTTCCCGACAGCCAGGCTGCCGGCAAACCGAGGTCTGTCGGCGAAGCGGTGGCTCGACCAAACGGCGCTGCCGCCGTTTGTTTCGCGCCGAGCCACGCCACGCCGTTAGGGCTGTCGGCAAAGTTTGCCGACAGCCTCCCCTAAGTCGTCGGCGAAGATCAGGTTTGCCGACAGCCTCCCCAAGCTGCACGGCGCGCGTCGCGATCACGCCGTGCCTTGGCTCGGCAGCGCACGTGGTTTCCCAGCTTCTCCTCTCAGTAGCACACAGGAGCAGCAACTAACTTCCTCTTTAAGTTGAGCTCCTTCTCAATGAGTTCACCATGTGGTACTAATACCACTCCCACTCCCACTCAACACTTAATGTGTGCCTTTGAAATTCCAAGTGAATAATTGCTAGACCACACATGGGCCATGCCCAATTATTCTGGTTAGGGGCACGGTGGCCAACCAATAACAAAATACACAGATTCTCAAAAAAAAAAAAAAAAAAACTAATACATAGGATGGTAAGTCGACCAGCATCTAAATGACGAGAACCTTTTCTTAAATATATGGATTTATTTAGTCTATTTTTTATTATCTACGTAATGGCAGAGCTAGATAATTTTTTAGAAAATGATATAGATATGATAGTTGTAGATGGCTATCATCTTTTGATTTGATGGCCGGATGTTTGATTAATATGAAAATTTCTAGTATTTATCTTTTTCTAACGCATCTGGTGAGAATTAACATGAAGCCTCCGTTGAAACCTCCAATTGCTAATAGTAAGATTAGCTCCTAGTAACTCCTAGTAGGTAAAAGGTGTATCTTAGCATTGCCCCTTTTATATATCCCATTGAGTAGTGTAAGTGGAGTGCCAAGAGCCGCCGAGCCAGCAAGCTTAGTTGGTCGCATCAATCCAGAGCTTGCTTCCCCACCGTACCTTAGCCAAGCCATGGCGTCGGAGTTGTGGGCTGGGGTTGGATCAGCCCTAGCTTTCTTAGCCACCCTCGTCACCGTGGCATTCAACCACGTAAAGATCAAACTGTTCATCAACAAGATCGCAACCTACTTCAACCCATACATACAAATCACTATCCCAGAGTATGGCGCCGAGTGTTTGCAACGCAGCGACTTCTTCATCATCATCGAGGCCTACCTCTCGGCATCGTGTGCCCGTGGGGCGCGCAAGCTAAGGGCCGAGCTCGGCAGCGACAAAAAGAAACCTGAGGTCTCTGTGGACGACGAGCAGGAGATCATCGACACCTATGGCGGTGCCACGCTCTGGTGGTACGCCGTCACCGAGCTCCCAAGGTCCAACGTCATCAGCTTCAGTTCTACAGATGAGAAGCGCCGCTTCTACCGAGTTACCTTCCATAGAAGATTCCACAAGTCCATCGTCGAGTCCTACCTGCCCCATATCATTGAGAAGGGCTGTGATATCATCGCCCAGAACCGCCAGCGCCGCCTCTTCACCAACAACCCAAGCAGCCGCTGGAGCTCCTACCGAGAGAGTAAGACCATCTGGAGCCATGTGGAGTTCAAGCACCCGGCAACGTTTGATACGCTGGCCATGGACCCCACCGAGAAGGCGAGCATCGTCGATGACCTCAGAGCTTTCACTGAGGGGAAGGACTACTACTCCAGGATCGGCAAGGCATGGAAGCGTGGATACCTGCTGTTCGGCCCCCAGGCACCGGCAAATCCACAATGATCGCTGCCATGGCCAACTATCTTGACTATGATGTATATGACCTCGAGCTCACGGCAGTGAAGAACAACACCGAGCTGCGGAAACTCTTCATCGAGACCAAGGAAAAGTCCATCATCGTCATCGAGGACATTGACTGCTCCCTAGACCTCACCGGCAAGCGCCAGGAGAAAAGGAGAAGAAAGCCTACAACAAATCCCGGCGATGACACCATGAACGAGAAGAAGGAAGACGAAGATGACACCAAGCTAACCCTTTCTGGGGTGCTCAACTTCATTGATGGGCTATGGTCGGCGTGCGGTGGCGAGCGCATCATCATCTTTACCACCAACAACAAGGACAAGCTAGACCCAGCGCTGATCCGTCCAGGAAGGATGGACAAGCACATCGAGATGTCCTACTGTCGCTACGAGGCGTTCAAGGTGCTGGCCCATAACTACCTGGACCTGGAAATCACAGAGCAGCAGCTATTCGAGATGTTCGGTGATATACAGAAGCTACTGGGGCACGTTAACATGTCTCCGGCAGACGTTGCCGGGTACCTGATGCGAACGGAGAAGAGGGATGCCAGCGTGTGCTTGGAGGGTCTCGTGGTGGCTCTGAAAAATTTACTAAAAGCTAAGGAGGAGGCAGCAGTCGAAGCCAAATAAACACATAGTAAGGGTGTGGGTGTAGAAGAATGGAGGAGGAATGAACTGCAGCAGTACGTGTTTCGAGTCTTGTATGTTGTAACTTGTATAGATGTTTTCATAATTAATCAAGTCATTTGTTGTCTGATCCATGTATTCTTCTTTAGGACGTACGTAGCTAGTGCAGCCGCAGTGAGTCGGTTCATCCAACGAATAGATAGCCCTTAATTGTGTCGTTTCTAGTCAAAACTAACAAGGTAGCTCGTGCATTTACGCGTCCGGAGGTGGACATTACGAAAGGTTTGAGGTCCAAACATCAGTTGGAGAGGGTGGGTCCGATCCCCTTGCTGACATTGCAAGCTGCCGCTATTGCGCTGTGCAATGATGAAGTCACAGAAACTACAGGTCCATTTCACATCATCAGTTACCTTAAGAGAACCACAAGGGAATGACTTATCTATAAAGCTGCTACGTATATTCAAGTGCTTGAAATTTCTTACAACAATCTTAGACAATTAAGTGTTATTACAACTACAATGATAACTCAGATTAAATTACTTATAGTTGTTTCTCTACAGTCAAACAATGACAAAGTGACATGTCTGAACAACCAAACAAAAAAGGGTGAGTGATTTTACAATACAAACCGATGTTCAAAAAACCTGTTAAACAAGATCTCAAGGCTTTGTTTAGTTCCCACCAAAATTTCAAGTTTTTTCACTCTCTCTCCATCACATCAATTTTTAGAGCAATGCATGAAGTATTAAATGTATGTAAAAATAAATAATTATACAATTTGTTTATAATATGTGAGATGAATCTTTTAAACCTAGTTAGTCCATGATTGGACAATAATTGTTAAATATAAACGAAACTGCTACGGTAGCAAAGTTAAAAAAAAATTTACCATCTAAACAAGGCCCAAGCCTCATTGTTGTCACAGAAATAAATGTGATGCAAGACGAAAGTGAGATGACGAAGCTGACTGACCAACAAAATAAAGGCATGCCATGTGAACTGTTGAAGCTAGGCTCAAGTCAAGGTCGCCGGTAATGTAGGACTCCGTATAGGAGTACTATATAGTAGTAAATGACTAGGACCAGGCTGCATGCGCGAATTCAGTGATTATATAAATGCCTAATGTACGCGCCAACAACCTACTCGGCATCGTGTGCTCTGCGCATGGCGTCCGCAATGGCTAGCTATTTGGCTATGTAGATGTGACATGGCAAGAAAAAAGTAGGAGAGAGTGCTCACTAGCTATAAGCAAATAGTCTATCTATTTTCGCGTGGCCTAAAAATATGTGAGATGAGCATGTGGGCCCATTGGTATAAAATAATTTTTTCTCTTGCCTCTCACCTCCACATCAGCTCACTAAATAGCTAGTGCTATCTATTACGCCCTTAGACGTCGCTTCTAGGTTTCTGCCTCTCTCTCCTCGTTGAATTGCTCACCACATCTGCAAAAGGTCTACATGATAGTGTAATTAATCGGTATAGACTCTTGATGGAGTGCGTTGGGAGTGCCCTGAGCCGAATGTTCAACCCACATACTACATTTGTTTGCCTGTCCATAAGCTATTCAATCAGGTGCATCTAGTTTATAATAAATCAATCATGAATTCTATTTTGTATATGATTGGTTGCTATTTGATCTAAAAAAGCAAATGTAAATATGATGGTCATGATTATATTATATTTTTTAGAGCCATGGCATCATGGTAGCTGATCAAAACATTGATAACTACCAAGCAAACACCATTCTGTTTTTTTACAAAAGGAAGATAACACAAGACTAGTACTATGAGACATTTCCAAGCAACTATGAAGGATCAAAGCATCATGAAGCAACTTCTACCCTCATCTCAAGTGCTTTATTCATTTTGAGCACGAGGCATATGGCAGAACAAATTCTAGGATTTCTAATTTGCATCATAGCTACCAATAATAAATATATTGTCCTAATAGCACATTAAGTTTAATTATCAACCAAAGATAGTATCGGTAACACAAACACTGGCGAAACGCCCAAGCTGTGCAGAAATTGACAAACAGGCAACGAATGAGAAGTAATAGATTTTGTTTCATAACTAATTTGGAGGACTTGTTGGCATGAAGGATGCCATGTAGATGAACAACAAAATTGAGAAGAAATCGACCTATCTGAATCCCTACGGAAGGGGAATGGAAATCGAGTACTCCCTCCGTCCCAAAACACTACACCACAACACTTTTTCAGCGTCACATATCTGACGCTAAATCTTCTTTTTACCGTTGGATGATCTGACGCTAAAGATTGTTTACAGACGATCTGACACTAATTCCTTTTTTAGCGATATGTTTTCTGACGCTATAAGTGTTCATCTCTAGCGTTAGTCCATCTGACGCTAAAACTATATGTAGCGTTGCCCTATCCGACGCTAAAAGAAATGGGCCCCAACCGATCTCAATCTCATACAGCCCAACACAATAAAGTGAGGTCACTCAAAAAAAACACACAACGAAGTGAGGACCGTGACCCCGTCCAGCGTCCACATCTCGCATCGACCCTGCCCAGTCTCCCTCGAGCACCATGCTGAAACCCTAGCTGCGCAGCGCCGCCGCCAGCGCGACCGCCATCAGGCTCAACGTGCGGCGGCCCTCCTCCGAGTCCGCGGGGCAAGCTCGACGCGCGGCCGCGCCGCACCCCACCCGATGGCTGACCCCGACCCCGACCCCGGCCCCGGCTCTGCTGTGCTGTGCTGACGGCGGCAGGGGGCAGCGCTCCACTCTTGGCGAGTAGCGGCGGCGGCAGGCCAGTGCCGGGGATGCGGCTGGTAGCCACAAGCGGGGCGGCCGGGGCCTGCTGCTAGCCTAGGGCTTCTTGCGTCTGCCGGATCTACAGGGTCTGTAGTCGGTGGCTGCGCATCGAGTTGCTACGGACGGCCGTGGAGAGCCCAGCGACCAGCGCGGCAGCGGCACCGGCACCGGCACAACGCCCAAGCACCGGTGTGCACACCAGTTTGGGATGATGGAATCCAAGGTGCCCTTTTTCTCAGATTTTTGTTTTGTTATGTCTACAACCTGATTCTTCCTTTTTCTGTGTTGTTCGTGATAGCACATGTCCCTTGGAAGTGATCGATGGATTATTGCAATTTCATTTGGAACATATGACAAGGATGCCGATAATCCTATAACGTAATGTTCTTTTGCTGAATTGCATTGTTAAAGTTCACGTATTCAGGTCTAGTAAAAGTATACTATGTGTTTTTCTAGATTATCTCAATTAGTAATTGGATAAATAGATGGCTTATTTTTGTTTAATCTAGCAGCACAGCTAGTGGGAACAATTTAAACGCTAACTAAACATAATCCTTTTGTTAGCTAGAGAGTTTTGCTGGATACAAGCAGATGTGAAAATGGACAACCTCTGAGAAAATAGCAGGCAAAGGCTTGTCCAATATAAAGTGATTCATACTCAGGTTTGTTAAATTTGTCATCTAGAATTTTTATTCAGCATTTCATATATACACTTGTTATTTTGGCATATGAAAGACAGACCTTGTCAAGCTCCAGGTTAGACTTGAGAGGTGATCACTACTGAATTATTTTATCTACACATTGTATTGAAATATATGGAGTGAGATATTGTTAGAAAGTGCACTGGTTTAGTTACGCTTATGTAGCATAGCGTCCCTAATATGAATTTACAACTAGTCAAGGAATAGATGAAGTTCAGTACTATTCATTTTGATTTATCTGAATTTGAGTTCTTGTAATTGAGTTGCATGAGACTTTGTTTGATAAGTGGACACTGATCTTAGATAACACCATTTTTGTAGACATTATGTGGTGTCATTCTGCTTCAACTAATTACGTTCTTTCTTAATAACTTAGTATAACAGAATTGTGCAGGTAAGCCTGTCATTTTTTGGCTTGAGATCACAAGGCTCTCAAGCTTTCCACATAAACAAAAGAATTTTATCTGTATCCTTTTAGATAGATACTGCTATGGAAGTCTTAATCATTATCTACCTTAAGAGTAGAGAAATATGAAATGAGATTAATTCTTGAGATCTTTTGTCCATGACTAAAAAATGACAGCTAGCTGTTCATTTGGATTTGTATAAATAAAAGAATACATGTAACTATTGATGCTATTATAATTTCTACATTTTACTTCAGCAACTGATTGTGTCTTCCTGGGCAAACACTGTGGAAGTTCTAAATATACTTAAGTTGGTTATTTCTATGTTGCATCTCACTCTATGTAAATTGCATCCTTCTTAGGTATATTGGGCAGGAGACAATCAGACACTCAACTCAGGTGAACACACTCTGAACTTGAGCTGATAGCATCTCTGTATTGCCTACAAGTGTACATATAATTAGTGAAATCTACAACTGATGTTACTACTTTCATGTGGTGTAACTAGGTTGAGCTAGTAATATATATAACAACCCCAACTGGATCTTTGATTTATTTTTCCAGTTAGATCATCCATCTTGAGCAGAGTTAAAGTCATTTCAGTGAACTTATGTTTTCTTGTGTAGTGAAAGTCTAAGATGCAATGGAAAAGCTCAAAGGAACCACTAATTGTTAGATTAGCAAACTACTCTATTTAATTCCTTGATTCTAGTTAATTAATTAGCTTCTCTGCTGGTTTCTTGGAAGGTACCTTGATTCTAGTTAATTAGCGAACCACTCTACTTAATGCCTTGATTCTACTTAATGACTGAAGTTTGACTGAACTATACTTGTAGTTTCCATGTTCAGAACTAATGCATGGATCTCTATGTTGCTATTCTGTTACACTAGGCCTATACATTTATTCTTCTATGGATACCTACTGGTTTTTTTCTTTCTACTTGTGTTGCTTGCCCTATGTTGAAATGGAAATAACAATAGAATTTCTGCATCATGATAGTATCCTAAGCGTGTCTCCTATGCATGCCCAACCATGATTTTTTTTATCTGTTCACATACATAAATACATACCATTTGTTTATTTTTAAAAATAGCTATTTCTGTGGCCAAGTGAAACTAAAATGTAGTTGTTAGTTGATCTCAATTCTAATTGCTATTTGTCAATACTGCAGTGTAAACATGTGCACCCTTCTAGCCCTTTGCCGCTGGTGCTACTCGAAATCTCACCCACTGTCCCTACACCAGCCTGCTAAGCACGCAGAGGCCTACCGTCCTGACCCCAACCACAATGAAAGAAGCAGCCAAAATGGCTGGTGGCTGAAGCTGTATGCCAGGCAGCTGAAGTGGCAATGCTCCAACTCTTTAAGGTATGATCTGCTCAATATTAGGGTGTACAATAAATGGATGCACCTTCATTCTGTGCCAATGGGTTAGGCCTTGGCTTTGAAGAATACAGTGGGAGATAAAATTGCAAATGATGAAGTGAAAATAGTATCTGCAGGCAGTTAATATAGTAGTGACTACCTATGTATCTTGTTTCTAGACCAACAATACATACTTGTGCTGATGTTCTGTAGTGAGGCTATATGAAGATTCACAAGCAGGAGCGCCAAGGAGGTGGCCTGGATTAGATACAGGAGGATTCGGTAAGCAATTTTATAACGACATACAGAAGATTGGTCAATCTAGTTTCATCTAGTTCTAGTCAAATAGTTAGATGAAACCAATAATATTTATATCATGTGGTGAAAGACTATTTAGACTTGTTGATTGTGTAGGCTTACAATTTTGCATGGAGCAAGGATAACAGTCAACATTTTCTTTGTAAGCCTTATGCTTTGGTGAATTATCTGATTGCAGCCTTATGCCCAAAATTATGTATGAAACATATTGGTACTTTGCTTGCAGCTCATTTACCAGCCTGCAACTGACCATTCTGAACTTTTGTTGTGTTCCTACAAGTATTTATATTTACTATATATATGCAGCAAACATAACTATAACTCTTGTTTTCAACTTTCATGGTTTATCTGCCATTCTGTATTTGTTATGTGCCTAAGTATTGAGTTGTGATGGTTTGATATTTTTCCTTGGAAATCTGAGCATTGCTTACTAGACATTTTTTTGATGTGTTTTCCTTGGAAATCTAAGCATTGCTTACTAGACTTTTCTTTTTGATGTAGAGGGAAATGGAGATAGATCCTGTCATGTTTTAGCAAATCTTAGATTGTGTCTTGTGGAGCAAAAGAGGACAAGGAACATGCAACAAGGACCAAGCAACTATGTGAGTAATTTTGGCACAAGGAATGAGGCTTGTGTGGCTGTCTTGGTTGTGCAGCATCACAGATTATTATAGAAAAATTATCTAGTTATTGCCATCTAGAGTGTAGCCTATGTTGGTTGTGCAACAAACACTTTATTTTGCCAAGTCCGTTGCTGCTCCAATGTATAACTTAGGGATGTAGTACCCACCACACTGAGATGTATGACTTCTCTAGCAACTTAGGTTCTTTGCTGACTTTGTGCTGCAGTTAGGGCAGTTGCAAGACAAGACAATATTGTTTGTTGTATATGTATTGACCTTCATGTTATGTGTGTAGCTTTATGTGATGGAACATAGCTCTTGAATGTGGGTATGATATGTGCTAAATGTTTTCATATTGTATTTCTTTTTTTTTGGCATATTTATATTGTCCCATTGAACCATCTGACGCTATAAATACATGGACCGTTGGACGATCTGACGCTATATGTCTAGCAACATAGCATCTGACGCTAAATATTACCGATGGATGATCTGACGCTAAAAATTTTTACGGCAACAGATTGTCTGACGCTAAAAGTCTGATCTGACGCTATATGCTTTTAGTGTCAGGACTTACTGCGTCTGCGGAAGTCTGACGCTATATGTTTTTAGCGTCAGACCGCATGAAGCTATAACCGCTTTCAGCGTCAGATCATCCGGCGCCAAATCTGGTGTTGTGGTGTAGTGAAAAGAATGTCGTTTTAGAGTTTTCAGACATCGTGTTTGACCGTTTGTCTTATTCAAAAATTTTGTGCAAATTATTAAATAAATAAATCATTACTAAAGTATCATTAACGATAAACTAAGCCACAATAAAATATATGATATTTATGCAAAAATTTTGAATAAGACGGATGGTCAAACACGATTTCTGTCGGTCAAAAAACGTTATTCTTTTTGGGACGGAGGGAGTATGTAGATTCGGCGTTCATCAAATAGGGACAAATAAAATCACCGGCACCCTAGGCCTGACAGTCATCGCCACCGCCGCGCCATTGGTATCACTGCAGGAGATTTGGAGCCCAGCTACCAGAGGCGGAGTCCCCCATAAGATAGGGTGAGGTAGCTACCACACCTACCAGCAGCCGGGAGGACCCCCACCCCACTCTTTGCTGACTCCCTAGCCCCAGCCCCAGGTCCGCACGGCGGTGCACGGCGGTGCTCATCAGGAGGATGAATGCTGAGCAGTGCAAGCACGTTGCTGCCTGCTAGGATATGACATGGCCTATGAATTTGTCAACTTGTGGGCCAACTTCCTGAGGCCCTTATGCTTCCTAAGTTGATGCATCATGAGTTACTAATTTCTTATGCATATCAATTTATTAACTTGTGAGGAAACGATGAGTCAACTCATTTATTTACACAAACCAAATAAAATAAGTGACGAGTACGAAGATGGACCACCTGGTTCTCAAACGAAACACACCTCTCCGTGACATTGCTGGTTCTCCGGTCCAGGTGGCAGGCACCGTGTCATGTCAGACAGACGAGTGGCTGATCGTGAGCCCCACATGTCACTGGCGTCACCGTCCAAACCTCGCTGGCGTCAACGCTAACACCGGGAAGGATGGTGCTGGTGGGGATCAACTATCAAGCAGGACTCTCACCCGGGATCTGAGAGCTCGTCATGGGGCCAGTGCCAGTAACCGTGTCGTTGCCCTCCAGATCCCCTCTTATCTTTTCTAGAGGAGAGATGCAGAGCCTGAACTGCTTTGCATCAGTGTGCTCGTCCGTCTCGATTGTGGTGGCTTGATAATTGGTCATTTGAAATTTGGAACCCATTCTGGAATCCGGCGTCTCTCTGGGATACCGCGTTGCGTGCCACCGCTATTCGTTGATAGATGAAGTCGGGTATGAAATACTATCTTTTATCTAAAAAAATGTATATTCAAGTGCTTGAAATTTTATACAACAATCTTAGACATTAACTATTCCAACTAAAATGATAACTCAGATTAAATTACTTAAAGCTATTTTTGTATAGTCAAATTAAACAATGACAAAATGATATGTGCGAACAACCAAGACCTTGTTTAGATTGCAAATTGAAAAGCTGAAAAGCATTGTAACACTTCCATTTGTATTTGGTAATTATTATTCAATCATGGAATAAATAGGCTTAAAAGATTCATCTCGTCATTTATAACTAAACTGCGCAATTAGTTATTTTTTACACCTAAATTTAATGCTCCATGCATGCGTCCAAAAATTGATGTGATGTGGAGAGGTGAAAAAACTTGAAATTTCATGGCAATCTAACAAAAAAAGGGTGAGTGATTTTACAGTCCAAACCGATGTTGAAAAAAACCTGCTAAACAAGTTCTCAGGCCTCACTGTCACAGAAATAATAATTACAACACGAAGTGAGATGAGGACGCATATGACGCTGAATAGACTGACCAACAAATTAAAGGCATGCCATGTCAACTGTTGAAGCTAGGCTCGAGTCAAGGTCTCCGGTGGTTAATGCAGGACTCCACATAGGAGTACTATATAGTAAATGCCTAATGTACGGCGCCAACAACCTACTCGGCACCGTGTGCTCTGCGCATTAAACCAGCTAATCTGTTCTGTTGAACTATGAGCCAAATGTTCAGCCCACATAGTACAGTTGTTTGCCTAGTTTATAATATCAATCATGAATTCTATTTTGTATATGATTGTGTTGCTATTTGATCTAAAAAAGCAAACATAAATATGTGGTCATGATAGCATTATATATTTTAGAACCATGGCATAATGATAGCTAATCAAAACATTGATAACTAGCAAGCAAATGCCATTCTGTTTTTACAAAAGGAAGATAACACAAGACTAGTACTATGAGACATTTCCAAGCAACTATGCAGGATCAAAGCTTCATGGACCAACTTCTGTTGAATTAAAACTTAAACAAAATACTTAAACAAGATCTTGATTTTAGCCTAAACATGATCACTAGCTTGTTTTAATGTGAAAAGCTAATCTGAGATATTTACCAGAGTCTATAGATGTCATATGTGTCACTGCGGATTGTCGATGTAGATGAAGTAGATGTACTGATCTTCACCAATTGAGAGCTATGGCTCTCTCTTGATGAAGCACGCGATGTGGATCTGCAGTGGTGAATACCTGCACGTGGGTAGACGACCTTCCCTAACCCTCCAGCCCTGATTGATCCGTTTGTGTGTTTGTCTCACGTAGAGAAGGATGGGCCCCTGGCGCCTCCTCTTATATAGTGCGCTGTGGGCCAGGGGCCGAAAACCCTAGACGATCTAATGGTTGCTGCCGATCACGGCAAAACTGATCTATTGGATATATATGACAGGTGGACCTCTTACTTAACACTTAATTATTCACGTTATTAATTAATTCATCATTGATCATGGCATTTGCCGAGACCACAATCCAACAACTTCTACCCTCATCAGGTGCTTTATTCATTTTGAGCACAAGGCATATGGTAGAACAAATTCTAGGATTTTTAATTTGCATCATAGGTGCCCATAAATATAATTGTCCTGTAGCATATTAAGTTTAATTATCAACCGAAGACAGTATCGGTCACACAAGCACTGGCGAACGCCCAAGTGAGGAGAAATTGACACATAAGCAGCAAATGAGAAGTAATAGAATTTGTTTCATAACTAATTTGTAGGGTTTGTTAGCATGAAGGATGCCATGTAGACGAGAACAACCAAATTGAGAAGAAATCGACCTGTCTGCATATCCCCACGGAAGGGGAATGAAAATACGTAGATTCGGCGTTCATCAAATAGGGACAAATATAATCACCGGCACCCTAGACCCGACCGTCATCGCCACCGCAGCACCATTGGTACCACTGCCGGAGACTTGGAGCACAGCTACCAGAGGCGGAGCCCCCCATAAGATAGGATGGGACAGCTACCACAACTACCAGCAGCGGTTGCTGAGTCCTGCCCGAGGTCCGCGCGGCGGTGCTCATCAGGAGGATGAATGCCGAGCAGTGCAAGCACGTTGCAGCCTGCTGGGATATGATATGGCCCATGGATTTGTCAACTTGTGGGCCAACTTCCTAAGGCCTATATGCTTCATAAATTGATGCATCATGAGTTACTAATTTCTTATGCGTAAATCAATTATTAACTCCTGACGAGACGATGAATCAACTCATTTATTTACACAAACCAAATAAAATAAGTGGCGAGTACGAAGATGGACCACCGGGGTTTTGGGTTCTCAAACGAAACACACCTCTCCGTGACATTGCTTGTTCTCCGGAAAGACGAGTGGCTGACCGTGAGCCCCACATGTTGGACGGTGCTGGTGGGGATCAACTATCAAGTAGGACTATCAGCAGGGAGCTGAGCGGTCGTCATGGGGCCAGTGCCCTTGACCGTGTCCTTGCCCTCCAGGTCTCAATTCTGATGTCCTATCCCCTCTTGTCTTTTCTAGAGGAGAGATGCAGAGCTTGAACTGCTTTGTATCAGTGTGCTCATCCGTCTCGATTGTGGTGGTTTGATAATTGATCATTTGAAATTTTGAATCCATTCTGGAATCCGGCGTCTCTCTGGGATACTGTGTTGTGTGCAAATGCTGCTGGCGTGAACCAAAGCAAGCACAAACGACGCGGCCACTGGCGGCCAGCGCCAGGCGTGCCAAGGGCGGACGAGGACCGCGGCGGCCCAGCATACAAAGCGCCACGGACAGACGGGCATGGGGTCTTCTTTCGTGGACTGCTAGTGGGCCTCCAAATAACGTCGGAGCAGCGCATATCTACAATTGGGCCGAATAGAGGAGGCCGGCGGCCAGGAACAGGGCAGTACGCTGCAGAACAGAAGACATGGGCCCATTGGAGCAACTCCAGCAGGCTACCTAAAGTGACTATACTTGTCCTAAATTTAGGTAGTTAGAGCAAAAAAACTCAGGTGCAGCAGGCTACCTATGTGACTACCTACTTTTGTGGGCTACCTATTTTCTCTCCAACTCTACCTATTTCTGTTGGGCCAACAGCTGCAGGCAGCTAAAATGTCTCTCTCCTTGCTCCTCTCTCTCCTCCCCGCGTGGTCTGTTTCTCCCCACCGACGTGGCCCCGATGTGGATGATTTCTTCACCTTCCTTGCCGGTGGCCTTCCTCCCACGGCAGAGCTCCTCCCCGGCGGAAGCGCCGCCCCGTCGTGGCCAGCCTTGGCGGATGCCCCACCCTGTCGTGGCTAGGCCCGGCGGAGTCGTCTCCGGCGGACACAGCCAGCCCCCGTCACGGCCCGGCGGACGCGCCGCCCCTGTCGCGGCCCACCCAGGCGGGGGCGTCCTCCCCGTCGCACCTGTAGGCGGTGTGGCTTGCCCCGACGAGCGCGTCCTCTTCGTCCTCGCCGGACCACCCCTGCCTCTGCTCTTCGCACGGCGTGCGGCCAGACTATGCTCCCCGCCGCCCCCTGCGCTCGATGGCCCTTGCTCCATTTGTGGGAAGAACTATGATGAGTGTTGGGTTTAGTCCCACATCGGTAATTGATGGTAGAGGAGCATAACATATAAAGCAGGGGCAACTCTCACCTATCAGACTAGTCTTTTGGGTTGAGTTAGGCCTAAGGCCTGGATATGTTGTGGGCTCCGGTGGATCTGGACCCCGCGCTAGCTGGGCCGGATTCCACTGCGCACTTGGTACCCAGACGTCATTCTTTGCTAGGTAGAAAATAGGTAGTTAGTTAGAGCATCTCCAACAACTTGGTATATTTCACTTGGTAAATCTTGTGTTTTAGCAACTTGCTATTTTGTTTTGCAAGTGAAAAAAGGTGTATCTCCAACAACTTTGTATTCTCACTTGGTAAATCCCGTGATGACTACTTTTTATATTAGCCCCTGAACTTTTCCAAATTCAACTAAGGGCGTATTTAAAATTCTTTGTGTCTGATACTTTTACAGAAAAGCCCCTCAAAGAAAATCTATCATAGCTAAGGTCCTCGGCGGTGCTCGGCGTGCTCGGCGGGCGTTGCGGGGCGGCGCTCGGCCGGCGGGCGCGGCACTTCCCGGTGGCGCGCGAGCGGCGGCGGCGCGACCCCGCGGCGCGCTTCCCGGCAGCGCGACCCGGGCGGCGGCGGCGCTTCCCGCGGCGCGACGGACGCGCGCTTCCCGGTGGCGGGGCGGCTCGGCGCGGAGGGTGTTTTTTCCCAAGTGCCTATTTTACCAAGTTGGTATTGGGAGTTGTTGGAGAAGAGATTTTGTGTTTTTGCCAAAAATTATAGAATAGCAAGTGAGAATAGAGAGTTGTTGGAGATGCTCTTATAGGTGGCATTGTTGGAGTTGAAGGCAAAATTTAAGTAGCTTCTAGGAGATAATTAGAAATCACGTTGTTTTAGGAACAACCTTGACACCTTGTCATAGTTATATATTTTGACCTAGAATGGGCCTATCAGTCACAATCAGTGTGGCTGGGCCACCTAATTTGGCAAACAGGCCTGATGATGGAGGTCTCATTTCCTTGGGGTCAGAGAAGTGCAACAGCAAAGAATACGGCCCGGCCCACCATCCCGTCATCGACAACCTATCACACAGCGCAACCCGGGGACGAGCATCGCCGGCGGATCCCCCTACGCAGCAGGAGGCGGAGTTTCCTTGCCGTCCATCTCCGGTCGGTTTCCATGGTCCATGGGGTCCCATATTCCTCACCTCGCCACCCTTCGGCGCGCGTGGCCGAGTCTGGGCGCTGATGGTACCCGGATCTCTCGTCGGCGGCGTCGAGGAGGACCTCGTCCACTCCAGCGGCCTAATAAGCCGTCTCCGATTGTCTTGCTGTGTCAAGTGTGTCGTATTTGCACAGGTGTTCTTTCGCAACGCCTGTGAACCTCATTGTAGCCTTAGTGCACATTTGGGATCGGAGGCGTGGGAAGTTAACTGTTTTTTTTCCTTCTAATTTCCTATGGAATTCGTAGATTCGAAACAGTTGCAGCTTCTCATGAGTGGGTGTAGGCCTGTAGCAAACTCTTCTTGATACAAGCAACCGAGAGTTACCTGGAGAAGTTGAGATTTTGCTTTATACCTTTAAAACTGAGGACACATGATTTTTACCATAACCATTGTGTGAATCTTTGTGTGATGAGTGATTGTCAACATGCCAACAAAAGACGTGTGTGTTCCTACTAACCGATGGCACGCGGCTTCGTGTCAAACAATGGTGTCTCTTGGCTTGTGTTGTTTGCAGGTGTCAAGCTCGGAGACGGTGGTCGGCGTCGGTGAAGATCAAGTAGGGCGTGCCGTGCCGACGGACCGGGTGCGGTGAAGGGCGGACGTGAGGCTTGGATCGAGGACCGAGGACCGGGCGGCCAGCCGTGGTGGCCGACAGACGAGCGCAAATGTACACGGCGGGGACGCGTACGGGCTACGCTACTCGCGGAGGGTTTGGTGGTTTCGCCTCAAAACCATCGGCGGCGGGTTTCCCTGGTTTGCGCCTCAAAACTGGGGCGGAGGTCCCGATGCAGACGGACGACACGTGGCGGCATCGGGGAGATTGCTTGAAAGCAAGGCTACCGGTGAGGAGGCGTGGTGGCCGTCAGATCAAGTGAAGCCTGAGTTGGACCCTTATGCCCCTAGCTAAGTGGTGTGGCTCTTCATGTATCCAAGGGCTAATAAGGAATGCAAAATAGACTTGCCCCCCCATAAATAAAGGATGAGGGTCTCCCTTCCCCCTCGCCTTTTCCATTTCCATTTTTCTTTTAGGATTTCCCTTCCTCTAGCTCAGCTGTGTGAGAGAGAGGTCGCAAATCTTTGATTTGCACTCGAACCGTGTGCGTGGCAAGCGGATCGCCGAGTATCGCCGAGTATCTTTGATTTGCAAATCTTTTTTTCCTCTAGTTCCCGGTGTGATTTCTTCGTTTCGAGGCCGTTTTGATTCGTTCTTCTTGCGTTGGATTGATCTATGACACAAGAGTGATGATTCCACCTAAGGAAATCCATTGATTCCTCTTGAGATCAAAGATCCGCGTGATTTCCTCTCCGGTTGTCCAAGAACAACTTTTCGGCCCCTTTCTTGATTTCTCCCTCTCTACTTCAAATTGGCGAGATGATTCTTGGTAGATAGGCTCTCCTCGCATAAGCAACAACATTCCTAAATTTGGTTGCAAGAGGTTTCGATTTGAAAAAGTTTGGGACGAATCTTGGTGGAGGCGATTTCCGGGCGATCGGTTTTCTGGGGTCGCGGACTGTCCGGCCCTCCCGTGCGGACAGTCCGGACGTCGGGGTCGTCTCGGTCAGATTCTGAGTTTTGGGAGTGGTTTTTCACTTTTGAACTTCGGACTGTCCGCGCTCTTTTCCCGGACTGTCCACAGTTGAGTTTCTTGCTCGTCTCCAGATTCTGGACAGAACAGTGTGTTTTTGTATTTGTGACTTTCGGACTGTCCGCGCTCATTTCCCGGACTGTCCGTAGTTCACTGTAGCGGACTGTCTGCGGTTACTGTAGCACCACGACTGTTCGGGTTACTGTAGCGGACTGTCCGGTACTGTAGCAGTTTCACTGTTTGCTCCGTAACTTGCCCGTTCGGACTCCGATTTGTTTTCTGTTTGCTCTTTTGGTTTCGTGGTGATCCGCTGTGTTACTTGGGAACATCCACCCTCTCAATAGGGTCGTGATCATCACCTTTTTGTGTATCGTTTCTTGGGGTGTTTTGTTGGGCCAAGGACCTCAAGTTTAAAAAGAAATTTTGAGGCTCCTATTCACCGCTTCTCTGGTCGCCGTTACCGTTCCTTCAAAAACTTAAGAACACTGTATGAACAAGAACATAGAGTTTTACTTTTTTCTGAAAGTTTTATGTAGAAAAGGCAGATTTCAACCAAATCTACCAAGCACAAGATAAGAAAAATAGGAGAATAAACTTATCTCTACTAAACGGCATCAAAACTACCATTGACAACTTAATGTTGGCGCCACTCCAACTCAGGGGAAAAAATCACTTGGTGCAACGACCAACAAAATCCAACGATGACAAAGATTGGCCACTTCTTTGTATCATCGGACTGGCTAGACATCTTCCCGAGATCAGATCTATAGGCACTTGTGTCTCTGGGCTCAGACCATTGTGCATTTTTTATGCAAGGCGATGTGGTTCATGATTTCTACAGGGGCTTTCGATTTGAGTCTTTCGATTTGAGTCGCATTGCATTGAGTTGTATTGGACTGCGTGTGCCCAGGCTTCCTTGAGACTGTTAAAGAGGTGTGGAAGAAACCAGCACATACCCAAGACGCTATTGTGTGGGCATTAGGACTGGCAGTGGTACAAATCTCGGGAAAGAGAACACTCAAGGCTAACCTGGATAAGGAAAGGAGACACAAACACAAAATTTTTCCACCTACATCGAATGCCCGAAAAAAAGAAAATGTTCATCCCAGCCCTCTCTAGTGAATAAGAAACGGTGATCTTGCAAGAGGACAAAGCAAAGTTGGTACACTCGCATTTCACTCAACGGAGCTCCGGTCATAAGAACAAAGGCCCTTAATTGGCAGGGACTAGGCTATGTCGCTCACAATCTAGACAACCTGGACGCACCATTCCACCATCACTGAGGATGAGATTGCGTCGGTAATAAAAGAGATGCCACCGGAAAAGGCACCCAGTCCTGACGGCTTCATAGGGCGCTGTTCTACAAGAAATGTTCGACAATAATCAAGGACGACCGAACAAACGCAATTCAAAGCTTCTATAGCCACAGGACAGTGAAGCTAAACCTGGTTAATGAGACGAACATTGTTGTGTTACCAGAAAATCAGATATGACTAATGTGCTCTTAGCGTCTTTTACTCCCATAGTGGTTCATCATACTATGTCATTTATGTGGTCTCCATGTGGTTCTCGGGTCCAGATCTGGTGTACTTCCATGGTCGCCTAGCGTACTTCCGTGGCAGCGATAGAGCTTTGTGAAGGGGTGTATACTGTCCGAAACGAGGAAGATGATGTATAGAAACTTAATGGCGTGCTTCAATTTAATTTAATTTTACAGTGCCATCTTAGTTGTAAAAGGGGTTTTACAATTTAATAAAATCCAGTCCCTTTGAAAAAAAACATGGCGTGGAAGAGTGTGGATGCACACCAAACAATCTCTATATATATCCTACTTTTCTGAATCATGAGTGGCACAATTTGTACACCACGGGTGTATACGGCAAGAAGCCAACGGTACAGTTCTCATGTTTATGTTGATAGTCAGCGAACTCAAGCATCCCTAATTGACACATTGATAATGCTCTAACTGCTTGCAGTTTATTAGCTCCGGCTTCCAATGGCTGACTCGAAGGCAGCTCTGAGGTTTGCAGTGCGCCGCCGTGCCGCTGTGCTGGTACCTCCAGCGGCACCGACACCGCGGGAGCTGAAGCGGCTGTCCGACATAGACGGCCATGCGTGGCTTCGGGTCCAAATGCTTGGCATCCAATTCTTCCAGAGGAAGGAGTCCATGCGCGGCGAGGACCCTGCGGTGGTCATCCGTCGCGCCCTGGCCAAGGCTCTAGTTTACTATTACCCCTTAGCTGGGCGGCTCAGGGAGCTCCAAGGGAGCAAGCTCGCCGTGGATTGCACCGGCGAGGGCGTGCTGTTCATTGAAGCCGACGCCGATGTGCGCCTCGAGCAGTTCGGCCAGCTGCTGCCGCCATTCCCGTGCCTCTCGGAGCTCATCTTCGACGTGCCAGGCTCTTCCGACATCCTCAACTCCCCTCTATTACTCTTCCAGGTACACCCTTGATGGCCCTGCTCGATCTTCCTGGAGATGGTACGGTACCGTATGCAAATCTGGACCATGCACGTAACGTATGTGTAGGTGACGCGGCTGGCGTGCGGTGGCTTCATCCTAGGGCTGCGGTTCAACCACACCATGAGCGACGGGATGGGCATGGCCCAGTTCCTGGGCGCCGTAGCGGAGCTGGCGCGTGGCGTACCGGGGGCGCCCACGGTGCGCCCCGTGTGGCGCCGCGAAGTGCTGGACTCACGCGACCCGCCACGGCCGCGTTTCCGGCACCCCGAGCTCGACGAGATGCCTAACACCAAGGGCATCGTCATGGGCTCGCTCGACGAGATGGCGCACCGCTGCATCTTCTTCGGGCCTCAGGAGGTGGCCGCCATCAGAGCCCAGCTCCCTCCGCTCCTCCAGAAGAGTGCCACGAGGTTTGACGTCATCGTGGGGTGGTTGTGGAGGTGCCGGACGGCAGCGCTCGCACCACCGGACCCTGACGTGGAGATGCGCATGTTTTTCACCGTCGACGTCCGTGGCCGTGGCCGTGGCGAAGGCATCCCCGTAGGCTACTACGGCAACGCTTTCTCGGGCCCGGTCGCCATATCGAAGGCCGGCGAGCTCTGCACCAACTCTGTGGGCTACGCGGTGGAGCTCGTGAACAAGGCAAGGCAGGAGGTGGACATGGACTACATCCGGTCGACGGCGGACCTCATGGCGATGCGCGGGGGCAAGTACATCGTGCCGTCGGAGGCCGCGTTCATGGTGTCGGACACGACAAGGGGCAGGTTAGGCGAGCTCGACTTCGGGTGGGGCAGGGCGGTGTATGCCGGACCGGCGGTGGGTAGCCCCATCTTTCCGTGGTTTCTTAGCTTCCTCTTGCCATTCAAGAACGCCAAGGGTGAGGACGGCATCGTCGTGCCCTTGGCTCTGCCCAGGGCCGCCATGGACAGGGTCGTTGCGGACATGGGCAAGCTGCTACAAGTACCTGTCGATGTTGCCGCGACTAAGCGAAATCCTGGATTATCACAAGTCGTGAAGAAATCCTCTCTCTGAATTGATCGTCATCTCGTCAGTCGTCATGTACTTTCATCGCAGGAGATTTTCAGAATAAGCCATGACACATGCTGGAGCACTGTAATAGATTATCCCTGAGTATGATGAGCCGCCCATTATCTTGAACCATGGCCGTGATGTGGGTGATGTACACCCTTGATGGACTCTGACTGTGCAACACATGTGTAACTCTGAGTTGTGAGATGTCGTGCAGATATAAACGGCATCGATTAGTTGAACTCTGGTCTCCGTGTTCTTCTAAACCTGTTCTTGCTTCATGTGAGACTCTGAACTATAAATTTACCCTGCTTGATTGATTCCTCCTAATTTCCTCTACATACTGTTAGAAGTAATCAACTACCTTTAATTAGGGAGAACTAATCTCCGTCACACATAGGCCCGGGTGCCCTGGGACCTGGCCGTTAATGGTTAGAAGGGCGGGGCATGGTTGTTCAGCTCTGGCATCGGGATGTGGGGGTAGGAAGACGGGGTGGTACACAGGTAATCCATCGATGTTGACATGCGGAAGGTTGAAGATGAAACGAGTGGAGATCCGTCGGCACATCGTCTGTGTGTCGGCTATTTCTTAGGGTTTAGCGCTTCTTGATTAGCGCGGTAGCTGTGCATGTGCATGCTACGAGTTCAATATAACAACAACTTCCTTCCTATTTTGCTGGATATTGTTTCTATAAGCCGGTACGATATACTAGAAGAGAGGTTGTGTATGTATGTAACATGAGCGTGATGGTGATGCCGGTGACGGTGCCCCAGGAGTTGCCGAGTGTGGCGGCGGAGAGCTGGAGGTTGCCGAGGCGACTGGCGAACATGACAGTGATCATCGGAATGGCGTACTAGGCTATGCTGGTGGCCACCATGGGCGCCGCGAAGACCATCAGCCCTCGACGATGGCGGCACGTCCCCACGGTGGTTGGCTCGGACTTGGCGCATCCTATGGCGGCGGCAGCGCTCGGCGTATTTCCACAATGGTGGCGCCTGGCAGCGGCCCGTCTGCGCGGAGACGATGAGCAACGACGTCCGCGTCGCCCTGTGCACCAACTGTGCTTGCTACTACCTAGGCACGAGGACAGAGGAGGGGAGAGAAGAGAGAGAGGTGACTGGCTTGTTAGCAATCGCCATGTTGTCGTCCATGTCAGCTGCCACGATGGCAAAACCACTCACGAAAACCACTTGGGGGTTATATGACCGGTTTTGGAAAGTTCAGGGGGTAAATACCAGGTTTTATAGTTCAAGGGGTGAAGTAGTCCACCATGGATAGTTGATGGGTTATTTAGACTATAGAACACAGAAAGCGGTCCGGAACCAAAAGGGTAATGCTCAAAATGGACTTGACCTAGGCAGTCTGCCATGCCTGTTAAGGCTCCGCCCTGGCGGTCAAATCCGCCTCGCTTGTGCCAGTGTTAGAACCCGCCAACCCCTCCCCTCCATTTCCTCCATCTCCTTCGCATTCCTCCCCACCATAATAGATGGCTGGATCATGGCCTATCTGTGCTGCCCCAAGCAGTGTGACATTGGCCACGTTCGGCAATGACCGACATGTTGTGGTTCCTCTTCCAATGGCAATTGTTGGAATGCTAGCCTCCTTGGTACCATCCGCCCCCTTCCCGCCACCCCTCCCCGTGTAGGCACCGAGGAGACCTGGTGAGCACGGGGTTCAGGGCGCACGACCCTAGGGTCTACTGCCACTCCATCGATGCCAATGCCCGTTGGCTCGTCCAGTCTAAGGCTCAATGCATTTTCAAGGCCAAGATTGTAATATGAATATCCCACTTGATATTTTCAGGTTCCCCGCAAAATTATCTTTCCATTCACTGCTAGTGTGCAAGATTTTGACTTCATTTGCAAAAGTTGTGTCTGTTTTGATGTGTGGTCGGACTAGATTTTCATGCCTCGCTTCAGTTTTCTTATCTGACAAATCTTCCCTATTAGCCAACACATATCACGACCAATAAAAGCTTCCAAGCAAAGAAAAATTCCCTTAGGATAAAGCTTCCCAGGAAATGAAACTGCGTGGATTATGTTTTGCATCATGAACAAGGAGGGTTACCGTGTATGTGAAGATCACACAACGCCTTTGCAACCTATCTAGGGTTTATGCGGCGAAAGTTCACACAAAGGTGGATAGTGAGGGAAAGTCATGTGACAGGAGGGACTTGACTTGTTGTTGAAAAAGGTGGATATGCAACTGAGGCACAAACCAAAAACAACATGGGCCATCTACAATAAAGAACACAAAATCTGCAACTAGACACGACCACAAACTCAAACTCAACAAAGCAAAACATAAACGAAATTGCAAGGTGCAAAGGGCTATAGGACTTTTGAGATATGTGGCATTGTATTCCTTTTGTTTTTTGTGGACTCTAGGTAAAGCAAAAATAGAATCCAATTGAATGGGAAAAATAATGATATACCTAACGAGGAACTCTGTGTCTGATGCCACCCGATGTGGATGTGGCCTGATCTTTTGATAAGTATGATAGGTTAGTGGGGAACTCAGTGTTCACGATTTAGGCTTTGAACCAAGTTTGTTGTTTCAGACCTTCAAAACTGTTACATCATTGCTCTTTTGAATGTCAACCACGCACAATACGATTGACCTCACCGAGAAGGTTTTCCTGCAGTCGAATCGAGAACACAAAAACATAAAGAATGTAATCTAAAATTGCAAATATATATAAATTCAATGAATTTTCTATGAGATTCAAGTCTCGATTTGAAAGGAATAGTCGACAAAGGAGAATAAGATCAAAAACAGAGGGCTTGGATCACAACATCGATTCTTCGGGATACAAGTGCTAAAACAATGTCTCTTTAACGAGGAAAACAAGAACACTACAAAACCCAAACCTTAACGACAGTGACAATAGCTAATTACAAAGTCTTTGACGTGCAAATCTCTAGATGCATCCCTTATTCATCTCTAAGGCGATACACGGTCGAATGTACAATATTGAGAGACGGTGTTGCAGCACTCATCCGGATTCTAGATGTTGAGATTCTTGTTGACTCAGGAAGAATTTCAATGCCAAACCAATTCCATTAGTTAGCTTATGATGAATTTATCTTTCTAGGCATACGTGGATGGTTGAAAATTGGGTTTGTATGCGTCGATTTTACCCTGGGACTGCTCCAGGAATCTAAGATGGACTCCAACTTAAGCTGGACTTGACCTCCACCATGAGTTGGCCGCGCACACACGCTCGTCTTCGTCTCCATGGCTAATAACTAAACGAGTGATGTCCACATCAAGATTGACAACCATTGCTGGCACGTCTTTCCAAGCTAGTGTTTGTTAACCACTAATCGATTTGATTATCCAGATATGATTTAATATTAAGCAATTAAACATTTGTTGGTGATACGATATCAGACTGATGGAGTGTGCTAAACTGCTAATCAGACGAAGAAAAATGATTGGCGCGTGCGGAGTACAATATATACACGCAAACTTTCTTTACAGGATGCTTCCAAAAGAAAGCGAATGGTGCCTAATAATTTTATAGCAAGGAACGCAATAAAATAAAACCATCGTCCGGTGGATCCTCGTTACACAATATGAAATAGTGTCAAACTGTCAATGATAGTGCCAGCTTGAAATAACAAATAATGTGTCAACAGCCATGAATTGATAGTAGTGAGTAAAAAATAAAATTATTAATCAGAATCTCGTCAGAGGAATGCCCGGATCAACTCGTAGTTATCAAGGCGATGACAAGTTCAATGATATTATATAGAAAAATATACTTTTTTCCTACGAGACTTGAAGGAGTTGTGCTCATCTCATAAAATACTAGAAGAGTCAGATACCACAGCTGGCGTTCCCTCACCCTCACGTCCTGCATATATACGATTCAGTACGTCCCACTCGTGACTCGTGGGTCACGCAGATGATCTCAGTGCATAAAAAAAAACTCCAGATGCAGCATGTTGCCCATTTTCTTTTCTTGACACAACGCAGCAGTGTACTGATAGTTTGATGCATCGATCATGTCCTGGATGGATATATTGCCACGGGCACTTAAGAGATAGAATTATGTATTTGGCCCTCAAACAAATCAGTCTCCTTCGTTTTACCACTGAAAATTTCCTTGACTATGATGTAATATGATCACCCAGAAGCAGCAGCAATGCTCGCCAAGTAGAGAGGGACTCGGTGACTCCTGCCCTAGCATCGCCACACTCCCCCCTCCCCCTAGTTTGAATCCCCTTGAATCCAACCTTTTTTTTGGAAATTAAACTTCGACGGCATCCTGTTAGGCGCAGATGAGTGATGGCAAGTCCCTATGCACATAGGTCGCACAGGTCAGATGGTGAAGGGTGGTCCTACATGTTCATGTCGGATGGAGAAGAGTCCCCCATTCACTACGGATGAGTGATGGCGTGTCCCATATAATTACTACAAAAAATCGGGGCTTGTATGACAAACATGAACTATCATGTAAAGTACATAAATTGTCATAAAAAGTACTTTATGACGAAAAAACTGGCGTCATGCGGGTCTTCACAAAATGACCGACACAAAAAGTATCGTCTGATGAAATTAAGAAAACTATCGTATAATGACAGGACCTTTTCTGATGGTCATGTTTCCGTTGTCACATATTGATCTATTTAATGACGACTATAATCACCAAATATTAGTGGTCAATGTGTCACATAATGTACGAACCATCACAAATGCCAAGTACATACCCTGGTTATTAATGCTTGCTATTATGATGATATATAAGAAGTCGTCATGTATTGGTCATTAACCATAGTTAAGAAGCCGTCATAATACCTCTCTATCATTAAAAGGGATCATTTGACCAACAATTAATCATGTTAATGGGTTTGCCACTGTTCTAAATACCTGTTAGTGTTAACTAATGGGTTTGCTACTGTTTTGTACTCGCGTCAGTGCTTGCCAAATGGATCCACCACTACTCCAAATATCCATTCATGTTCACAAACTGTTCCCATCGTCCAACATTAATTCCCCACCGCAACATACCAGTTTCCCCCTCTTTCTCCCCCTACTTTTTCTATATAAATAAATCTCTAATCCTAGTGAACGTTACTGTTGATCAATAGTAATGGGTATTTCCTACACTCATGAAACTGCTTATCTACGGATCCTGTGAACAGTACCACCCGTACACTGTACCCGTCAGTTCCAGCCAAACAGAACCACCACTATTCCAAATATTCGTTCCTTTTCACAAATGGGATACACCGTACAACCCGCAAATCCCCCACTGCAACCATTTTTCTCTCTCTCCTCCCCCCCCCCTTTTCTCATGATGCGTACCACATTTCTAGTATTTCATTATTTTATGTATCATAAGAAGTTGTCCACCCAAACATTTTACTAGAACTGTTTCAACTCCACTAGTGGAGCTACACATGCCTCATGGAACCGATGCCAAAAGAAACTACTCCGCCAATGAGACAAATTTGTCCTAGCAGTACCACCATTGCACTAATGGTGGTTTGCAGACAAATTTGACTAGCACAGCACGATTTTGCAGCCCTTAATTGAGCGTGAAAGAAAATGGTGATTATATTTGTGCAATTATACTCAACGGACGCTTCCATGTTGAAATGCAGTTCCCCTAACATGTCTTAAATCTTGATTTTTTCAAAAAGATATTAGTATTTGAAGACTGGATGAATCAATTATAATTGAAAAAGGGGCACTATACTTTTGAATGCATGGGTTCTATACAAGTAGATGAATCATTTTCAACTCCTTTGGGATGTGGAAATATTAAACGATTCACCTTAAGCTACTTCAAAACTCAATAAATCCATGTTCATGAGGTGGAATTTCCTTTGACTTCCTTGAAAACCTTTCTTTTGCAAACGAGAGTACAAACACAGACACTCATATGACACATCTTTTGCAAACCGAGATGCACTCCATGTTGTACCAACAAATTTCCTTATATAAGCATAGAAGGAATGTCAGGTTTGGACTAGGAAAGGCTATGTAATCGCCAGTGCCCAGATGGCTCCATTTCTTCACCTGCTCCCACCACTTATGCACTAATGCAGACTGGTGACCTTAAGTGCTTTGAGTTCTATGATAGAGTGGTCAGACGGTTTTAACGGAAGGGGAATGCATGAAGAGTGATAAAATGATGGCCACACTACTTCCTCTGTTATTTTCCCTGCCATTAATTTTTAACATCCAGCAAACAAAGTGTTTTTACATTACGACATTTTGAGGAATTTACTAAGAAAGATAACTGCATAGCACTACATCATTTAGGGTTCATTATCCTACTCTCCTAGTCACAAATAAGTGATGTTTTAGGATTTTGCACAAGCAAGCCTTTTTATCTATGATCACCAAAATCTAGAAAAAACATATATATTTATAATATATATAGGATTAGTATATTAGTAGATTTATCATGACAAATGGTTTCACAATATATAGTTTCACTGATTATAGATAATATTTTCCTTTAGATATTGTTGGTCATATTGAAAATTACAAAGCTTTACATCAAACAATCCTTGCAAAAATCATACTATTGTTTGAACCAAGAGAAGCATTTCCCAAGATGATCCAAATCAAAAAATTTATAGGCCTCATTTCTTTTCTTCCTTTTCAGTACCTTTTGAGTACCCTATTGAGATGTTCGTGCACTTATGGGTTGTCGACCAACTGGAGAGGTTGGGCATATCATGTTACTTCAAGAGTGAAATTAAGGACTACTTGGATTATGTTTACAGACTGCCTTACATTTGGGGTATCTAGTTGTCGATGATAGTGACCCTTCATATGATCATAGTCATAGAGGACATACATGTTAAATACATTAATTATATTCTATAATCTGGCATAAAATTGCTATGCCATCTACTATCAACAAAAAGTATTCCATTTTCTATATTTTGCACATGGATGTATGATGTCATGTTTTACTATCAAAACATTTAATTACTATCAACATAACAACTTCGATCCATGTGTGGACAAGATGTTGATACATGGAATTTACTATAAATGAAGCTTTAGATTTTAAAAGAGAAAATAATGTATATCTTTCATCATATATAAATTAATTTCCGCAATTACTCCAAGGTTATTATTTCCACTCCTGCAGTATTCCTACATTAAGAGGAACCAAACATAAAGTTTGCACAACCACACCATGCATTAGTTTATACGAAGAATATTAAAAAAGGATTGGATTCCATTTTGAGCAGATGTCTGCTCAGCCAAGTATCTTCCTAGAACCTGATTAGCGAACCAAATATATCATCCAATTTTTGGGAGCCATGCATCATCTTTGTATTGTATAATGTTTGATAATTATTGCATTGGCTTACCAATCAAACGCTGGATTATCAACCAGAATGGAGAAAACATGGAAAAGATTGTTGAGATGGACAGGATGGATGGATTCGAGATGCAAGAACTGGCTCAATGTTTTCCAGAGCGGCAGCTCCATGGCAAGAGAGACAGGGCCAACATTTCTGCATGTGACCAAGAGCTACTACTATGTCGCACTCTAATCACTTGAAACAATTGAGCATCACATCTCCAAGGTCATTTTTGAGGATGTCGTGTAGCAGTAATATCTAAGCCCCAATTTTTGTGGATGTCCTTGTTCATGAAGACGTCATAAAATGTGTTGTCCTTTTTCTATTTATTTTCATATTAGTGGATATGCGTGTGCGGCATCCTCACCTTGTTTATCTTGGAAACCCTTGTTGTACCACTACCAGTGACAGTATCCCCTCTCTTGTCCTGTTTGGCTCCAACTCGACATAGCGCACGGTTGGAGGGCAGAAATAAAAGGTGATGGAAGACAACAATACTCCATCCTTTTGAAAAGTGACAAAGCGTTATATTCTTTGTATACAGGAAAAAGTGAGTTTTTGCAAGATTTGATCAACTACTAGTGAAATTATTTGCATGGTTAGGAGTGGCTTCAAAAATGAGTGGAGAATTTGGAGGAGCGGCTCTGCCTTCTCTTGCAGACGCCCCTCATTCCTAGACCACCACGGGTACGCAAGCCTTGGACGCCGGCCCCAAGATCATCATTGCGGCGCAGTGTACGCATCGTCGCCCAGCCGCATGAGGCAGACACCACCAAGCAGGCTCAGCGCATTCTCCTGCAAAACCTGCGGGTGGTGGCGCGTCGTCGCCAAAGCCTGACTCAGAGATGGCACGCCTATGCAAGGCTGCCTTCCGGCCACCGCTATCTGACGCCGCCCACAAGTCGCTGGAGGTTCTTCTAAGCACTGAGTTTGACCCGGTGGCTATGGGGTTGAATATGCTCGGTTGGACGAGGAACTTAACTAGTTCTCTTTGTCACCTGGTCGCTTGTCGTCGCAAATTTGTTTCTTGTGTAATCACAAACTCGTGCGAGTAATGTCAGTATTCTAGGTTTGTGTAACCTTCCATTACCAGGGTATGTAAAACTTTAAACTTCGGTTTACCATTGCTTAATGAAATACATGCTATACATATTCTTGAAAAAAAATATTTGCATGCTTAGGATCAAAAGTTCGCGTCGAAGATTTGTATTCAAAGTACTATGACCACAAAATCCTAGTCCTCGCTAGCACAATCTGCCCAAATGGGCCCATGCGGCCGGGCCCAACGCCCAAGTATACGCTTAGCGGGCTGCCGATCCTCGTATTTCAACACTTCAGGCCTAAGGTGATCAATGAAAGATCCAGCTATATATCGTCGTTAAACTGAAGAAAAAAGAGAGCAATATATCTACCGCCTGCGTTGCGCCTTTCCGGGCGCCATTTGGCAGTTGCAAGCGGTCTCCATACCTAGAGGTCATGGCAGTGCGGGAATCTTGGGGTCCAACCGTTCGGACCCCCATCCCTCTACCGAGCAGTTCCCGCGCGTCATGTGCCCGTAGGTCCCGCGCGCTCCTTCAAAGTTCCCACGCGTGTAGATTCTGCGGCGAGTGTGAGCACTACGTGCGACGACCCCTCACGACGCAGCCGGCCCTTGAGGCGGACAAGAGAATACGTCACTTTTCCTTCCGTATATGTAGGCTGGTAGAGATTTTGGTTTTCAGTTCTTTTTGCTTCATTTTTCTTTTTAATTTATATTTGTATTATTGTTTTATTTTTTATTTTTTGTTCCGACTACAGAGTAAAGTCACTACGGTTTGTATGTTATCTTTTTTTTTCTAATTTTGATTTTTCTGTTCTTTCCTTATTAATTTTTTTGTTTTTCTGATTTATTTTCTATTTGTGATTCTTGTTGGTTCTATGTGACCTTTTATTATTCTTTTCAGTTTTTATGTTATTCATTTTTATTTTATTATTTTTTGTTTCCTTTGTTTGCTTTTTCATGTGATTTTTCATTGTTCTTTTATTTTAATATTTTAATATTCTTTTTTCCTTTATTTTTCTTTTTTGTGTGTATTTTATGATGTTCGCGTAATACATATGTGATATTCTCTGGTGATATTTTTATGCTCACATGGTATGCATATAAGGTTTTATGTTGTACTTTGCGATGTTCACGTAATATACATGTAATGTTCTCATACTATGTATGTGATGTTCTATGATATATTAAGTGATGTTCGTGTCATATATATGTGATGTTCTGTGATATTAATATACATATAACGTTCTCATACTATTCATGTGATGTTCTGTGATGTATTAAGTGATGTTTGGGTCATACATATGTGATGTTCTATGATGTTTTTCTATGTCATGTGGTATCACTGAAATCTATAATTTTTTAGATGAGGAATAGTGTTTTTTTAAAATCAAGAATATTATTATTGTGAGGGCAGAACATTGTTTTCTTTAACCTAGAACATTACCTTTGCTCACTAACAAAAAATGTTCTATCATAAAATAAATGTTTGTTAATGAAATGTTATCGAAATATATCTATGGGGATCTTATTTTGAAGCATTTACTATAAGAAATATAATGGTGCAATTCAAAATTAATTTTGATGTATACTTGGGTAATTACGACTTAAAATTTTAGATTAGATACACATCGTGGTTGGCTAGGCTGTCTCCCATTTGCTTTGTGATCTGATCTCTCACAATCCTGCATGCATGCGTCATGGGCCATGCCCTGCAACGCCCGCGGAACCCAACAGAGCTCTCGGTGCCCGCGCGATTACCTTTGGCGGCGCGAGAAAAGCGGCGAGAGTGACGACGGGAATTTTTTTTTTGGTGCGTTATCTGTGCGAGGATTCGGTCCGAGTGCCTAGACCTTAGGAGCTTTCGTGGCAACGAACGGGGCCGTTGCCTGTCACGATTGTGCCATGGGCCGGTGTTGATGGTGAATATAGCATATAAATTCATTCTCAAAACACTGTCAATATGCCTCAGTTTCAAGAAATAATAACACATCATGAGTATATTTTATCAATAATCAGTTCCACTTGTACTCTTAGCTTTTGATCTCAGGAAACACAAAATAGAGCTCAGGAGGGCCATATAGAGGATCGGCCGTTCCACCCATGTGGCCACCTTGGCCTGAGCTTTGGGCATGATCCGTGGCAACACCCAGGAGTCCATTTCAGCCATCACATCAAAGTGTGTTTTCATTCAACGGTGAAGATTGTTGCACACGGATTCATGAACCCACACGTAAGCAAACAATGTGACAACATGTGACCAAAAGGTGGAGCCACTTCCTGTGACAGGTGGGGACAGCACACAACTGACCTAGGCTGGGCCCACTGTCACTGGGGGGGTCAACTAATCCCTGCCTGGTGGACAGCCAAGGTGGTTGGCTCCCCACTAATTCAAGGATGTTGCCCACGTGTTGGTTTTGCCACTGCCATCCATCTAAGTAAGTTCCCAAGGTCGGTTTCGTCCATGGCCCAAGAAGGAGGAGCACGCGGATCATTGGCGTGGAGGTGGAGTAGCCCCTACTCCACTACCCCCTATAAAAGGAGGTTCTCTCATTTCTCAATTCTTCAAGTCTCCAGAGAGATTAAGAGTAGTAGTAGTTAGTCTAGAGTGGGAGTTTGAGTCAAGTCGGACGAAGCTCGGGGTCTCCAGAGTCGTCTTCTAGAGAGTCTGGTATAGCTCTTGTACCTTTTCTCTTTTGTAAGAAATTCCTTTTTTATTAAAATATTAATCTTCCTTTACTTTGCTCAGTATTCACTTAAGTATTACTTCATGCAAGTTATAGTCACTATAGTCTTGTTGTGTTCTTGTCTTAGTAGTCTAGTTGTCTTAGTTGGAGTGGACTCATGTACCAACTCCATTTTGTGTTTATCATCGTCCTATCTTGCATAGGACCTTTAGCTATCAATACGAAAGTTAGAGTTGTAATGTAAGTGTGAGTGTGGTGCTCAAACTTAGTCTTACCTTTGGTGGTCACTGGTTTACATGGACTGTAGGAGCGCACTGGCGGGAAGTGACAGGTCCTGCTCGGCATTAGGATTTCTCCTCACATTCAAACTAGTTCTTTAAAAGGCAGGGCACCAATAAGAGTATAGTTCGCTTAAGCCAGGGTTATGTCTCCTGCTTTCTCATCTATCCCTCTCACACAAGTTATAGGAGCTAGTCTAGCTAAGTTAGTTACCTATTAGGATTAAGTCCACAGGAGTAATGTTAGATACCTAGGAGCCCTATACTCACTCGTTGTCCTCTTACCTAGCTATCACTCTACCAGTTATCTTAGATTAGGATCTTTGCTACCTTACTTACTTATCCCTCCTATCTATTACTTACCCTCCCCCCTTCTCCACTAGTTGATACTAGGTTGTAGTAGACATAAGGATCTCTCCCCTTTTATTAAACATTCCTTGCCTTGCTTTCCCTTGGGATAAAAAGAAATAACAGTACCTTGGAATACTCATCCTTGGTGAAGTGCTACTTCGGTGTATTCTGTGCGCTTGTGGAATAATCCAATAGACATACGAACTACTCCCACAGGCATTTCTGATGCCGTCACTAATATTTGGCGATGGCGTTAATATTTGATAATATCCAGGCTAAGGATATTGGGCTGCACTAGCTCTACTAGGCTATTTAACCATCTTGTATCTAGTGAATGTGATTTGGGCATTGGGCCAGTTTCACCTTTTTGTAATTGGAACACAATAACTAGTTGTGTGGGAGGATGGGTGGGTAGCTAAGCAATAACAAAAATCATTTTGCCTTCTTCTCTACTCGCGAGAGCTTCTTCTTCCTCTCAACCGACGATGCCGAGCTCAGCCACCGAGCGCATACGTCGGCATCTGCCTCTGTCACACCGTTGTCATGATATTTGTTATGAGTCGTGCTTTGATCGACCTACCTACTCCATCCTTCAGTCGATCCGCCACCACTATCAGGGCCACCGATCCATGCCGAGTTCAGTTCATCTCCACCAGATCCGTACCCACTACATCCGCTGTCGCCTGCTCCATGTCACATGACCGGCATGAAGACCGTGGAAGCCAAGCTCGACTACATCAGCGCCAAGCTCACCTCCCTGGCGACTCTGATGGAGATGTTCTCCAAATGGTGTCCCGAGGTCGAGGACATTCATAGGGCACTAAGCATGGACATCAGCGCTCTCATGTCGCACATCACGACGCAGGAAGCACCTCCATCTGCTTCTGCACCAATGTCCCCGAAGCGCGAGGAAGAGGGGCACGCTGTTGTTGGCCATGATGTCGCACATTCATCATAGGGGTTCGATAGCAAAGCTACGACTCTACATCCACCCTTGGCCAATGGTCAGTACTATGGCTCAACTTCTCAACCCTATGATCACCGTGATGTTTTCATGCACCATCCTGTTTACACCCAGCAATATTAGAAGGAGTATAGGTTGCCTAAAGCAGATTTCCCCAAATTCAATGGTTCGAATCCACGAATTTGGAAGGAAGATGATGAGGAATACTTTGCTATGTTTGTTCCTAGGCATCCTTGGGTCCCTTTTGCCACTCTACATTTCAAAGGCATTGCAAAACTTTGGCTGCAGACTTATGAAACTTAGCACACTATCAATAGTTGGGTTGAATTGTGTGTAGCAGTAGAATCTATGTTTCGGAAAGACGACGGCAACTATGACCTAGCTATGCAAGAGCTCTTAAATCTTAGGCAAACTAGTTCTATGCAGGAGCACTATGATAGATTTAATCCAGCCATACATAAAATCTCAGTTCATAATGGTATTTTCAATAATGTTTTCTTTGTCAGTCAGTTTATGAAGGGTCTGAATCCTAAAATCAAAGCAGCCTTAGTGCTACATAAACCAAGGAATGTTGATCTGGCTCTTTCCCTGGCCTTATTTTAGGAAATTGAACTGGCATCTCAATCCAAGTCAACTGGGCAAGCAAATTGATCTGGCTCTAGAAGGCCACATAAGGATTTCAATAAATATCTAGGCAAGCAAATGCCAACTATCACCCCTGGTGTTCTGGGTGGCATTCTTGATCCTGGCAAGGCCATTGTTGAAGATAAACTCTCTCAACTCCGAGCTCAAAGAAAAGGCCAAGGGTTGTGCATGAGATCTGGACAAAAATGGGGGAGAAATCACAAATGTCCAGAGAAAATATCTATCCATGTCTTACAAGAGTATCTGGATATTTTCCCTACACAGAAAGCTGAGCCTGACAACAGTAGCACTGAGGGTGATTCCAGTGATGGGGAAGTTTATGCTCTATCCAACTGTGCAAACATCGGTATTCAGGGTAAGAAGACCATTAGATTGGCTGGGAGGGTGAAGGATAGGGACATCCTGATCCTTATCAATTTTGGAAGCACGGACACATTCATGACCACAAAGACTGCTACAGAGTTGAAATGCAAGGTTACTACGGTTGATGCAATTGAAGTCTTTGTGGCCAATGGCAACAAGTTGCACTATAACCAACAGGTATCTGACTTTCAATGGTGGACACAGTGTCATACATTCTCTACTTCTACTAGAATCCTAGACCTTCCTCACTATGATCTTGTAGTGGGCATGGACTGATTGGAAGCCCACAGCCTAATGTGGATACACAGGAAAAGGAAACTCATCAGGTTTTCCTATGCTGGTACCAGGATTACACTGAAAGGAGTCAATGATCAATTGCCTGCTTGTCCTAAAATCAAAGCCAAGAAGCTTTAGAGCTTATTAATGGAGGGCAGTGTGGCTCAATTGATTCATTTGTGCCAGTTTGACTTGAACCAATCTCAAGGCTCTATACCACCAGTGCTACAACAATTGGTGGAAAGAAGAAAGATGGAAGTTGGCAATTCTGTGTGGACTAGCTGGCTGGATTGTGCATATGAATCAATTGAGGTCGATTTGACATAGTCCATATGCCTCACCAGTAATCTTAGTAAAGAAGAAAGATGGTAGTTGGCAATTCTGTGTGGACTAGCTGGCTGGATTGTGCATAATTGGTTGTACGGACCAAGTACACATGGGGTGTAGCCACACTGGAACAAGTCGGATGAGCCATATGTGTGAGGTCGACAGGCAGTGACTCTACCCCGATTAGTGATTGGGCAGAAGAAAAGACACAATAGCAGCATAGGGAAGATGGTGAGACATACAGATAGAGGTCATTGGATTGACTGGGCGTGTCGAGGAGCGAGCATTATTTTAATATTTTGAGACCCGAATGACGTTGTAAATAAATTTGATGACATACTAAGATGCAATAAAACTGTAGTGAGACCTGAACATTGTTTAGATATATCGGGGTGAAAGTTTTGCAAGTTCAGATGTCAGGATAATATAACCATACAAGTTTAAGGAAAAAAGTGCACTTTACTCATTCAACTAGTAGAGGTAACCCCTTCTATTTTGATGAAAACACTATATATGTATTATTACATAATAGTCGGAAAGGGATAATTTAACATATTTATGAACGCCAAGCGATTATCATTGCAACTGGTTGGATCAAAGCGCTAACATGTAAAGCACCAGCATTTAAAGTCACAATCACAATCACCATATGTGTTCCCGTTGCTTTCAGCTATGCATGTATCAGCGCAACTGTTGTCAAAGCCCCAGCACGGTCCTTCATAATTGCCACTCAGGTGCCGGCAATCAAGGTGACGAACCTGACATGCAAATGCCATTGAACACTGGGGACATACTAGCACATGCAAGAATTTGACTAATTAGCTGAAAGATTAATCGAACAACATATTAAGTTGCATATACAAGCCAATTAAACACCAAAACAGTTTGTACTTATGTACGTACATACCAGCAGCCATGATGACAATTACGAACACGACTGCGACAAGATTCTTTCTTGAACACACCATTCTGGTTTTTTCTTTTCGTGGAAGTTTTTGTAAATTGAAGAAAAGAATGAGCGAGTAGGCTGGTGGACTATCTGAGTGAGGAGAAGCTCGACAATATATATAAATCACATGCCTAGTGTGTTCCACTGTAGTAGCATACAGGGGTATCGTCGAGTCCGTCATCCACATTATATTATTGTCAGCATTGGATGACCGATTTGGACCGAAGGACAGGTAAACAATGCTTAATATACAAAGAAAACATTACACCAAGTTGCATTGGTACTAACGTACGTATCTTGTCTGCTTATACAGTTATACACACTTCATAGTTTCCACTATGAATGAATATCGAATCACACACACTGCTGTGTGTTTGAGTATTGGTTCTTTATGACGGTGCTGGTACCTATTTCTATTTATTTTGAAATTGAACCATGAGGAAGATAATAACAAACATAAAAATCTTTCAGAACGGTTAGATGTCATCTAGATTTTCATTTTCTATATGTCATCCAGATTTTCATTTTCTAAAAGAGGAAGATAATAACAAACATAAAAATCTTTCAGAACATGTCATGTGATGTATTCGTTCTCTTTTATGGTGTCACATATGACGAGGCGCAACACACTAGGCCTCATGTGTTCAATGCTTGAACTGGAGTTTTTTGTCGTCTAGATTTTCATTTTCTAAAAGAGAAAGATAATAACAAATGTGACGTATTCATCCTCTTTTATGGTGTCACATGTGACGAGGCGCAACACACTAGGCCTCGTGTGTTTTATATCAATATTTTTCGTTGTCTTATGAGAGAATCGTGTAGGTTTAGGCTTCTACGACGACGCACACTGAGCATCTAACGTCCGTTGCCGCGGGAATTTTATAGTAGTGAATTGATGGAGTGGAGTGGGAGACAGTCAAATCAAGAACGTTGCTTTGAAGAAAAAAACAACAATCATTGTTACAGGATACATACTGTGACGCTACGGTTGGGCTTCCTACAAATACAAAGAGCATATTTGGGCAAGAGATTTATAGCAGCAAGCACATCATCTTAAGAACATTGTAGGATTTATTTATTTTGCAAGAGATCAGAACATTGTAGTTCGATGATGCGAGACTGCTGAATGAAAAAACTGGCTCTCAACAGCTTTGTAGCCTTTTGCTCGGCCACAGGCCGCCGATCGATGATGGTGAGCTCGCCGCCCACGACGAAGCTGTGTTAACGCCAAAGATCATGAGGACAAGCACGTACTTGACTCCATCGCCGAGGCATGCATTTGTGTCCACCCCGTCTCGAGTTAGGATCTCGACTAAGAAGAATTTGCCGCGGCCACCACCCATAGGCACGAGCTTCTTCACATCAATGTGCCGCACAATGTCCAAGGACGAGTGCTGACACCAGGTCGGAGCAGATGCACGGCGACAAATCAGATCAGGGGCACCACCATGACTACCAACAGTGGCCAAGGAGATCGACTGGAAATAGATCGAGGAGGCAGCCGTCGTCGGGATCTGCTTGGGATGACGGAAGATGGGCGCGAGGAGATGGCTTCGTGCGAGGAACAGATCAGGCGAGGAGATGGCTTCGCACGACGAACTGATCGGGGCATGAGATGGCTTGGCGCGGGATTTGTGGCGAGCTCGGAGTCCAGGGTTCGCGCGGGAAGGAGACGAGGAAGTTTCCTCTGCGCGCGGGAAGTGAACCTGCCGCGCGCGAGCCGGCGATGCGCGTTGGATATATGCGCGTGCAGAGGCGTACAAGATGGTAAGTTGCTAAAAATACCAAGTTGATTTACCAATCTGTTGGAGAAGAAATTTTCTTGTTTTACCAAATTTTAAAGGATGGCAACCTCATTTACCAACTGTTGGAGATGCTCTAAGTACAACATGAACCATCACGTTCGAGAGAGTGCTGGACACATCATTGCACATGCATGCGGCTGCACGCAGTTTGGTGGACAGAGAAAACAAGCACGATTTATGAGTCGTTGAGATTGAGAGCCAGCAGAGCGTCGCCACCCACTGCTGGAGGACGAGGCTTTGCCGAGTGTATTTACACTCAGCAAAGAGCCCTTTTACACTCGGCATAGGCTTTGCCGAGTGTAGCACTCGGCAAAGTCCACGGGGCAAAGTCCGCTCGTAAAAATTTTTCTCGGCAAAGGGACTTTGCCGAATGCTTTTTATCGGGGCACTCGGCATTGTTTGTTTTTTTTTTTGAATGGTACACGACGATAGCTAGGTCATTCATTGATCGCCTCTAGACCTTACTCCCTCCATTCCACAAATAAAAGAACGTTTTTTACTTCAACACTTTCTGTTTGACCATTCGTCTTATTTAATTTTTTTAAGCAAATAACAAAATAGGCAAATCACTACAAAAATATCTCTAATGATAAAGTAAGTCAACAAAATAAATATTGTTTCTTAAAATTTTTTGAATAAGATTTAACAAGTAAACAAAAATATCAAAATAAAAAATGTTTAATTATTTGTGGAACGGAGGGAGTAAGTAAGTTTAAACATGAAAAATGACGGCGCACCGAGCGGACTTGGGTGTTGGGCCTGGCCTAGCATGCATTTGGGCAGAGACGTGCATCCCACTAGACCAACACTAGGACGAGTTGGTGCTAGTCTACTCTGAACGCTACATGACCTACATCACCACAGGTAGCTGCTGGCTGAGTGCCACAGTCTGGCCCAACAAACTTGCAGAGGCGTGCAGCCCACTGGCCCAACAATAGGACGGGTTGGTGTTGGTCTACTCAAACGCTACACCAATCACCACCGCCAACTATTGGCTGAGTGCTACAGTCCGGCCCAACAAACTTGCCACCCACCATGGTTCCCTCAGGGACGCAAGCATGCTCCACCTAAGGGAGGTGCGAAAGCGAAGCCTCGGTCTCTGTACGGTTGTGCTTCAGCGACGATGCGAACAACTCTGGAGGAGACACAATTTTCGTTTTCTTTTACAAGGCAACGGTTACATTGGTATCTGTTTAACAGGGAAATTTTGGGACGTAAACAAATATTAGAGATATTGACATGGAAATGCTGGAGCAGTGTTATAGACCTTGATGTCGTAGCAAGAATCACTCAGCAGTAGTGGCACGATTCGTTCAATCCAGGGATCCCATGGAGCTTGCGACTTTTCTGCGCTACTGAACTGAACTAGAATCCATTTAGATTGCTGCAAATGAAAGAGAGGAGGCATGTCAAACTTGAGATTCTTCAACTCTCCAAGAAAGTTGGAGTGAGTGGAATGTAGAGAGTACAGAAGAATTGGGTCTTACATATTATATTGCTAATCAACATCCTCATATATGACCTTGGAGATGTGATGTTCAATTGTTTCAGGTGAGCAGAGTGCGACATAGTAGTAACTCTTGGTCACATGGAGAAACGTCTGCCTTGTCTCTCTGTCCACGGAGCTAGCGCTCTGGAAAACACACTGAGTCAGTTGTTGCATCTCGAATCCAACCATCATGTCCAGCTCATCAATCTTTTCCATGTTTTCTCCATTCTGGTTGAGCATCCGACAACGAAGTTTGATTCAGTAAGCCGATTATCAAACATCATATGGTACAAACAGGATCGATGGATGCATATGTAAATAATTTTGCTACGATGCGTGTATAAACGTACCAGCAGAGCAGGAGCTTCAGTAGCCAATCTGCAGCAGATAGATTTGGTGAGCTGCTCGAGCTTGGAATGATCCACTAGAAGGTTGAGATCGTGTTCGGTGGAGCGATGCCTTCCTGAACAAATCCCGACCGTGCGAACTAGCAACAGTGCTGTATCTCCTGCACATGATCCGTTACTCTCCTTTTCAGTCGTCCATGCCATGAACCACTGCTTCCACTGATATCATCAAAACAGAGATTAATCCAATTTTATGTGTGTGAGAGAGGGATAGAAGGTGTATGTAGTAAGTTGAGTTTTTACAGCTCCACGAAGACAGTCTTTGACAGAAGCGTTCTCAGATCCATGCATGCCAATGAGCTCATGAAGAACATCGGCGAGGCTACTAGTCCATGATGGTGTATTATTGTCTGTTCTTGCTGGGTTCTTGCCATTATTATCACTTTTGATGAATTCTCCGACAAGCCATTCGGCCGTCTTACTGTTAATGTATGTGTGGTTGCTCAACAAGCAGCTAGAGATGGCCTCAGTGAGCACTGCGGCACGTGCCCATGCTTGTCGCTCTGCTGCTCGGTTCGGTTCGAAGATGCACGCCGCAGCCAGGAAGTAAGCTGTCAGAGCGCTCCGCGGTGTCACGCCATACATTTCAAGATTGTTCTTGGCGAACCACCTGCGTGTAATGACAATCTCAAATTAAATCCCAACATAACTATAACTCTGAACCTTTTTGATTGTCAAATTAACATCTAGTGTTCACTAAGAAGGAGATCCGTCTACCTTTTGAGGTTGTGCCACTCTAGTCGGCATAGTTTCTGAAAGTTGCTGAAATCAGCTTTTGCCACCTTAAGGTACGTATCGTTGCTGAAGAGGTTCGTTCTGCAGGGGACAACTGGGGAGTTAATCTAGTGCCTAGCAAAGCCGCCACATATCTCGATAGTACACACACAAAAGAATAAGATGGATGCCATCATAACAAAGGTTAAAATGGCACAACAAGAAATCAAGAGAAAGGGCAAGTAAATCAAGAGAAAGGGCCACAAAATCAAGGTAGTGCTAGTAAAGGTTTAGGGTAACATAGTGGCTTGAGTTAACACATATGCGCATGAAACCATTGCAAGCCATGAAGTCAGTGGTGGCTTCTTGGCTGCCTTTTGGATGTTGGAGCTCCTTTACTTTTGTCTGAAAAACTTAGGAACGATGTTCAATTGGTGCTGCATTTTCTTTATTTTCTTTGATGTGTTGGTTGTGGTCTGTGATGTATTACTGGTATGTTGTTTAGACCAAGTTGGACTTGTGTAACCTGAGGGTGTAGTGGTATGGAAATTTTTTTTTTTTTGAACTTTAGTGGTTTGGAATTGGTTAGGTGGTTCTAGTCGTTTTTATGAAGTTGTTTTCTCTGTTTTTTTTTTTTTTGTTCCAGTTCCCACTACAAAAACTAGTTGATACATGCCTTCGTTTTTTCTTCTTTAATTAAAAAAAATTGTGCGACAAAGCTTTTGCCAACCTTTCTTAAAAAAGGTATATACCTGTAGAGGACCTTCCCAATCCCGACGTCGGCGCTTCCACCGTATTGCTCAAGATACATTCTCGTTTCAATGCGTGGCAAGCTAGCTCCCCAAGGGAAATCCAGACCATAGCCGACCTAGGAAGAAGGGATTGGACCAATTAAGTGTGTATAGTATGGATAGTTATAGTCATGCGTTGACTGTTGGCTAGTGCCAATGGAATGAGCTTTCTAACTTACCTCGCCAGGCAGACCCTCAGAGATGATCCACTTGTCATTTAGCTGGTGCGAGGCTCGCCGCTCCCGGAGGAACGCACGGCTGTAGCTCTTGGCGCGCTGGAGGATGTGATCATCATCAGGGAACGAGGTCTGGTCAGCAGCACGAAACAGGCTGTACATCGCTGTTATTGACTGGTTTGACTGCCTTGCGTAGCACACGAACTGGCTGTCCTCATTCTCGAACTTCTTGAAGACACCTTCATGCATATTTAGATTCAAATTTCAAACACACGGTTCGTTTTATTAATCACGAGGTGACTTCAATGAGGCAATGTGGGGCTTTGAACACTTTTCAGCGTGCCCCAGGCCGGAACGCCAGATGGTTGCCTTCCGTGACGCTTTGGCTGATTGTGGACTCACAGACTTGGGGTTCTCTGGTCTCCCCTATACTTATGACAACGGGCGTAATGGTGATGACAATGTAAAGGTCAGACTGGATCGGGCAGTTGCTTGTTCTGATTGGAGGGATCTGTTTGGGGATGCAGTGCTTCATCATCTTGTCTCTCCTCGATCGGACCATTGCCCTCTTCTTCTGGAAATTCGAAAGGAAAGTTGGGAACGCCACAAATCGAGAATTTTCAGGTATGAAATTATGTGGGAGCGTCTCGATTCGCTTGCTACAGAAATAAAGAATGCTTGGTGCTCTGAACCGAGTAGAGAAGGTTTGAGGGGTGTGGTTGCAGCGTTAAAGCATGTTCAAGCTGCTCTGCGAAAATGGAGCAAGAACACTTTTGGTAGTGTCACTACAGAGTTGGAGAAACTACGGGTAAAATTAGAAGAGGCAAAAGCTGATCCATTTTGCAGCTCGTCTGATATGCGTCAAATTACTGATCGTATGGATGAACTATTGTACAGAGAGGAGATGATGTGGTTACAACGCTCTCGGATTGCCTGGTTGAAAGAAGGTGACCAAAATACAAGTTACTTCCATAGACAAGCTGTATGGCGTGCACGCAAAAATAAAATAAAAAAGCTAAAGGATTCAAATGGAGAGTGGTGTGATAATCCAAAGCAAATGCAACAAATGACAGCTGATTTCTTCTCCGAGTTATATACTGCTGATTTGAATGTACTGTCAGATGATCTCATACAACTTATTGAACCCAGGATCTCTGAAGAAATGAATGAGGATCTTTGTCGAACCTTCTCTAAAGAGGAAATTTCAGATGCCTTGTTTCAGATGGGGCCTCTCAAAGCCCCTGGGCCTGATGGCTTTCCAGCACGTTTCTTCCAGAGACATTGGGATGTGGTGAAAGATGATGTGGTTGCAGCAGTGCAGGGCTTCTTTCAAGATGGTTACATGCCCCCTGGGGTCAATGATACAGCTATTGTGCTTATTCCTAAAGGTTCTGATCCAGTAGAACTCAAAGATTTCAGGCCCATTAGTCTGTGCAATGTCATCTATAAAGTGATCTCGAAGTGCTTGTTGAATCGGCTGAGGCCCATCCTAGACCGTATCATCTCAATGGAGCAAAGCGCCTTTGTCCCAGGGAGGCTTATCTCGGATAATGCGTTGATTGCTTTTGAGTGCATTCATGCTATTCAGAGAGACAACAGGAAGGACTTTTGTGCGTATAAGCTGGATTTGTCGAAGGCGTATGATCGAGTTGACTGGGGATTTCTAAAGAGTTTGTTGGAGAAGCTGGGTTTTCAATGTCAGTGGGTACAATGGATCATGTCTTGTGTTTCATCTGTACGCTACTCAGTACGCTTCAATGGGGTGCCTTCGCATCCCTTTTCCCCGTCTCGTGGTCTACGTCAAGGTGATCCGCTTTCACCATATTTGTTCTTGCTTGTGGCTGACGGTCTCTCTACTTTGCTGAAGCATAATGAAGATCTCGGCTATATTGAAGGGCTGAGAGTCTATCGGAAGGCACCGAGTGTGTCCCATCTTTTATTTGCGGATGATAGTTTGCTTTTCATCAAAGCGAATGTTGAGCAGGCCCAGGTTATCAAATCTGTGATCTCCACCTTTGAGAAGTGTCTGGACGGTTACTCAGCCCAACCAAATGCTCCCTGCTGGTAAATGAAAATCTGAATCAGGAAGTTTCTGAACAAGTGCGCTCAATTTTAGGTGTGGAACGAGTTGAGTTTGAAGCCAAATATTTGGGTTTGCCAACTCCAAATGGTCGGGTTCAAAGGGGGTTGTTTCAACCACTTGAGGAGCGTTTCTACAAAAGAATGGTTGCCTGGAATGAAAAATATTTATCAAAGTAGGAAAGGAGGTTTTGATCAAATCGGTTGCCCAAGCCTTGCCGCCTATATTATGAGTGTCTTTAAGCTTCCACGACCCTTTGTGATGAACTCATGAAACAGGTTCGTGCCTTCTCGGTGGGGAGCCGAGAGGGGTCGGAGGAAGGTGCAATGGATTCCATGGGACAAATTGGTACTGCCAAAGGGTTTTGGTGGTATGGGTTTCAAAGATCTCCGGTTGATGAATCAGGCATTGCTTGCTCGACAAGCTTGGAGATTATTGGCATTCCCTAATACTCTTTGTGCAAGGGTGTTGAAAGCTAAATATTATCCTCCTTGATAAGTTGTTGGATCGTGCCCCGGCCGTGATGCATCACAAACTTGGCGTGCTATTGAGTATGGACTGGAGTTGTTGAAGCAGGGTGTCATACATCGAATTGGTGATGGAAAATCCACTCAGATTTGGCGTGATAACTGGTTGCCGCGGGGGTATGGACTAAAGCCGCTTGGGCCACAACGGTTGTGCCGGCTACGTTGGGTTCACCATCTTATCGATGACAATGGAACTTGGGATGAAACGACTATCCGAAGGTATTTTTACCCATGTGATGCTGCAGAAATTTTTAAAATTAAGTTGCCTGTGCGGGAGTCCGCTGATTTTGTGGCCTGGCATTATGAGAAAACTGGGATCTTTTCGGTTCGAAGTGCCTACAGGTTAGCTGTCCGGAATTTCTATGAGACGGTAACATTGGGAGCAGTTCCAACTCGATCAAGGAAGGGCTGGGTGGAAGAAACTATGGCAGGTTCATGTCCCGTCCAAGGTTAGTGTTTTTGCAATGAAGGCTGTTAACAATGGACTGCCTACTCGTGTTAATAAGAAATATCGTCACCTGGAGCAACATGATGTATGTGAATTATGTGGGCAAGAGGCGGAAGATGTTTACCATGCATTGGTGGCCTGCCCTCATGCTACAGCCCTAAGACATGCGATGAGGGAGCATTGGGTTTTGCCGTCAGAAAAAGATTTGGCCAAGGCTGATCCAGATTGGTTGATGATGCTGATCTATAATAATCCCCCGGAGGTATTGACAAACGTTTTCATGCTCTTTTGGCATACTTGGAGTATACGAAATAAGATCATCCATGAAAATATCCATCCTTTTATAACAAGCTCGGTCACTTTCTTAAAGAGATATTTGGCTTCTCTGAACATTACTCGACAGCAGAGTGAACTCATGGATACAAAAGGGAAGCGTTGTGCTATGACTGCAATCAGTAAAAATCAAAGACCATCAGCAGCTCAGAAGAGGTGGCACTGGTTGCCGCCAATGCAAGGCTCCTTCAAGATTAATGTTGATGCATCTTTCAATCAGTTATCCGGAGAAGCAGCAGTAGGAGTCGTAATCCGTGATTGGCAGGGATCTCTGAAACTAACTGCTTGGCGCGTCTTGTCACAAGTGCAGGGATGCGTAAGAAGAAGCTGAAGCTATTGCTTGTCTAGAGGGTATGCATATGGCGGCGAGATGGCCGGAAACGCCGATGGTGCTCGAATCTGATTGCCAGTCGGTAGTCGCCAAGTTCAACACAAAGGGCCGTGATCGCTCGGTGTTGTGGCAAGTTTTGGCGGAGATGCACGTTGCGAGCAGTCAGTTGTGTAATTTAGAGATAGTGTATATTAGTAGAGTCCAGAACAATGTGGCGCATGAGTTAGCGCGTTTTGCTAATAGATCTAGGGAGAGTCAGTGTTTTTTTGCTTGTTTCCCGGAGTGGGTTCTGTCCCTCTCTTGTAAAGATGTAACTTAAGTTTTAATAAAGTTCTCCTTTCGCAAAAAAAAAAAAAAAATGAAGGGCTGGTTTGACCGCCTTGCGTAGCACACGAACTGGCAGTCGTCATTCTTATACCACCTACTTATAGTGCACACACACAGGAGTACCACTTACAAGGAGAGACATGGTAGCCATGCAGTCGTAGAAGGCGGAAACCCATTGCCGTGTCATCTATGTCCTTCACTAGGCAGCCCTTCGTGAAAGCCAAGCCTTCCTCAGTCCAGTTCCTGTTATTTTAGGAAGAATGTATCTATGAATTGTGCCGGGTATAAAAACATAGCTAGGTTTGTTATTATTCCACGGCTGGCCATAAAATAGCTATTCCAATGGGCTCCTGAATTTCATCACGTGTCAATGGTAATTAAATGTTTCAGCATGACATCATACAGCCATATGCAAATTATATGTAAATGGATACTTTTTTTTATACTAGATGGCAGGCTATAGATTATTACTGTTGTATTTAACATGTAGGTCTTCTTTGATGGCATTGGGGGTCACTACCATCGACAATTAGATACCCTCACTACAGGAATCCGGCTGTTCGCCGACGACAGCCTAGGCTTTGCCGAAATGCCTGGATCCGGGCTGTCGGCGAACCACTGTTTGCCGACCGCCGAACCCGCTGTCGGCAAACTCTCGCCGACAGCCCCGAGATCCACGGGGCTGTCGGCGAAGTAAGGTTGTCGGCGAAAATATTTTTTCCCGACAGCTAGGCTGTCGGCAAACCAAGGCTGTCGGCGAAGCGCTGGCTCGACCAAACGGCGCTTCGCCGACAGCCACGCCGTTAGGGCTGTCGGCAAAGTTTGCCGACAGCCTCCCCAAGCTGTCGGCGGAGACCAGGTTTGCCGACAGCCATTTTAAGCTGTCGGCAAAGCCGCGGATTCCTGTAGTGCCTGAATATAAAATGTATGGGCAGTGAACTAACAGTTACCTGTAAATGTAATCTAAATAGTCCTTAATTTCACTCTTGAAATAATGAGATATGCCCAACCTCTCCAATCGGTCCACAGCCCATAAGCGCTCAAACATCTCAATAGGGTAAACAAAAGGTACTGAAAAGGAAGTACAAATGAGGCACAATTGAGTTGGATCATCTTGGGAAATGTTTCTATGGTCACAAAGAAGAGTATCGGTTTAGGTAGGATTGTTTGAAGTAAACTTTGCTGACTTTAATTTGACCAACAATATCTGTGTAAAAACATATTATTCATAATCAATGAAATATATTGTGAAACTATTTGCCATAAATCTACTAGTATACTAATGCCATATTAATTAAAAATATATCGTGCTTTCTAGTTTGGGTGATCACAGATAAAATGTCTTGCTTTAGCAAAATACTAAAACATCACTTATTTTTTACTAGGTGAGCATGATAATGAACCCTAAATGATGTAGTTATTTGTATTTATCTTCATTACTAAATTCCTCAAAATGTCATAATGTAAAACACTTTGTTGCCAGCTAAAAAAAATTAATGTCTGGTAAAATAACAGACGAAGAAGTTTCATTTGCCATCATTTTATTCATGTTCATACCGCCTTCGTTAAACTTGCTGACCACTTTATCAATGAACTCAAAGCACTTAGGGTCCCCAGTCTGCACTAGAGCATAAGCGGTGGGAGCAAGTGAAGACATGAAGGAACCATCTGGACACTGCAGATTGGATAGCCTTTCCCATTCCAAACCTGGCATTCCTTCTATGCTTAGAAGGAAAGTTGTTGGTACAACATGGAGAGCATCTGTCGGAACCCTACAGATAAACATGGAAATTATTAACAAACATAGGCCTTGTTTAGTTGGGTTGCAAAAGGCTACAAATATGACTCTCTCTCTCCATCACATTAATTTTTAGCCGCTTGCATGGAGTACTAAATGTAGATAAAAAAAACTAATTACACAGTTTAGTTGTATATCACGAGATGAATCTTTTGAGCCTAGTTGGTCCACGATTGGACAATATTTGTCAAATAGGACAAAAAAGTTACTATTCATCAGATTCATATTTTTAGCCATCTAAACAAGGCCATAGTGTAAATTAATTTTTTGTAGATGGGACAAGTCATGTTGAGAGTTGAGACCCATTTTGATTGGGGGATCGTGTTTTCTAGACAATGGTTGGGGCCTTTATTATATTTTCTTTAGATAAAGGAACTGTATATCAACATGGAAGTGCGCTGAATATAGGTGCACAAATACAATCACCCTTTTCTTTAACACTCAGTTAATAGATAGCCATATAGCCTCCTTGTGTGTGGAATTTGTTTTTTCCATAAATTTTCCTTGAGGCATATAGGATGTAACAATATACAACTTTGTTATAGCTAACAATTTATTATTTAAAAATAAGAGGGAAGAAAATACTGCCACGCCCCTCACCTTATCCCTTGAAATAGTACACTTAATTATATATTGACATGTTTAAGCTGCCAACTATTAATGGGTTCAATTCCAAGATGTGTCTAATAACAGAGGCATTTAATGAGTATGGCTTTATAGAGGCATTGTAGGAACAATCTATAGCTCACCTAGCTAAATACATAAGTTCATGCGCAAAATGAAGTTAAGAAAAGAACAAAGATAGTATATACTTAGTGAACTTGAGTTCTCTTTTGGCATATACTACTTCCAACGTAGGGTCATCAAGTTGTATATTGACACCTAGGTTCTTGGCCTTCTCCAGCAACATAGGGAAGATAATCTCGAAGCCACATAGCGTCCAATTATCGTCATCCTTGGTTAACCTCCACATATTTTCAGAGATGAATAACAAACCTACAACAAGTCAAATCCGTGCCATCAAGATTCAGAAGGATGTTCACTATAAAGAATCCAATGCTTACTATTATGGTAATCATGTTGAGTTCTCTTAGTTAATTTATTATGTTTATTAATGCGTACATTTGACAGTGATAAGCTTCTTAACCCCAAGACTGTGATATCATACAACTAACTCCCGTGTTTCTAATTATAAGACACCCAAACATTTCGACATTTATTAAGAATGCATCTGTAATATGATGCAATTCATCACAAAAAAATATGAGACGCAAAAAAAAGTAACCTTATTGAAAATGTGCTTTCGAAAAGAAAAGGTTAAACATTTTTGTGCCATTTAACCAATGCATTGTTAATCTATTTGTTGTTATAAATTAATTAGGTGTTCGAAGTATAAGCCCATATACAGTGGCGGACCCAGGATTTGGTCATGACTAGGGCCAAATTCTAGTAGCGAAAATTTGAAAACTACATAATCTTTATCTATATATCATATACAGGGAAATAGCTATTAGGAAGAAAAGTTATAAAATCAGAAAGTTCTCCAACTACATGCTTAATTGATAGTGTCATAAAATTGTTATAAGAATATAACATGGAACATGCACGAATAAATACTTAGTGATGATTTGGTACATTTGAACTTTTTATGTCCTCTTCAATATATAGCTTGTAACCTGAATGTATCTTGTGGTGTTAGAAAGGATCGTAAGCTATATTAAGACTAACTGGGCAAAAAATTACTGAGCTATATTTAGATTATCTTCATCATGACTAGGGCCTTGGCCCTAGTGGCCCTAGGCCTGGGTCCGCCAATGCCCATATAGTTGGTGTGCAGAGAGTACCTTTCTCGCATGCATCGTCATGTACATTCCATGATTTAAGTGTGATGACGCAGGCAAGTGTGTTGATAATCCGGTCTTGGACAAGGAAGAAGTCGTCACCCCATGATCCATCTGGCAGCTGATTCCGAGCAATCCAATCAATGCACGAGGGGAACTGCGGTGTGCCATCTCCATTCAAGCTCTTCACAAGCGCAACCCATGCTGTGTCATATGCTGAAATGCTGATCTCACCGTCACCCATTGAACGAAGGGCTTCTCGGATGGCATCGATCATTTCGGGCATGCCACTTTGTTCATCCTTTAGGAAGATTCCGTACATGTTGAGTTTTCAGTTATGCATTCAAATATAAATATCCAAATGGCCTTTTCTCATGATGTTGCATATATATACATTGAAAAATAATTATACTCCTTGATTCCAAAACATAAGAGCACTTTAACCCTCCATAAGTTAGATATGTATGGGCTAAATGTTCACCTAAAATTTTTATGCTCAAATACTGTTACAAAATTATAATCACAACAGACCATGCATAGATAAATGTGAAAAAAAGTGACCACCAAATATATGCCATATATCCTTATATTATTAGATTAATTGTTAGTTGAAAGCTCCCTTTTACTGAATAGACAGGTCTTCTATTTCCAAGAACTGGGAGTAATATACTCCCTCCATCCCAAAATAGATGACTTTATATGTCTCAAAAAAAGATGACCTTATAGAATTCAATTTTTCCTAAATACTTGACATTTTCTCTTCTCAACACACCTTTCTCTATCTTTATTTCTTATAAGTGGCATTTTGGCCTTTTGCCTTCAGCATCAGTTTCCATGTGAGAGGTTCAAAAATGTCACTAATATCGGAAGGAGAGTATGTTCACCTTGTATCGTATGTCAGGGACAATTACGTCACTATTAGTAACTGATTTCAGTGCTTCTTTCTTTATGGGCTTCATGAGGCAACCTATAAAATATAAGACATGATTAAAAATATGATTTTTTTAAAGGAAGCTTCGAGTGAAATATTTTCAGACCTCTTCACTCAAACGATGTACTCAGCTAGTTACACATAGCAAAACAAAAAATAAGCTAAAAAACAAACAAAGAGTGAGACCAATTATGCCTTAAGAATCATAGACTCAACATGCAACTCAAACTGCCTAACAATACATGATCCTACTACAAAGAGTGCTTGATGTGGTTTGCAGCTCTTCTCATGTACCAATACTACTACGAAAATGATTTTACGAGACATTGCCTGCCTCTATCAATCATTTATAGAGATGGGCATAGTAAAGACATTTCAAGATGTCTATCTCTATAAATTGATTTTTTTGAAATGAATGTAGATGTTTGAAATTACTTTTGACCGAGACGGCCATTCTAAGGGTCTGTATCTAAAAATCAATTTTCAGAGACTGTCATCTTAGGTGACCTGTCTCTACAAATAGTTGCATCAAAAACTAGTTCATAACTCTTGATATGAAGTTGCATGGGAAAAAAATATATCAAAACTATAACCCTTGATGTGAACTACAGCTTTGTAGTTGAGATGTTTTTTTATCTGACTGTGTAGAGTCCCAGAATATTTTTATAGAAGTTCACAGGTTTTGGAATTTAGAATTTAAAAAGTAACCTTAGACGTTAGCATCTAATCTATACTGATATTGTAGTTATCAATACAATCTAAGCTTTGTAGTTGAAAACTTCTTTATTTAAAGCATTTAGAGCCCCAAATATGTGTTGAGTAGTTCATATAGAGAATGAAGATGGAATCATGTGGGGCCCACATGTCAGCATGCAACATTATCAGCATATGGGCATGACCTTGACACATTTGTACTAGCAAATTCCAGAACATAGTAATGAGGATTTTAATTAGAGACTAAGGCTACATGTTTAAACAAGTTTGGGATCTAAACAAGCAATTCAATAGTTTCGGAACCGAGAGGACACAATAAAACAAGTTTGAGGGCCTAAATGATAATCTTGATCGATCAAGATGACATAGATGAACCAATTTAAAGACCACCAGTATACTTTACTCAAATATAAAAAATTCGCTTTTGGACCAACTTACTATGTGTGGTCCTAGGAAACTTAGCCAAGCGGGGGGATGTGATATGAGGGAGGACATCAGCGCTGGTCCTTGTGAGCAGTTATTGCATCTAGACGGTACTCTTACTCCAAACTATAAGACTTTTGGCTTTTCTATACATAGCTTTTCTATGCACTAATAAGATACACATTATGTCTAGATAGATAGCATATCCAATGTCACTAAAAAACAAAATGTCTTGTAATTTAATTTAAAATAGAGGGAGTCTTGTACTATTCAAATTATATGGTCTACGATGAATCTTCGTGATCAAGAGAAGGTGTGTCTTAAGCTAATGTTTGATCCAATGTTTATGAAGTATGGTCTACGATAAATCTTCTTCTTGACCCAAAGTTTCTGAATTATGTTCAATGTTTTTGGATTTCCTCAAAAAAAGAGAATACATAAAGAATTAATTGATTTCTCAAAAAGTTGCATAAATTACTTGACAAGACTAGTTTGGATGTACTCCCTCCATTCTATTTTATAAGTCACTCTGACTTTTCAAACTTGCTACCTATCTAGATATATACACTATATATGTATATGCATAGTAAATGCTTCATATCCAGAAAAGATAGAATGACTAACAATTTAGAACACAGGAACCTCATGGTACTCTACTATAACATGCACCACTTGTTAGAATATCTGATGTACCGTGATTAATGGGATGTGTCTACACGGCTCCGGTTGTTAGGATAGGAAAGCTTAGGCTTGTTGACTCCCTGTTGTATACGACTTGTAAATTCCCTAACTTGTTGTACAAGATGTAAAGGCCACGCCGGGGCTGTTCCCGGCTATATAAACGCAGAGCCGTGATCCCGAGAGGTATCACGTTAACCTACTTTTACATGGTAATCGAGCTAGGTTATTCCTCCACAATCTCATCCATGGCGTCATCCTCTTCCGCGCATCCCGCATCGTACTTCGGATCGGATGCCCGGTCACGGAGAAGCTCGGGAAGAACAACTTCCCCTCTCGGCAAGCGCAGTGCTCTCGGCCATCCGAGGCGCACGCATGGCGCATCTCCTCAACGACGCCACGGCGGCCAAACCGGCCATGGAGGTTCTGTGTCGGCGGACAAGCCGATCGAACTCGTCGCCAATCCGGCGTATGACGAGTGGATCGCCAAAGACCAACAGGTCTTTAATTATCTGATCTCATCTGTTTCCAGGGATGTTTAGATTCAGGTGTCGAACGCCACCACCGCTGCAGAACTCTGAATGGCGATCCAGAACATGACGGCCTCTCAGTCCTGAGGCCACGTCATCAACACGCGTATGGCTTTGGCCACATCAGAAGGGCTCCTCCACCATCGCCGACTACTTCAGCAAGATGAAGAGCCTCGCGGATGACTTGTCCGCAGCCGGCAAGAAGATGGAGGACGAGGAGATTGCCTCGTACATCCTCGCGGGGCTTGATGGTACCTATGATCCCATTGTGTCATCTGTGACCAATCGGGATAGGCCGATCACCATGGGTGATCTCTACACCAGCCTTGTCACCGGGAACAGCGCATGGATCTCCAAGGAGGCGGATCTGGATCTTCTGCTAACACTGCGGCACGCAATGGTGGTGACCGCAGTGACCGCGATGGTTTTACCCGCGGCGGCAAAGGCGGCCGTGGCGGTGGTGGCCGTGGCCGTGGCCGAGGCAACAAGAACAATGGTGGCACCAAGCCTCGGAGCGACGTCATCGCACCGTGTGGCCTAGAGGGCCATAGTGTCATCCGCCGCTTCAAGCGGTTCGACGCTTCCTTCACCGGCAAGACCGAGCAGCGCCAAGCCTCCTCCGCTTCCTACGGCGTTGATACAAATTGGTACACCGATCTTCGGTGCTACCGATCATATCACCGGTGAGTGGAGAAGCTCACCATGCGCGACAAGTACCACGGCACCGACCAGGTGCACGCGGCAAGTGGTGCAGGTATGAGAATCAGTCAAGTTGGTCAGAGTATTGTTCATGCCCCTGAACGCAACCTTCTTCTTAATAATGTCCTTTATGTTCCTCAAGCCAACATGAATTTAGCTTCTGTCCATCGTCTTACATCCGATAACAATGCCTTTATTGAATATCATCCTCAATATTTTTTGATCAAGGATTAGTCCACGAAGAAAACTCTACTTAGAGGAGAGTGCAAGGGGGAGCTCTATCCGCTGAAGTCATCTAGTTCATCTACAAATAAAGAGTCGCTTGCTGCCACAAAGCCCTCCACGTCTAGGTGGCATAGCCTTCTTGGTCATCCTTCGTTGTCCGTGGTCCAACAAGTCCTTAGTCAGAGTCATGTTCCTTTTGTCTCTGAGTCAAATAAAGAACAAGTTTGTGATGCATGTCAACAAGGCAAAAGTCATCAATTGCCTTATCCCGTATCTACTAGCTTGTCTTCGAGTCCTCTTGAGTTAGTGTTTTCGGATGTATGGGGTCCCGCACCCACGTCGTTGCGTAAACAATTATTATGTTAGCTTTATTGATGATTTCAGCAAATTCACTTGGATCTATCTTTTGCGTCATAAATCTGAAGTTTTTCGAAGTTTCATGATTTTCAATCCATGGTTGAACGTCAATTCAACAAGAAAATCCTTGGATCCCGATCGATTGGGGTGGCGAGTACCAAAAATTAAATTCTTTTTTCCAACGTGTTGGTATATCACATCATGTCTCTTGCCCGCATGCTCATCAACAAAACGGTCTTGCTGAACGCAAACACCGTCATATTGTTGAAGTTGGTCTCACTTTGCTTGCTTATGCCTCCATGCCCTTGAAATTTTGGGATGAAGCCTTTATTACCGCCACTTATTTGATTAATAGGCTTCCTAGCAAAGTTATCTCGGCAAAACCCCTTAGAGCGTCTCTTTCATCAAACCCCAGATTATATGAGCCTTCGCACTTTTGGTGTGCTTGTTGGCCCAATCTTCGCCCATTCAATTCCCGGAAACTTGAGTTCCGCTCCAAACAATGTGTTTTTCTTGGGTATAGTAATATGCATAAGGGGTTCAAATGTCTAGAGGTTTCCACTGGGCGTGTTTATATTTCCTGTGATGTGGTGTTTGACGAAACTGTCTATCCTTTTTCCACACTTCACCCAAATGCCGGTGCTCGCCTTCGATCAGAAATCTTGCTTCTTTCTCTAACACTTCGTCCTATTTCTAGTTTTGGGGATGACAATATTTCTGATTCTCTTGATAATGGTTCCCTACACGCTGATCGTGTTGATGAAGATGCAGGTTCAGATGCAGATTTGGAGACGACCAGCGCAAATTCCAGGCCAAACGGCCATGATTTCATGCGCCATGTCCGCCTTCCCGTTTTGGAAGGGACAGGCACCGATCCCCAGGCGGATCCGCCTGGTTCTCCTGCCCGTGCGACAGGCGCGCAGGCGCCGACAGGATCGGCTTCGGGGTCAGGGCCCTCTGGTCCCCCTCCGCTCTCCACTGCCAGGGCGCCACCTGGCGGGTCAGGTGCTCCGACCGCGGGGTGACACGCTGGGCCGAGCGGATCTTCTGTGCCGCCGGAGCCCCTTGTTCTGCCTACGCGATCTTCTGCTCCAGCAATTCGGCAGCCTGTTGTTTCTCCTCCACCGGTACCGCAACGGCCACGCACCCATCTTCAACAAGGGATTAGCAAACCAAAACAGTACACGATGGTACTATAAGGTATGGGAACATTGTTGTTTCGAAGAAAATCCCTCATTGCGGTTTGCGTTATCGACAAAAATTGGAAGAGTGCTATGGATGCCGAGTTCTTGGCATTGCGAAAAATAAGACATGGCATCTTGTACCTCCTCAGAAACACCGGAATGTGATTGACTGCAAATGGGTGTATAAAATCAAAAGGCCGTCTGATGGTCAGATTGACAGATATAAGGCACGCCTAGTTGCCAAAGGATTTAAACAGAGGTATGGTATAGACTATGAGGACACGTTTAGTCCTGTAGTCAAGGCTGCTACAATTCGACTTGTTTTGTCTGTTGCTGTCTCCAAGGATTGGTGTCTAAGGCAACTTGATGTGCATAATGCCTTTCTTCATGGCTTGCTTGAAGAAGAAGTCTATATGAAACAGCCTCCTGGCTATGAAGACAGTAACAAGCCCCACTATGTCTGCAAACTTGATAAGGCTCTGTATGGTCTGAAACAAGCACCACGTGCATGGTTTCGGTTGTGTCAGAAGCTACTGAGTCTCGGTTTTATACCTTCCAAGGTAGACACGTCACTCTTCTTCTATAAGAAAGGCAATGTGATTGTTTTCATACTTGTTTATGTTGATGATATAATTGTAGCAAGCTCTTCACAGGAAGCAGTCAATGCACTTCTTCATGATCTCGATCAGGACTTTGCCATCAAAGATATTGGAGAACTCCACTACTTTTTGGGGATACAAGTTCAGAGGAAAAAGGGTGAGTTGCTCATGACACAAGAAAGGTATGCTGCTGATATACTCAAGAGAGTCAATATGCAGTTATGCAAACCTGTCAATACACCATTACCCACTACAGAGAAGTTGTCAATTACCAGTGGTACAAGGTTGGGCACTGAGGACTCAACTCGGTATAGAAGTGTTGTAGGTGCATTACAATATTTGACTCTTACCAGACCAGACATATCATTCTCTGTTAACAAGGTGTGTCAATTTCTGCACTCACCAACCACAGAACATTGGGAAGCTGTGAAGAGGATTCTACGGTATATTAAAGGGACTGCCCGTCTCGGCATCAAGGTCAGAAGGCCTGATTCTATGCTTGTGAGTGCTTTTGCCGATGCAGATTGGGCGGAGACCCCGATGAGAAGGTCAACGAGAGGCTTCGCCATATTCTCGGAAGCAATCTTATCTCCCGGTGTGCAAGGAAGCAACCTACGGTTTCTAGATCGAGCACCGAAGCCGAGTACAAGGCGCCGGCAAATGCAACAGCGAGGTTATGTGGATTCATAAGTTGCTTGATGAACTTGGAATTCCACGTCCTCGTGCAGCACGGTTGTGGTGTGACAACATAGGTGCGAAGTATCTTACTGCCAACCCTGTTTTTCATGCTCGAACTAAACACATTGAGATAGACTATCACTTTGTGAGAGAACAAGTTGCTTCCAAGTGTTTAGATGTCAGGTTCATTAGTACATCGGATCAAGTCGCTGATGGCTTTACAAAAGCACTTCCAGTCAAGCAGTTGCTGCAATTCAGAAGTCATCTCAACCTCACAGGTGAGTTGTGACTGACGGGGGGTGTTAGAATATCTGATGTACCGTGATTAATGGGATGTGTCTACACGGCTCCGGTTGTTAGGATAGGAAAGCTTAGGCTTGTTGACTCCCTGTTGTATACGACTTGTAAATTCCCTAACTTGTTGTACAAGATGTAAAGGCCACGCCGGGGCTATTCCCGGCTATATAAACGCGGAGCCGTGATCCCGAGAGGTATCACGTTAACCTACTTTTACACCACTGACGGCATGGCATCCATCTTTTTGTTTCTATAATAATTTATCGATCACACACCTTGACGTGGACTTGGAGCATTTAGGTGCCTGATGAACCTGAAGGTCAGAGGCCTTCGCTCGGCCACCAGCCGGAGAAAATCGAAGCGTGGGTGTGCAGCAGTCGCCGTCGCCGATATCCACTGCCTCATTGGGGTCATGCTTTCGGCCTCTCTTCCTCTCTCACCACCGTGATCCAGGGAAATTAAGTTGGAGAATGCGCACCATCCATTAAACGCATAGGAGTATTAATAGATGAACGCTGATGGCTGCTAATCATTTTTTTTTATAGCATACTCGCCACGTCATTGTATCAGTCCACTACTACAGAAAACATTTTTAAAGTCATCTCCGATTCCTTTTAGTCTAGAGATGATTCTAAAAATGGTTTATGGATCAGTTCGTTGCAAGGAAATGCCCACTAGTTCTAGACGTGGCTGGAAAGTACAAGCACCTCTAAATGGCCATTTCGATCTAGACATGGCTAGGTTGTCATCCAATCGCCTCTAGGAATGGAGATATCTCTAAAGGCGAATGAGAATGTGTCTTTAGAGTCTGTTAGCAGTGTGTCGTGCCTCAGAAAAAATAGGTGCAAGATAAATGAAAACGAATCTTTAGAGGCGGTTGTTAGTAATTTGGCCTGCCTTGAAAAATGGATGCATCACAGTAAATACAAGTTTTTTTCAAATTAAGTCAGATCAAGATAAACCTTATATCATGTTGTAGATCTCAAAAAGATGTGACTTTGTAGTTAACAGGTTTATTTAATACTACTTCTGGAGCCCAAAGTCTTATTTCAAGTTATCCTATTTTAAAATTCATTTTTTTATTGTTTTCAAGCGATCTCACATGGGAAGTGAATACAAAAGAATCTGCAACGTGCAACTGTGGGAAGTGATTACAAAAGAATTCTATCTATTGAGCTCGATTTGCAAATTTTGTAGCAATTTCTAGAGAGTAGAGACGGATGCTGTCAGACCATCATCTTTAGATCTTAATCCTTATTAGGAGCTGCTAGGTTTTGTTACAATCTCTATAGACGATGATGACCTCAACGAAAATGACCACAGTACAACAACCCCCATTGTCGACGTCAGGTTTTTCTTTCTCACCTCTCACGAGACAAGGATCGACCACAATCTATCAGATGGGAAAGCTTTCCAGCTTGCACGCGACAGGTGTATAACAGAAAAAATGTTTTTTTTTTCCAAATTAAGTCAGATAAGGACAAACTTTATATCATGTTGTATATCTCAAAGAGATCTATGAATTTGTAGTTAACATCCTATTTACTTTTGAAAAGATAAAATATTCTATTTAAAAATTTTCATATTTTGAATTATTTTATTTTATTTTTCCAAACGACCTCGGATAGAAAAATGACCTGAACCAAAATTTCTAAAGAGAATACAAAAGAATTTGCAATGTGCAACTGTGGGGTTTGCCTGGTAGCATTCTCATAGAGTTAAAACAATTCTATTTTTTAGCTTGATTTTTCAAATTTTGTAACAATTTCTAGAGATGGACGGATTTCAGACCACCCATAGAAATCAATATTTAGGCTTGGCTAGGTTTTGTAACAATTTCTAAACACCATGATGACCTCGACGAAATGACCAACAACCCCCCATTGTCGACGTACGTCAAGTTTTTCTTTCACACCTCCCACGAGACAAGGACCACAGTTTTTTTTTCGAAACCATGCATTTGCATGTATTGCTCTAAGAGAAAAAGGAGTTTGAGTTACACACTTGCCATTCCCGGGGCGAGTTGCCGCGTCGAAGGCAAGCGAAGCACACAACACAAGGCACCGGCTATAACGGTGGAGCTAAAAGGTTGTACTAACTTAGATAACTAATTGTGCGACTGGCGAAGACAAGGACCACAGTCATCAGATGATAGCAACAACAGCCACATGTTTGAAAGATCGATCATGCACGTGCTTCTATGACAGTGTCGTCCCCTTGCCTTTGTGAAAGATGACCACCGAACCAACCGAGTTGATGGTGGTGCCTCTCTAGCTCGTAATGGCGTGGAAGGTATATCTAAGACCTTCCACAATGTGGGCGTTGTCTACTACTATTTGTATGTGACCGCTGAATTTTTTGGCACTACTCTTCCTAGCCTGCAGTACTGCGACTTTTTCCTCCATCTGCACACTCACAGTAACATCTATACTGGCTTGGAGACACGATGAGCCAGAAAAATAAGTTTTTCTATGTTTCAGGCAGCGGCTCAACTATGTTATTTGCTCCTAGTTTTCTTGGCATCTCTGAGAGTTAGCTACCCTAGCTAAAATGGGGGAGAGCGTGGTGCTAGATTCTTCTCGCTCTCTTCTTTAAACAGCACTCAAGTCATACATGATGGAGGGCCTTGGGAAAGATTTTTTTCCAGCTTTTCAAGCAATGGGTGCTGTTAACGTCAGTGCGAGCATGGATCCACAGGCGACGAGCGAGGGCTTCGTCGATGAGCTCGACCGAGAACCTTACCCAACTGTACTACACAAGCTCGGAGTGTTCGGCGTCTGCTGGAACAACAGCTAGCCACAGGTTTTTTGTGCCATATCGGATCTCCCTCATCTGGAATCCTGTTCATTGATGGGGCAGCTCGATGAGGACGATAGTCAGGCTGCTAAGTGCTTGCATTTTATCTCCGACAAAACTAGGGAGAACCTAGCTAGCCTCAAGTTGTAATGTACGTACGTTGCCAGTTTGGACTGGCCGGAGAGCTTCTGAATCATAGAAAATTGAGTTACTATAAAGATATAATGAACACACCCACATAAAGATAAAGTTTAGCTGGCTAATTGCTTGAACCAAATTTAACCGAGGGTGAAGACCTTGGACCATTATGAGGAGGCGCAGCCACGGAGGGAGGTCTTGGGCTATTCTTCTTCATCCTATGTCACAACCATGCAGGATGAGGAGGTCGTGGCCTCACTCTGGGCACGAAAACCCGAGAATCGAGAACCAAACCGAAGTGACCAGAACCGAACCAAAATAATTGAACCAATCAGTTTTGGTGCCCAGTTTGGTTCCAGGATTCCAGGAACTGAAATGACCTAGGTCAATTCGGTTCCAGGTTTTAGTTAACCGAATGACCAAGTTGATCGTGGCCAAGAGGAGGAGTCCTGCGTCCATGTCGAGGAGGCGCGGCGAGCCTGGCACGACCAGGAGGATCCTGTGCGGTAACGGAGGAGGCGTGCGGTGTGGCCTACTGGAAGCCCTAGCACACGTCGTCGGGTGCTTGCAAAGGTGTTGGCACGCTTGGTGCTTGCAGAGTCCGCTTGGGGGCGTAACCCACTCACGAGAGAAGGTATGGTGCTTACGGAGCTACCGACGCATGGGAAGAAGCCTCCATGTAATAGAGGTTGAGGTGGCGGCAGCAGACAGCGAATGCGGATTGATCACTCGGATGCGGAAAAATAAGCGAGGGCAATTTGATCATTATTCACTTTTAGCTGTCATTAGCTAGGTCTCTTGGCCTTGAGTTAAACTTTAGCTTTGTCTTTTGGCTGGGCCTTGGCAACTAAAGTTTAGCTAGTCCACCCAAACACAATCTCTACCCAAACAACATCTACACACACATATATATATATATATATATACTCATAGTTTCTTCTGGTTGGGGGCGTTCGTGCCCGCTTGTGAACCTTGAGCAGCCGCGAGGAGGAACTCATGGAGGACGGCATTCTGGTGGAGTTTTATTTGGCAATTCAATTCCATGCATGTTGACATGTTGCCTTGTTAATCTTTGTTCTTTCATCAATTGAGCTGAATGACGATGTACATACTAGCTAAACGCTTAATTATTCTGCCAATGGAAAACAGCTGGGCACCACCTCCAGCCATGGGCAGTACGGAGGCTTCTGGCTCGCCGGGATCCAGCAAAACGCCATCGCTGCCGCTCGAACACGCATCAAGTCCAACCCACCTGACATCTTGCTGGCCAGCCTGCCCAAATCCGGCACCACCTGGCTCAAGGCCCTCGCCTTCGCGACGCTCAACCGCGCCACGCACGCGCCGTCCGACGCGCAGCACCCGCTGAGGCACCGCAACCCCCACGACTGCGTCGGCTTCCTGGAGATGATGGTGGTCCAGGACGACGCCGACGAGGCCCTCCGGCGCTCTCCACGGCCGCTGCTGCTGCAAACACACGTGCCCTACTCCCTACTCCCCGACGCCATCACGGCGGCGGGCTCCGGGTGCCGGCTCGTGTACGTGTGCCGGGACCCCAAGGACATGCTGGTCTCCTTCTGGACCTGGTACCTCAAGGAGGGTGCAACGTTGGTGGCCGCCGGCGGCGACGGTTCCTGGGCTGGGGAATCCGGCCTCGCCAAGTTCGAGGACGTCGTCGAGCTCTTCTGCGAGGGCCGGTACCCCGGCGGCCCCTACTGGCGCAACGTTATGGAGTTCTGGCACGAGAGCCAGAGGAGGCCCGACGAGGTGCTGTTCCTGAGGTATGAGGACATGCTGGGAGATCCCGTGGGGAGCCTCAAGAAACTGGCGGCGTTCATGGGGTGCGCGTTCTCTGCAGAGGAGGAGGAGGCTGGGGTGGTGGAGCAGATCGTCGAGCTCTGCAGCTTGGGGAGTCTCAAGAAGATGGACGTGAACAAGAGTGGCACTACGGTGCTGAATTTCAGGAATGAGACGTACTTCAGGAAGGGGCAGGTCGGCGACTGGAAAAACTACATGACGGTGGAGATGGCGACGAGGCTGGATAAGATTGTTGAGGAGGCCACTCGAGGCTCTGGACTCAGCTTCTCTTCCGTGATTTGAAAGGTACCTTTCCCATGGACAGTGAGGCACAATGGCAGTATAATAAATGTGTTCACGACGTGGTGTGTGTCGTTATATTGTACAAGAAAATACGGATCACATGTACGCGTCTTGTTTTATAATGAGATTATATGTTCTTCATACCAGACAATGCCATTGTTCCTACTTTACATTCTTAATAAGCATGGGCAGGCACATATCACTACCGGACTCTGGTCCGTTGTCGAGCGCTAGAGGCACTCGGCAAAGCCCTAATTGCACTCCGTAAAGGCTTTGTCAAATGTGGCACTTGGCAAAGCTAGCTTTGCCGAGTATCTTTTATCGGGCACTCGGTAAAGCATTCGGCAAAGGTAAAAAAAAAAAAAAAAACCCAAAAAATAGTAGAACAAATTTGGGAGAGACCCTAGAAGACGCAAGTCGTGGTATTTTTCGCACGAAAATCACGCACTCGCATCGCAAAGCCATCTTTACCAAGTGTCCTTTGTTGGGCACTCGATAAAACACTCGGCAAAGGTGGAAACAAAAAACCTGAAAATAGCAACAAAAAAAAATCTGGGGGAGACCCCAAAAGTAATTAGTTGTGGCATTTTTCACACGAGTGGCCGGTGGGATTCAAATTCATGACCTCTCTCACACACACTACATTCTCTAACCACTACACTATACTATGACATGTGTCTATATATAGTTTTAGTTCCCCACGTATTATACTAAATAAAGAGTAGATTGCTTGATTGAGGCACATGTGGGGCAGTGCAGATTTCATCTTGATAAAAGAATAAGGTCTCCCTTTTGGTGGAGCTCCTAGCGAGGAGACATTTGTATCTTTTCCCTGAAAATAAACTAGGAGCTAGTGAAGCAGGGTTCAAAATTCACGAATGTCTGTAATTGCAGGAGTTCGAAAGAAAAATCCATAATTTTATATTACATTAATGCAGTCCTTTATTACAAGTATTCAACTACAACCTCACTGATTTTGTATTGTTTGTGTTTCGCACGTCTACGAAAATTTGATAATAGACTCTGTCATACATGATTCCTGCATCTCTTGTTGCCCTGATTCATCAATAATACCAACAATGCAATATCATCGCTGTGTGCGAACACGCAGAGGTGGGAAGTTCTCTTCCATTTTCTAGAAAAAGGTCATTGCACTCTGATGTGCCTTGAGCAGCACAAAGACGGTGACCCCGACGAAAATGACCACAGTACAACCCGGCCGGCGCCATCCATGCATTTTCGACGTCAGATTTTTCTTTCTCACCTCTCACGAGACAAGGACCACAATCTATCTATCAGATGATAGCAACAGCTAGAGGTGGGAAGTTCTCTTCCATTTTCTGAAAAGAAGAAAGAAGTCATTGCACTCTGATGTGCCATGAGCATCACAAAGACGGTAGTGTCGACGAAAATGACCACAGTACAACCCCGGCCGGCCCCATGCATTGTCGACGGTCAGATTCTTCTTTCTCACCTCTCACGAGACAAGGACCACAAATCTATCTATCAGATGATAGCAACAGCTAGCGGACGCATGTTTGAAAGGTCGATGATCACGTGCTACTATGGCGGTGTCGTCCCTGGCCGTTGTGAAAGCTGACCACCGAACCTAATGGCGTGGAAGGTGCCTAGAAAGCTTGGGAAAGCTTCCGGTGGCCAGTTAAGGAGAATGCCGGGGTGATCGCCGGCCGGCTTGCCGAAGGCCGACCCGGTGGCAGCGGCGAGCCTGGATGCGGCCCACTGCACGGGTTGGGTTGCAGAGTGAGTTTTGTGCCCTTGCTTGCTTCCATGGGTCCAAGATGGCCCAGCCCTCTTCTATGGCCCATTCGCCGGTCCAACAGCCCATCAGGGTCTTGCCAACCAGACAGTAAATAAAATGTGCACCTCCGTGCATATACGCACCCACATGTGTTCATCAGCAGTTCAGCACAGATGCAGAGCTTTATTTTGCTCAAAACTCTCTCTCACCACTGTAACTGCTAATACACCAAAGCCAGATTAATGACGACAGCAACAGTCTTTACACCCTCTTAATGAAGAATATGCCTAGTTTTTAGCACGGTCGAGGAAAAAAGCAACAGAGTCTTTAATACATTGATAAGAGATAGTTTGCCATCGGTGTACAAAGACGATGCCTTCGAAGCACCAAAAAAAAAAACAACATAATATCAGAGCCGGGTGGTCACTCGCACAAGCTCACAAAATATGAGCAAAGCTTGCTGGATGGTCACCAGTCCAGACCTCTGAAACACTTAGTAGGGACACTGACTCTAGGACCAAACGATGGCCAAAACAGAGGAACAGAAAACTTCAGACAAATATGCGAAGCTCTTCTGAATTCTGACGCAGAAAAACTTGCAGACTCAGGTTTGCTAGCACTCCAGCTTAGATATTTTGCGTGTGTTATGGATTCCTTGAACACATATCAGCCCTACACAAACGTTAAAGATGTGTCAGCACAACATTGAACATGTCAGCATCCGTATTATAAATTTAAAAATCATACAAACTACTTTAGCTTGCTAACAAAATAATATTGGGAAACTAAGTAAACCATGTGCGAGCCAATAGTTTGAATTGAAGTACATCAGAAGAACGGTCTTCTTTCAAAACTTACTGTCTAATGGGAATATACTTTTTATTTTTCATTTCACTCTTTTAATGCAAGCTAAGGTCGTGATAGAGTTCCAGGCTTTTATATTGGAAATCATATTATAAGATAAAGAAATACAAGTATTCTGTGCATTGGACCACTTCATTCTTTCACATACATTGTAGAGTCTTAAGCACATGGAGCTTTACTAATGAAACCAAATTCAAGTCATAGGTAGAGGCACCATACCTCCATGTCGACATCATTATCCTTGGATGCTTCACCTGTCAAAATGAAGAAACGCATGTTGGCTGAATCTTTGTGTTGTTGTAATTATGTCAAGAATTGAATTAATATTAAATAACCAATTGTAGGTAGTGATCCCTAATCTCCAATTCCTAAATTAAAAGTCCCATATGAGGATGAATACATTTTGTAGGTACATTGTGAGTATTCAGCAATTGAAAATGAATTGGTGTTTAGTATAAGTAATATTATGTAAATTTTATCATACAAGTGAATCTGAAGGAAAGCTTTGGCTCAAAGGAATGTCAAGTAAAGCATTGTCAGTACTGCAGGCCATAACAAATAATCAAGGCACAGTTAAACTTGACATCCAAGTTATGGCATTATAGGCTGATCACTAATAATTGTTTATGCCTAGCGAATCCCTCATCACATCTTTTGTAGTGACTCAGTTTGGTTTGCAAAATGTGTGCATATCTTTCACTTGAAGTTAAGTCATTGTTCCTCAATATGGCGGATCCAAATACCCACTAGCCAGTATTGTACCATGAATTTGATAGCTTATAAGTTATACTATAAAACAATCTAGATGAAATGAAAAAGGACATCCAAACAGATTTCTGGTACTTTCTTTTTGTACAGAACAAATGATACTTTAAGCTGATATCACATAAGAAATGAAGTTATAACTTCATTTTTTTGTCTCCAATAGAAAGGTTTATGTAACCATTAGTTAACGGTAAGAAAGTATTTTGCAGAGATGGATTACCTCCAGCTAGTTCTGATGTCCACAATGCTAAATTGTCCTTCAGAAGCTGCATCATAAGTGTACTATCCTTGGAAACCCCTTCACCAGAATTTATCTCAGTAAGAGCCTCATCAAATGCTTGTTTTGCCACTTGGGAAGCTCTGAAAAAGAGAGGAAACCATGAAACTCAGAGACTGAACATGATGCTATTAAAAACAAGTGGCCTGTCAAGCAACATACTGGGATGACACCACATCTATCACGTGGCCGAATGCAGCATACAGGAGAGGGAAAAAAATATAATCTCAAATGCCTTTCTAGAAAAGGGGCAGAAGCAGAACCAATGAATCTATCATGTGCCAAACTAGCATCCAGTATATTCAGACTGTAAAATTTATTTTTTTAATGCAAAATGGAGGCTAACCTGTGGTGAGTCAAACTTCCAAGGCAGGAAAGACAAATCGCATATGTCTGGTCTTCTATTTTAAATGCCGCAATGTAAACTTCAGGCTAGTTTTGAACTTTGAACTATGTACTTCTATGTATTCCAAAACATTTGACCATGAGGGCCACTGAATTAATGTAACCTCAGGTGGGGGATTCTCTCGCCCTCCGTCGACTTATGAAAAAAACGCATTTTTAACTAAATATCATGTTTGTGAGGTTTAATTATGCAAATGACTAAATGTCTCAAAATTCCTTTTGGGGAAAACAAAATAATTTAACCAGTAATAAACCATCTGCAGCAGGTGAATGGTTAATTTGAAAATATTCACCTCTTTGCAACTAAGCCCATGTTTCAAAACATGAAACATGAGTGGATAGGAATATCTATGAATTTGAAACATCAATGAAAAGGGATAAACAAGCCATTGAAGATGAGTGACCTCTCATGACAGTTCATTATCTCATAAAAGAAGACCGACAAATTCAGAGCAAGGCCAAGCCGGATCTGGTGGGCAGGTGAGAGCTCACTGGAGGCGACAACCATAGCATGCTGCAGCAAATATCTGTTATTTTAACAGGAAGGAATAGGCTTTACCGAAAAGTTCATTTGAGCCCATGTATAATATTTGGAAGATTTAGCACCTGATAGGCCATAAGTGACTGATCAGATGCAGCTTTCTTTTCAGTTCCAGCGCTAAATTCAGCCAAGTAACGATAGTAGTCACCTTTCCTGCAAGAGTTTAGGAGTCAAATCTAATGCAGGTAAGGAAAATATTGTAGGACAGGAGTATGATGTCCACATCCATGTGCTACGGTGGTGACATACTCAGTGTGATAGAGAATCAGACCTAATGTCAATAGATTACCAGGGTCACACATAGACCATGTAAAATTCCTTGTATCATCCTACAGCGTCAGATACACAATGGACTGATTAAGGACTTCAGAACTACTGAAACACTACTCAATTGTGCAATGTTGATGTATCCAAAAAAGTCGTGGGACAGGACAATGAGATACCAAGATAATCATGGTAATTATTTCTCATAAAAAGTAGGCCATTTAAAAATCTTCACTATACTTACCACATAATGGAAACAATTTTGTAACACTGAGAAACAGACTACACGTCTACACTCATATATATTGACTTTCATAATAAAGAGCATAAAAATGAAGGCTGATGTAACAGAATCTTATATCATTAAGCCGCTGGACTAGCTCAACATCTGGAGACTGACAGATTGATCAATTATTTTAATCTATTTCTTTTTCTTATTTTTTGAACATATTATCTGATAATAACACACTATTACAGGAAAGCTTTACATGTATTGATAAACTGAAGAAGCTTCAGCTAAATCCAGTACTCAGCAGTAACTCCACTAGGAAAGAAGTGGCTTATTATTTTCTTTATCGAAAAATAGATAGTAAATCATCAAAATCTAGTACCATTATGATAAGTACTTTTGTGCTTCTCTAAAAAGCTGAACAGATTCTAAACCACATACAATGAATATTGTGATTGTGTATATCATTATTTCATCTCCTTTGCTTTGGCATTTATATTTTTATTTTATTTGCATATGTAATGCAATATTTTAAAACAAAAATAGGAATTACAAATTCTAGGACAAATATAAGGTCAGGTGAGCCATGGATATTTGGGCCACAACCTATCAAACCATAACCAGACAGTTTATCCCTATCCCCACCTCCACACACACACCCCATTTTCCCTACCCCCACCTCCACACACACACCCCCATTTTCTGGACCTCCTGCTACCGTAATGATGATCAATCATGAAAGCCTTGCAAATGATTTACCACAAAAGCTTTTGGAGGAAACGAGCTCTTCAAAAGAGATTTTTGAACTCAAAATTGTTCTTTGTTCGCAAAAGCAATATCAACTTACCTGTAAAGTTAATGACATATCGATAGAAAATAAACTCTGAACATAATCATTAGAATGTAGGGCATAGGGGAAAGAAAATAAGAAACAGATTGCTGAATCAGGGAATCTGCACATACATCTTATAAAAGAATACGACATTTTCACCCGTACTGGCCAAGGGAAGGCAATGAATAGCGATGATTGACAGTACTTCATTGCAAACCTTCCTTAGTTCATCTTCTACTTTCTTCTTATAGGCATCTATCATCACACTATTCTGATCATCAGTTGTGACCTTTTGCTCATGTGAACAAATGATTCTCCATGATGCTCTCTTTGCCCCGATAGTGTTCTTGAAACCAACTGAGAACAAATGCCTTTCTTCAGCACTCATATCCACATCCATCCGAGCAAGATTCTTCATGAATTCCACCATATCTGCCATAATAATCATGAACTGAGTTAAAAAATGAACTACTTCAGTGAATTTTGTGTCATACTTCCATTTATACTTTCAGAAGTTCATTTTTATACTTTCAGAAGTTCTTAGATTTTCCAAAACACGAGGAAGATGACAGCTAAACTAGTCCTTACAAGACAGGAGGTTCCTATAAAGAGGGACAAGAGGAAGAAGAATGGAGAACTGCATAACGGTGTCTGCACTTTTCAGAGAGAATATTAAGGCTTAGACAGATACAAGAACCTCATAGTACACCTCCAAGAATAACGCAACAGGGGCCTTTATGGAAGTAGTCATATGTTTTTATGCCAAAATATACCTATTAGTACTCAGGTGTGAGGTCAATATATTGACTGACAAGCTCCAGGTTAAAGAATCCTAGACAACATAATGAAATAATTTGCAGTATAAAGAAATAAGCGATAAGCATCCAGTTGTGCTGAAATTACTAAAAAAATTGGGTTCCAGAAGTCGGGCATAACAATTGAAGGAGTCTAGAGTTATGCCATTCCAGCATGCTAGTGGGCACTAGGCCACTAGATGAAACCACTCTAGACAGCAGAAAGGATATGGCTTTATTTATTGCTAAACTTTTTTTCAGACTAAACTAAAAGAGTAAAATCTGAATGCGAACATAGATGTTGGGCTCCAGGACCAGAACTTCACTTATTCCACACCTGTAGAGTCTAATAGAGATCATGGGTACCAAGCCTATAAATAGAATGGATAGAGTCATAGAGATATATTGACTATGTCTTTTTTCCTCTTCTTATCTGCATCACCCATGATAGCAGGACCATTCCTTTTTCTCATAGCAACATCAAAGGCAGTAGAAAAGCAACTCAAGGGCATTCATAGAATTGGCCCCCACAAACCACTGGACACAAATAATTTCGTCAGTCCCTTCAGCAGACACAAATCGGATAACTAGAAGTAACAGAAACGTGGCCGAAATACACATCAATCGCAAGATTGGGCCCCAAATCGCCATAAAAATCACATCTTTATTTACATCAGAGCCAAATACGCCTGCCCACGGCGTTTCTGCAAACAATCCATTCTGTCCCCCAAAATCAACAAAAAAAACTGAAATTAGCCAGAATCGCTGCGCAGAAGGGACGCAGTGATCGAACTGCTACAGATTCTGAGGATTTGCGTCCAGCACCCAAAAACAGAACAGTTGCTGCGGGGGGGCAGCAGGTTACTGTTCACGAGTTGAAGCAAGTAAGCAGAGACCGAAGCAAACGCACTGAATCGAAGGCCAAAGGCCCCCAATTCCATCCCACCTAAGAACAGACCAAGGATTTCCCCCAAAAATGCAGGGCACCAAGAACACCACTACAGACTGTGCAGCGCATATTCAGACACTAAGCAGAAGGCGCGTCCAAGAACGAGAGAGATCCTCACCGTCGTACCGCTCCGCCTGCTCGGCGAGCTTGGCGAGGCACACGAGCTTCTCGCGCTCCTCCATCTCCTCCTCCGTCCTCCGCCGCCGCTGATCGGATCCCTGCTGCCTCCCTTCTTCTTGCTTCAGTTCCCTCTCCCCTCCTCTTCTCACCTTCCTAAAACGGAAGGTGCTGCCTTTTTCCACTTTTGGGACCGGATGTGGGGGAGTTCTTGGTTGCTGATGGAGCCCATGATATATGCTGCTGTGGTGGCATCTGATTAGCAGCTGCTGCTGACAATGATTTTTGTGTAGTAATCTGGATGATGGTAGAGGAGTTACGTGTGCGATAGCGATTTTTCGTGTGGCCCAAATGGTGACAGACTGACTGACAGTTGGGTGCTTCGCTTTGGCCCCGGGAAAAAGTCGCGTCCTTTGATGAGACCATGACCACACATTTCTCTAGTCTGCAGATCTTTTCCTCCACCTCCTCCTCATTGCATTTCTCCCTCTCATATTTATTATCCATATTTTAAAGAAATATATCAACAGTGACTAGCTATGTAGGCAAGTGGTTTTTTCTTTAATGAAGCAAGTGGTATTTTGTTATATATTTATATATATCCTGAACAATTCTTTGAATTGTATTCAGATCTTATCATCCTCGTCACTGATTTCTGTTCCTGTTTGTTTTTGAAGCTCGCCTCTATTGATCTCCTTTTTCTGCGTTCAAGGGAAAAGCAGACCAGCTGCCACTTTTGATGACATAAGAAAAGATTGCACTGCCACCTTTTGTCACATCCCAATTTCTTATTCCAAGGATGGATCAGAGGAGCTTAGGTGTCCTACAGGTTAGGATTATGCTATCCCAAACCAATAGGTTAATTGGTCATCACACCATTGTTTACACCGGACCTAGTGCACGCGTTCAGGGATGGAGAACCGATGGTGGTCCCAGGTCATTATGTAAAAAGAAAATTTCCATCATATCAAAATACCGGCACATGCATGAAAGATCAAATCAAAAGCTAATTTACGCGATTTTATCATCTTTGCGAGATAAATATTTTAAGTTTCTAATTAGTAAATATTTAGATAATATTTCACAAATACAAATAAAACGCCACTGAAGACGCTACAAATGTCAAATTCCCAACTTTGTCATCCCACTTTGAGAACTAAACAAGGCCCAAGGAAAGGGACGTGCGGTAATTGCTCGTTTGCCCCTCAAAAGCTCAGTACACGCGTCACGCGTAATACTAGCCTATATAATAGTATTTTAAGGCACCTAGTATTTGTTTATTCATGTACATTGTACACGTCCTTGCTGAAAAAGAAGATGTTGGGACAACTTTAACTTTGTACTCTTAAAAAACATTGAAGTTTTTAATGTTTCTTGTTTCTTCATTACAAGGTCTAATTTGTTTGAGAACTGCTTATTTTTGCACATCATTAAAGAAGCAAAAGATGTTTTGGTAAGCAAGTTTCAAAAGGTATATCTTTATTTGAGTATAAGTACTCCCTCTGCCTCAAAACAATCATTTCTAGAAAACGTTACGGGAGATGAGCTAGCTGGTGATATTTTGCTATGAGAGAAAAATATTCTATCATGGTTGAAAAGTTTGAGGTAATGAGCTGAATATAATTGTCGAATACCACTAAAAACATATTTTGTGATGCCTATTGAGCGACTTATGGTAGAAAGTATCTAGGTGGAACCTAATATTTGCCTATGATAACACTCTTTGTGAACAAAATTAAAATGTTACAACAACACACCATCTGGAGCAAGTTCTTCCAACTTAGAGCAAAAGCTCAAAAAAAAAACTGCTAACTAATACTCCCTCCATTCCAAATTATAAGGCATTTCAAGAATCTTGGAGAGTCAAAATTTTTCAAATTTGACCAAAGTTATAGAAAAAACTATAATAAATTGTGACATCAATTATGTATGCAATGAAAATATAAGTAATGGAGAATCTAATGGTACTTAGTTGCCATCATAAATATTATTATTTTTTCATATAAATTTGGTCAAACTTGAAAAACTTTAACTCTCCAAGATTCTTAACGCTTATAATTTGGAATGGAGAGAGTATGTTTTAATACATAAAGGTACGTACATTTTATTATTTGCCAATAGCCATATGTGCACAGAGCCACCAAACTGCTACCTAGTTGTTTCTCAAAGCACAAAAAATAAGTCTACTGTTGGAAACCTTTTATTACAAATTATTTCCACATGTTGAGCTGTGAAAATGGCATAATTAGATTTGTATTTAGAAACTTTGAATATGTCGTAAATTTGCATGTTATAAATCGATTATATGGCACAGCTGCAGCAAAAGCAGGGCATTTACTTAGCTACTACTAGTACGAACTACTATATGCCACGGTTCCACCGTTGGACTAAATTAATTATGATTCAGCCGTTTGGAACACATGATCGATGATTAGTTATTTAGTTCCACGGCTGCATCGGGTGCGCCCATCGGATTTTGGCGAAGCCGGGCCCAAGCGCCGAGCGCGAGGCCGGTCTGGCCCACTTACCAGCAAAGCGCACGGACATGTATAAGCAGGAGGGCCCACGCGTCCACGTATGCCGCCTCGTCGCGGCCCACGTGGCCTGGGCACCTCGCCTCGCTCACGCCCCCACGCCGGGCGGCATGGACCGTCCGCTGGCCGGTCGCCGACCCTACGCCGCATCGACGAGAGCCTCCGCGCCGCCATCCACGTGACCACCATGAGATGTTGAGACCGGCCATGACCACACATTTATCTAGTCCAGATCTTTTTCTTCCACCTCCTGTCCAGATCTTTTTCTGCCACCTCCTTTGCCTTTCTGGCTTCTCCCCCTCATTTTCCAAACATATATATCTGTGGTAGGTTTGATGACTCAGAAAGTAAATCATGAGAGAGAAATATATAATATAAGTTTGACTCTTGTCATTCTTCAGTATCCATCTGGTAATAAAAAAACATGTACCAACAATGGCTAAGGCTATATGGGGGCAAGTAGTATTCCTTTTTTCGAGATCGGGACTTTACTCGTTTTCCCCCCGGGGGGGGGGGGGGGCAGTACAAAATGTCCAAATCATGTCTTGTTATATATTGGAATTTGTTATTTGTCTACGTTAACAGATTTTTTGACCTTTGTATCTGTCTAATTATGGGACGTTGATTTTGTTCGGTGATTCGTGCCGTCACTGGGGCATTGCCGGTCCGCAACGGTGTATTTTTGCTTAACGGGTTATCGCAATCGGGATACCGTAAACCCATGACCCGTTAGTTTTGAAATCCGCGCCCACGTTGTCTTATCCTCTTCCGCTTCCTTCCCCAATCCATCCCGTTCCCCATTTTTGCTCTGTCCGGAGGCGGGACGGTGGCCAGCGTGCCGCCCGTCGCCGGCCCTCCCCGGCGAGCTCACCGCGCGCCTCCTCGCGCCAACCTCGCCGTGCACGCCTCCCCGACCATCTCTGTTCCCCATTTTCGCCGTGTCCGGAGGCGGACGGTGGCCAGCGTGCCGCGCCATCGCTTGCCCTCCCGGCGAACTCGCGCCCCCCGCGCCAACCTCGCGGTGCACGCCTCCCGTCCTAGGCTCGCCGTGTGCCGTCCCCGACGTTGTGGCGCCGCTCGCCGACGCTCCCGTTTAGCCCCGCGCATGCCCATCGAGGTGAGTCGTGCCTTTCCGCTGAACCCGCATGTTTGATTTGGTGGGGATTTTGTTGTCGATTTGAGGATCTATTTTCGCGGTGTGAGTATGACGAGGCGACGTGGTGGTCGGTGCTCGGATGTTAGGATATGCATCTGCAGGGACGGCAGCAGCCGATCTATTTTTGTGTTTTCTATGTTTGGGCTAGTGCTAGCACTACTCCGAGATTCAATTCAATTCCACATTTAGGGTGTTCAATTGATCTCATTGTGCGGCTATGCCGTCCCTTTGCTTGCCTCTAAAAATAGACCATAAGTTGCTCTGAACAAGTGAATATTTGCATGGCTGTTGATTGTTTTTTAGAAATGTTGATATGTATCTCTGTCATTTTGAAATGGTCGAACACTTTATGATCATGTGTAGTATCTCTGTCATTTTAGAAATGTTGATGTGTATCTCTATCTCTGCAATTTTCATTGGGGTCAGTTTGTGTCTTCAGTACATGTATATGTGTGTGTCAAACACTGACTTTTGTCATGCTTGTTGTTGGAGTATACACATCAACAACAAGCATAAAGTGTTCATACTGTTGTACTATACGCCATATTTTGCTGCATGTGTTTTGTTTTTTGCATGGGCATCCTGGTAAGTTCAATGGGTCATTTGGATATTGGGATTTGCTTCCTGAAAACCTCAAGGAAATGAGCTATTGCTGCAAGGTTATTTTAGGGGCCTTCATTCTATCAGGCTTTTAGCATGTTCAGAAAATGGGCCTTTCAAAATATCCAAAATGAAAATAAAATGCTGCTGAATTAAGTTGTGTTGTACGATTCTCAGTTAGTTGTAAGATTGATGTACCATGAGTATTTTTTTACTGAATTGTGCAGTAGATATGCCTGAGACATTTTTTTATGGTGTTTGGGACGGGTAGGAGGACCTAGGTGAGGAACTGAGGTCAGTTTTCACCCATCCGAGTTGTGCTCTTTCTTTTTCTGTTACGCACTCCACCAGGTTGCTACCCTAGCTACTTTTTCTGTACTTTTTCTTGTTGGTTGTAACATTGTTCAGAAAACCAATAGAGCCCTGCTCCATGCCTATTTTTAGTGTGCTAATTCAGAGCAGTGTGAGCAGCTCGTTTCTTCAGTTTCACTTGTATTTTCTTCAGTTTTCATGACGTGATTCATATATTTTTCAGCACTTCCGACTGATAGAGCAAGCTTGCTATTTGTTTTTTCTCTGAGATTGACTGTATGCTAAAAGCTTGAACACTTGAACATACAGGTGGAGTGGTCAATGGCGAGTCTCCAACCTAATGTTGTTGATGGTGTGTTGTTTGACTTGTATAAAAACCAAGTATGTATTGGATTTTTTATTGTATGGTTCTTGTTAATGCATATATATATATCTCTTTTTCTCTCTCTCATTGGTTGTTTCTGTCAGGTTTTGAAGCATTTGAAAAGCAAGATGAGCCCAGAGATGTTAAGGACCTTGGCATTGTTGAAGGTTATTTATCAAATATTGCTTTCTTTTCCTGTATGCCTCACTGAAATGTGTTTTATAATTTGAGAACCTAATCTATGGGGTTTAATAATGTTAACTTTGTAGTTGTGAATTGAAGCCCCCTTTAGCTTGATGCCATTTCATTCACATTTTCCCCGCACCCGTGTGTTTTTTTTAGGACGGTGGCACTGGTATATCTAATAGTGGTTCTTCCAAGTCGAGTTTGGATTCTTTTTTAGCAGCAATTGTGGCTGGAGAGGTGAGGGTTTTTTTGCCTCCTTTTTTCTATGTTTTTAATATTTGTTAAACAAATGTCTCTTCAATAGGTGTAATTTTTTTAAATCTGTAGGATGTTCATACAACTGAACCTTCTGAGTCATTCCTTTCTGGTTTAAATTCACGCTTGGAATCTTTGTTTGGATCATCATTGAGCAAGGAGGTGTGATCTCTTTTCTTTTATGGGATGCTTCTATATTTTTTTTTCAATTTTTTGCTTTGTTGAAGTGAGAAAATGTTTTCTGTTTTTGGGGTTGTAGGTGATTTCGGGCATTGTGGGTTTGTTTGCCTTGCACGGTTCAAGTACGATGTCAATGCTAGAAGAAAATGAAAGATTGGTTGTCGATGTGTTAAAATTTTTGATCGATTCATCATGTATCAAGATGGACGGTTAGTTTTCCTAAAATATCAGATTTGACATTCTGTAACTCACATATTTTTCGTCATTCGGTTATCCTTTTTTGGCTTATAAGTTTTATGTTTACTTTTTCTTCATGAAGCTTCTGTTTTCACTACACCCTCTTTGAAGCGCAAGGAAGTTTGCCGAGTCCCCAACAGCTCCGGGTATTTCCATGAAGCTTTTGTTTTCATTACACTCATGAATTTTGTTCCCCCTAGTTTTTAAATATCTATTTTTTCTGCATCTCTTATGCACTCAGCCCTCCTGGTTTCTTTTTGAATTCGTTTTTCATATAGCAAAGCGTGCTACAAAGAATGTTTTCCTACGAGAGGGGACTCAATATTGATTCTAAGGTGCTTTTTCCTGAGGCTGAACTTAATCACTTTGCTGATGGACCTACAGAGGAGGTTTGGATTATGTTTTTTTTTATCATCTCTCTCCCTCCATAAGTGTTTGTGCCATGTGAATCTGTTAGTGTGGGGTTTTCAGCAGCATCGATTTCTTTTCGATGTGTTTTTGAAAATGCAGGATGATTGTGATGTAGTTTTTGTAAAGGAGGTGAGATTAAATGATAAGCTCAACAAGATGTCCAATAATTCAGATTCCATGTACAACCAAACCATTGGTGTTGGAAGCAAGGTTGATAATGGTGCTGGTACATCGAAAGACAAGCAACGTCGTGTGTCATTTGTGAATGGAGAAAAGCGAAGGGACAATGCTGATTTTGTTTCAGTTTTTGAGTCTGCAAGATTCCCTGTCACACCAGAATCAAAGAAGGTTTATAATGCTGTGTTTTCATTAGCAAAGAGCAAGCATTCTAGGTAAGACCTCTGCCTTTTTTCATACCATGCCATCTTTTTTTGCTAATGCAGCATAGGGGATGTTTTGCCCTTCATTTTTCCAAGCTTTTCGTGTTCTTTTTCAGTTTTGCTTTCAATGTGCAGTCTTTTTCCAAGCACACAGATGTTACCATGGAACAAAATTTTTATTGTGCTTGGGGGTTTTCCCCTTTTTTGTTTTTTCAAATGCAGGTCTAATATTGTTGAGATTGGGAAATGCAATGTAACATATCTCTCACTTGGAGAATCAATGACCCTTGGTAAAAGAGTATCTAGTTATGTAATCAATGTTTTGTGTCGGAAATTTTTCCTGGATAAGCACCCAAATTTGTCAAGGAAGCACTATTTTTTCTCACAAGTAGCTGTAAGTCTATCTAAAAACAATCTGCATATCTATATGTTTTTCATAGTACTAGTTCTTTTTTATATGTATATTTTTTTTTCATGTAGGATGTTTTTTGAGTGAGTCACCCAACTACTCTCAAGTCGAAATCAGTTTCACTGGTGCTGCAAAAGCGTTCAGATTGCAGGGGTGTGACATGGTAATGTTACATGTGTTTATTATCTATTTTTCTTCACTTAGCTGCCAAAGATAACATGTGTTTTTGTTTGATGCCTTCAGCTATCCGTTTTTGTCTGATGTTACAATTTGCATATGATTGCTGAAAAACCCCTTTTCATATTTGGTGACATGATATATACAAATACTTTGATTTTTGGATCTATCGTTATTTTTGTTTTGATATGGTTTTCCTATATATTTTTTGTAGTTGTTCTTTCCTGTCAAACACAAGAACCATTGGTTCCTCTTCATTGTCGATTTGCAACACCACTTCTATATGTTTCTCGATTCACTCTATGGGTAGGATTCTGAGTTTAGTGTTGAAACCAGGGAGAAGTTGGTAAGAACCACATACATATATGTGTTTTTTTGTCCGCAACACCCCCCTGCTGCCTTTTTTTTCATGTTTCCAGTTATGTGTGTCTCCCAGATGGTGGGCTTCCTCAATGGATGGGCTATGTTTGTCAATCAAGACATAAGTAGATTCAAAGATTTTCAGCCTGGATATCTTCGTGTTCCCAAACAGGAAAACGAGTAAGATATCTGTCCCCTACTATGATCATTCAGTCTAATATAGAGATACATTAGTTTTTTGATTTTGGCAATTTTGTTCATACATTGTTTCCTTTTTATAATTTGTTATTTCCATCTGAATCTTTTATCTATATAATGATTGTTAACTTTTTTGTATGCATGTAGATCTGATTCTGGTATCTTTGTGATAAAATTCATGGAGCTTTACGGGATGGCCCCAAGATGACGGATCTTTTAAATGCTGAAGATATACCCGACATCCGAGTGTATATAGTGTACGGCTTAGTGTTTTCTCATCACAATGAAGCAGATAAAACACTATTGAATGATCTCATTTCTCAGGTTAGTTTTTCATTTTTTTTGTTTTTTATAAGTGTGTGAACTCGAGGCATTATTCATTTAATGTTTTATCTTTTTTGCTCTTGTTTTCTTTTTTGTAGGGTCCCTCGAGCCATTGATATGCAGTCATGCAATCAAGCAATGACTTTAGTTTTATTTTTTTCACAGTTCATTGAGTATGCTATGTTATGTAATATGTACTTCTATTATTGACTACCACTTGAATGAACTGAAGGTTAATATGTCGAGTTTTATACGTTGTAATGAAGCAAAGTGGTTGTTGGTTTGTCTTTTGACATGCCTTTTGAGATGTGGATATTGTTAAGATGAGTTCTTGTTGTGTAATTTGATTTTTTCAGATGAAGTTGTCATCATTTATGTTTCTTGAAGGTGTTTCTGTAGTTGTCTCTGTTCTTATTTGGTTATAGTTGTCTGCAAATTTTCATTTTATTTTTTTTACTATAGTTTTATTTTTCTTTCTTGTTTTCCTTTTTAGTTGTGGCTCTGTTTCTTGTTGTGTAATTTGATTTTTTAGATGAAGTTGTCATCATTTATGTTTCTTGAAGGTGTTTATGTAGTTCTCTCGTTCTTATTTGGTTATAGTTGTCTGCAAATTTTCGTTTTAGTTGTATTTTTTACTATAGTTTTATTTTCTTTCTTGTTTTCCTTTTTAGTTTTGGCTCTGTTTCTTGTTGTGTAATTTGATTTTTCAGATGAAGTTGTCATCATTTATGTTTCTTGAAGGTGTTTATGTAGTTGTATCTGTTCTTATTTGGTTATAGTTGTCAGCAAATTTTTGTTTTAGTTGTATTTTTTACTATAGTTTTATTTTCTTTCTTGTTTTCCTTTTTAGTTTTGGCTCTGTTTCTCTCTCGAGGTTTTAGTTATATTTTTCACAACTCTATGATGTCGAGAAGTTGGAAGTTGGTCTCGAGGTCTGATTTCGTTGAGATGAATAAGAAGTAAGTTTTCTTTCTAGATATCATCTATGTTGTCTAGAGTTGTATTCTAGTCCCATTTTTTTGTGTTATAGCTTTAATTTTTTCCTTGTTTTTGTAGCGAACCACCCATCGATGTTGCGAATAATCCAAGGTGAGTTATAATCTCTGTATTTTTTTTATATTTGAGTAGTTGTTATTGGATGATGTTGAGATTCTAAAAGTTTTGGTAGTTGATTTTTCTTTTATAGTTTATGTTGCATTTTGAGTTGATATACTATCAAATTTATGTTTTTAGTTGTAGGCAAATTTTTTGTTTTATGATCTCAGTTAAAACATTTACTTGAGGGTGCATCTGAATTTGATAGTTGTAGTTGTCTCCTTTATTCTTTATGTATCTATCCAGTTTGTATTTATTTGAGGTGTAGTTGTTGGCTTTTTATTAGTTGCTCTGAAAACACAGCTATGAGTTTCAGTCAAAGCCCATAAAGTTGTTTCTCTGAGGTTTTATTTGTATTTGTCTCTCTCTGAGGTCTTAGAAATTTGTCTCTCAGCTTTAGGTTTATTTTATGATGGTTGACTTTGCAGCTGCATTTTCTGTTCTAGTTGTAATTAAATTTTGGTTGTAGTTGTAGCTTTAGGTCTTGCCGATCCATTTTATCTTGCATCTGACAAGAAGTTTTGCCAAAATTTCGTTGTAGTTGTAAGCAGTTTTTCAGTGTAGTTCATTCTCTAATGCATGTGTATGCTAGTCCTGTAGCAGCTTCTCTGATTTTTTTTGGGTTCACTTTTCACTACTGCTACATAGATGTTTTGATATGTTTTATTTTTATTTTCAGGTGGCAGCTACTACGAAATCCCTTCCTGTGATGTTCCATGCAGCAAGTATCCATCAAGTGTTCATACGAAGGTTAGTGCTCTTTTAACAATCTGGTTTGTTTTGTACTCTGCAAATAATCACGAGCCCCCTAGTGTAAATGCAGTAAGGACTGATAGGTGTACATATCACTGCAAGGTTTAGTTCAAGAAGGAATTTCAGTTTCTTGTTTAACTTTTTTGCTAACCATTAGGTTTCATTATAGGTTCAGGTTCTAGTTTTCAGTTTCTGTAAATCTAAGTGAATGCTGAATATGTACAGTTTCTTAGAAATGCTTTTTTCAAAGTGAATTGTCTCTTATTGAACATGGCTTTATGTCATCTGTAGCTAATGAACCCTCAGTTGTCAGGTTACTAAATAACAGTGCATTAAGCCATCTCAAAAAACAGTACATCGAAAGGAGCATGAAGCTCTTTTACACAAATAGGTTCTTCAAAGTAGAAACATTACATTGCAAGGACCATGTATCCACTACTAATCTCATAGGTTCTAGTACATGATCAGAAAAACTACATTGATTTTTTATGTTTTCCAGTGTCATTCCCTCCACCGCTTATCCTGTTATTTTGTAGCTTGTCCTTTCTCCCGCATCAGGTTGTTTCTTTTGCACCACTTGCATTGTTGGGGGGGGGGGGGGGAGGGCTGTGCTTTTCTCAAAGGGGCATTTCCTGCTATTGTGCCCCGAGTTCTTGCAGTTCTTGCAGGTGTACTTTTGCTTATTTTGTCTCTTAAATCCCTCAACCAAGGGCATTGCTCTTTTGTTTGTCTCTTTTGGTTGTCGTCCTTTTGTTACAAAGCAATATCTCGGGTCTTGTAGTTGTATTTCTGGTGCTGTTCCTCTATTCAAAACTGGAGTGTTTGATGCAATATCTGGAGCAGTTGATGCATTCTCTGCTGTTCTTGAATCCATTTCTCTCATCTCTTTTCTTATTCTTTCCATCTCTTTAGCAAGGTAGTCGTGTTTCTCTTCTGTTTTTGATGCTTTCGCAACTATCTCGCGCAGACATAAGTGACAAATTATTGAATCTAAGGATAGATCTCTCTCTGGCAAGCTTATCGAAGATTCTGTACAAAACATTTTACTTTCCTTCTTCTTCCATCTGTTGAGGATGTACTTTTCTGGGATTTTTATAATGTCCTTTTTCATTATGACTTTCAGGATGTGGCTGCATAAGATTCCATCCTTTTGGAATTTTCCACACGTACAAGAGAAGTCTTCATTACGCCTATCCATTTCAACAATGTAAGTCCTGTTCCGTAAGGCCGACATGGATGATCTAGAGGCGTGTATACATTGTATGTCCTGTCGTTATCCATTTCGTCTGCCTGTAACATAGTTGCACGCCTAAGTTGCCACTGAAACTTTTTGAATATCTTCAAGTTATATGCTTCTTGTGCTTGCTTCTCCATGTAGTAGATTGACCATAGTTTTGACTTTTGTTTTGTGTTTGACTCATGTTCTGCTTGAGCTTCATTGTCATAAATTGTCTCCCGAATCCTCTCATATTCCTTTAGGAAGCTTGCCATCTTCATCTTGGGGCCCTACGTTCTTTTTGAACCTTGCGTTTAGACCTTCACTTCTCGATGTTGTATTTATGAATGGGCAGAATTCATACTTGAACCACACCGGCGCTCACCTTTCCCTCGGTAGCATATATGTTTTGGAAGTACTTCACATGCTCAATCTCATGCTTGATAACCATTTCCTGCCATAGTTGTTCGAATTCCTCCTTTGTCAATGAATTGTCTATAATGTCCTTTAATTCCTGTCTCGAGTCCTTCCCTTCTATCCATGCACCTCCCGCATTTAAGTTCGTGTTATATTTGATATGAAACACGCGGTTTACGTGGGTAGCTTGGGGGAATATTTGTGCTATAGCTGATCTCATTGCACCATCCCGATCCGTCATGATCGTTGTCGGATGCTTTCCACCTCTTTGCTTCAATGAAAGTCCGAAACAACCATTTGAATGTTTCGTGGTTTCATCTCGAAATCGATGCACACCCAAATATGCACGTGAGTCCATGTCCCGTAATCCCAAGCAAATGGTGCGAATGGCATACGGTATTTGTTTGTTAGGTAGGTTGTGTCGAAGCTAACACAATCTCCAAACTCCCGGAAATATCTAACGACCTTGCATCAGTCCAAAAAATACATTTGACTTTATTTTCACCGTCGGCAAGGAACTTGTAGTAGAAATTGGGATCCTCTTCTTTCTTCTTATTGAAGTACACAAGAGCTTGCATCATGTCGTTCTGATTCGTCTCCCTTTTGATCTTGCTTCTATAGTTGATGATATCTCTGTCCCTATACGGCGTTGCTGCAAGCCCACCTCGGAGGAATGACAAGATGTACATCATTGTTTTTGTCGGTAGGTTGCATTCATTGAGTGTCCGTATCATTCTTTTTCTTGATCTGTCATATGCTTGTGCACCCCGAAAAATCTTGCCCCAAAGTCAATGGATGATTATGCTCAAGTATTAGCTTTGTAACCGCTTGACCCCCATTTCTTTCACTAATGACCATGCTACATTTGCAACCTGTTTTCACAAGCACATTTGTATCTCTTGTTGCGTAACTTCTTCTTCCCGTGTGTTTCCTTCCTTTGATGTTTTTTGCTTTCCTTGTCTATTGCACCTAAAGGTCTCTCTTATGACCTCTCGGTTTCTCTTTTTGCTACGTGTGCGAGCATGGTCGGCGAATTGCTGCAAATCCTTTTTTACCAAAGCATACTCATTGAAGAACTCGTATGCTTCGACGAGTTGGGAACTCCCGCCCCTCATATGGGATGTACTGATTCTGGAATTTCTTGAGACCCGCTTTGACTTGATAGCTTTTCATTTTCCGAGAAAGTTGTTCACATCTTGCTCATCCAAAAATTCATGCCCTTGTGCTGCCTCATCGTCTCTTTGTATCGCTATGTTGATTTCGGGTTTTGTGCTTGCTCTGTGTTCTCTTCATCCCCTTCTCCTTTTTCCTCCTCATCTTCTTCTTCAGAGACATATGTTTGATTTGGCACCACATCTTGCTCCTGTTGGAATGTTAATTAGTTTTGCTAGCATTAGCAATGTATCTGTATCTTTTTTCTAAAGATGAATTATGCTATGAGAAAAAAGAACATCTTACCTGACTATCATGGATGTGTTTAAACAGGTCAATGTCCCGGTGGTCTTCATCTTCTTCCTCTGCGCAGGCTCGTATTCTCAAGCTGCAGGTTATATAAGGTGCATGTCTCATTTTTTGTTGTTCAAGTTTTGTAGCTTTTTGTGTGAAAAACTAAATGTTTACAAGATCCATACCTCGGTATCCAAATTTGACATGGGTTGCTTATCAAATGGTGTATTGATGTCTCTTGTGAGGATTTCCTCATGCGATGTGAGGCTAGAGGTGTCCCCCCGTATTCTGCTGCTTCATCATTCACCCTACTCGTTGATATGATCATATTGTTCTGCAAATGAAATTATTAGCTTGCTTTTAAATCAATATTCATAGTTGCAGACATCATGATGAAAGTAAAATAAACTTTTTTACATAAATCGAAATTATCTTGAGCTGTTAAAAGTGCCGAATAGCTCTGTATGGGTACATCCATCATGATCATTGACAACTCATCATTTGCACCCCATGTGTTTGGATCTGTTGACATTATCTGCTGGAATAATTGACTGCAACTCATTTGAGGAAAATCAACAAAGTCTCCATGCAGATCAAATGCAGTAGTTGTAACATCGGATTGTGGCTGTGTACATTTTATTTGCGCCACCTCGTACCCCATGCTTGTGCCCTGCAATTATGGGGGGGAATATCCCATGTGTTGTTTTTTTCATTTATATTTGGTGTATGAAAAAAGAATAACAAGTAATGAGTAGTTATGTACCTGCCCAAGAAGCTGTCTACTTGAATGTTCTTTGTTGTTTTTTTGCACTTCCTCTGTTATCACACCTCCACTCGCTGCTGATTCCAGCAGCACAATGTGTTCTTTGCATTTGCTTTTACCTGGAAGTTGTTAAAATTTTAGCACACAATGGCTTGATCTTTTCATACTCTCTCTATGCAGCACAAACAAAGTGAATCATGAGGCCACTGTTACTAAGGTTAGTACCTAACTCTTTCTGTTTTGAGCTTTTTTTTTGTGGATGCATATTTTGTATGTTCTTGAGTAGTGCATTCCACTCATATATGTCAAAAATAGATGTCACTGTTACCATGTTTGTCTATTTTCTTGCTATACGAAGACCAACTCCAATACTAGTATACAACCCCCAAAGTACACACACACTAGTGCTCCCCATTTTGGTCAAGTTTTATGTCATCCTAAACAAAACAGATTTTGCCTATGTCAAATTTGTCAGGCCACACCAGCCCCCCTGTGCAACGATGCTGTGGGCACTTTTTTGGCAAGCATATTTGACTATCTCTGTTTTTCTGTGAAGGAATGAAAAACTTTTCAGCTATGAACAAGCTCAAGAAGGCGGCATTAAGGAGTTGGAATAATTTACTTTTTGTACTAATTGGTATGTGATTCTACACAAACCTGGGTCTATGTGGAGCCTAAAAGCTAAATCATCGTTTTCTGCTACTGTTAACATGCTGATCAAACAAAAAAAAAAGTTTCTATACTTTTGGGTTTCTCTCTACTTATACTAGCCTTGATGTAACAAGAAATAGATTAATAAATTTTTGACTGATCAGCATGCCAAAAAATTTTGGTTTTCTCTGTAACAAGTAGATGCAAAGAAACAGTCGCACCCCTATCAACACTAACAAATTTTTTCTGTTTGGCTTTTTGTTAAGAACACATCTATAGTTCTGTTTTTTTGCCAAATTACAGGGTTTCTGATGTCTACAAGAACAGAGGGGAGAATGCAGAATGTACAACATCAGATTTGGGGTGGGGGGTGAGGGGGCGGTGGAGACAACAGATGAAACAAGAATTTTCAGTATAGATGCGTACCTTTATTTGCAATCCCTTGTTTTTCTGGGTGTATTTCTTCTCCAGCCGCCATGTGTTCTTTTCCCCGTTCTCCCTCCCCCGATCTGTTTCTTTCTTCTTCTTCAAGAAGGTCTCGATCTATATTTCGGCGTCCCCACGGGGTGTTACCTCGCTTTCTTTTTTTTTTGCGGCTTTTTCTTTAACGGGTCGGGGGGCTTTTCAGCCCGGTAACGAAAACTCGACAGATTTGGTTGTTCCGTAATCTGTTGATTTTTTTTTTTGTGGTTGTCTCCCTACGTGGCTGATTTGTAGGCGACAGATTTGTGGACAAAAAATCTGTCTACAGATATATAAAGGGTCCTTATATATTTATATAAATCTTGGACAATTCCTTTATTAATTGTATCCAAATCTTAACCTTCTCATCACTGATTTCGCGTGTTCCTGTATTTGACGCTCGCCTCTTTTCATAGATCTCGTTTTTCTGCCTTCATGGAAAGGCAGGCCTGCCACTTTGGTTGGCAAAAAGAAAAAGACAGCATTACAACCTTTTGTCACATCCCAAAAAAAAAATATTCCATGGAACTGATCACAGGACCTCCCATCCATCATGAACGCAACGCAACTCTGTTTTCTAATCCATTCCCCCTGCTTAGGTGTCCAAGGGATTACGATTAAAGTATCTCAAACCAATTGTTGGAGTGGTAACGCGACTATTGTTTAGTACACCGGACAGTGTGCGCACGCGTTCAGTGATGGCGAACTGGTGGTGGTCCACGCGTTTTTTACACATATAGTATACGGCGGCTCAGTAGACGCGTCACGCGTACTAGGCTATGAAGTATTTTAAGGCACCGAGGGATTTGTTCGTGTACACGTCCACACATTGCTAAATTAAAAAAAAAACAATTGCTCGATCTATGAGCGGTGGAGCCAATAGGACTAGGGGCAGGTGGTTCGACGTGAACACTCAACAGTGAACTTTTGTCGTCGCAAAAAAAAAAAAAAGGTGAACATTTTGTAATGTTTCCGCGTTGTGAGGTCCAATTTATTTGAGATTAATTATGCTGATTTTGGTACAAATAACATTTGTTAAAGAAGCAAAAAAAAAAAATAGAATTTCTTTTCTTTGAAACTAGTTTCACAAAGCAGGCTCTTTATTTGAAAAGCAAAGGGTTTTTTTCAATATAAGCCAAGAATAATTCTTATGACATCATATCAATAAAACTGGATACATTATACGGTATTCTTTTTTTTGTAATTCATACTCTATCTCTGTCCCAAAAAGAATGTGATTCTCCTTTTTCGAAGAGTCAAACAATTTCGAATGTAACCGAAATTATATAATAAACTGTAAATATTTATAATACAAAAGAAATAACAACAGATTAGTAACAGGATATATTTTCTTAATAAATCTCATTTGAGACATAAATTTAAATATTGATTATTATAAACTTGATCAAAGTTTAATCAAGTTGACTAACAAGATCTCATAGTTGCATTCTTTTTACGGCGGAGGGAGTACATTTTTAATGTGTTTTTTTATATAAATTTAGTCAATTTGATACTATTGAACTTAGTACTATACTCACTTAGATCTTCTCTTGCAAAGAAATAAGCAGGATATTTTTCTTGATAAATAACCAGAAAAAAATAAAAGAATGCAGCAAAATGCAAAAGCTTGGACACGTACAGCTGTAGCTAGTGGGCCCTGCACTGGGGAATTCACAGCGGTTAGCCAAGCCCATGCACCGAGCCCGAGGCCCACTGACCTGCCAGCCGAAGAACTGAAGAAGTGCCGGAAGGCGGCCCACCAGACAAAGGGAACGGGGACCACACTGCCACGCCGTGTCGCCGCCATCCACGTGGCCGGGGCACGTCGCCACGCCGACGGCCCACCCGATGCCACGCACCGCGCTCGTGCACGACGTCGCCGCGGACTGCAAAGGCTGGACGCTCATGCATGGCATGCATGCAGATGCAGTCGGGCGGCGGCATGGGGACGGAGGCTAGCTACCGCTGGGTGGTCGGCGGTAGCCGAACGGCGCATCGGTGGGGCGCCGGCCGGCAGGCGCTTGTGCGTGCCAGCTGCTGCCGGCTCACCGGCTCTTAGGCGAGCTGCAGCGGCGTCCGGCAAAGGTCCCTGAAGGAGACCTTTACAAGGAAATCGAGCTGCAGCGGGCTCCTGCAAAGGCTCCTCAAGCGTTGCGGAGGATGTCAGATCCGGTGTATTCCGGGGAGACGCAAAGGCTCCGCAACCGGACGTCGCGGGCCCGCACGAGGAGAGAGAAGGAGCGGGGGGAGAGAGGAGGCCGCGGCCGTGTCCGCTTCAGCCCCAGATCCGCCGCCGGCGAGTCTGGATCAGCAAGCCGGCGAGGTGGAGGACGAGGCACCGCCCGCTCGCTGGAGACGCCGCTAGCTCGCCTCGAGCTGCTCCGCAGCGGCACGCACGAGGTCCGCTCCTCCTCGCCGCCGTGCCAGGCGGGGCCGCCGGCTGCGGCTCCTGCTTCTCGGCCGGTGGAGGTCGGGCCGGCGGTGGAGCTCCGGGCGCGAGATGGAGGAGGGAGCTCGCAGAGGAGAGAGAGAGGGAGGGACGCCATGGGAGTTCCGCCGGGGAGGACCGAGGTCGCGAACCGCCGCCCGCTGGGGAGGGCTGGTGTAAGGTCCTAGATGGCTAGAGGGGGGTGAATAGCCTATAAAAAATTCTACAAACTCACTAAGCAAACTTCGTTAGATACACAAACGGCGGAAAGCAAGTTTTGCTTAGCCTACTAGATGTTGCAAGCCTCCTATCCTAATAATTCTAGTAGGTGATCACTAGCACAAACAATAGCTACCGCAAGTGATCAAGAGTTCTAGCCACGGGATTTAATCTACACAAGGAGTGGTTCCCGACCGACCACACAAGCAATTCTACCCACGGGATTTAGTCTACACAAGATGTGGTTCCCAACCGACCACGCAAGCAATTCTACTTTGCAAGAATGTAAACAAAGTAATGCAAGAGAGGATGAGACTTGTTATACCGACGCGTCGAGTCGAGGTTTGAAAGGCCCTTGTTTGGTTTTGATAATTGAGTGACAACTTTAGGTGGACTAACATGTGTGATGATTGAGATACACAGGAGTTAGTTCACAAGCACATGTGTGTGAGCAACATATGCCATGGTGGAGATGGTTTGGAGATGTTGTGAGGCTCAACACATGAGTTGATGAAGGAGCTCATTGCAAATGAGACATGACATGGAGTCATGTGACCAAGAGGTGAAGATCAAGATGAGGCTTGGCTTGATGGACCGGTTGCAAGTGTGAAGGGCAAGTTGAGGCTGTGAAGCGAAGGACCATGCGATGGTGAAGCTTGGGCAAGACTTGGCGCCGATGGACCGACGCAACGGTGAAGAGCAAGTGAGGTCAAGATCGATGGACCAAGAGTGTCACATGATGATATGAAGTGGATCATATCATTTGATGATCGTGTCGTGCATGCGGTGCATTGGCACAATGGAGGATGACGGTGGAGATGGAAATGCGCAAGGCAAAGGTATAACCTAGGGCATTTCATTTCACCGGTCTAAGGTTGAGTAGAGAAGTACTTGACCGGATTTAGGATAGATGGCCGTACTATCAAGAGGGGTAATCTTGTTTGCATATCGGTCATCTAGTGCCACTTGAGCGATCTAACATTGCGATGTGCTAGGATCGAGTGGCGTTGTGAGAAGAAGAGAAAATCCTTTGAAAATGATTGTAAAAATGCTAACACACAAGCACATGGAGTTGTACACTTGGTGGTGTTGGCACATTTACAAAGGTGGCGTTTTGGACGCGCTGTGGTTTGCAGGGTTGAGTTGGGCTTGGGCCCCTCTCTCCCTCCCGCCGCGCTTGCGAGGCGGGATTCGGCGCTTTTGGAAAAATTGGAGGCATATTTTCCATTGCGCCGGATGCAAATTGTTGTTGGAAACATACTATCCATGGTGATCAAGTTGGTATACTTGTTGGATAGCATGGTGGAGAAGTTGGCGTTGCGACGCGGTGGAAACGACGGAGTGTGCTCCCGAAGGCACCGGACGCGCCTTGAGGAGCACCGGACGCGTCCGGCGCTTGATGGACGTCGGCGCGGCTGGAGGGGGCCGTAGGCGGCGGACGCCGGGGTGCCGAGTCCGGCGAGCCCCGGGACGCGGAACGAAAGTTCCGCGGCGGCGAGGGCCACCGGACGTGGGCCGCCCCGGACGCAAGCGACGCGGGCCGGACGGGGGCGGACGCACGCGGCGGACGCGCGCGTTCAGCGTTCGGCGTCCGGCGCGGAGTTTGCGAGTGCGTTTTTGAGTGAGCCGTTGGGCGGCAACGGGCGATTTCAAACGGCTAGTACACGTGGCTTGATGCGGGTGCGTCGAGGCCGGGTGCGTGCGTCCGGCGGTGGAGGCCGGACACGTCCGCGCTCGTGTTTCGGTTGCCGAGGTGGCAACGGCTAGTTTCAGCCCTTGGGGATATATACGTGGTTTGGCCGGGCGTGGCCGGTTCCGAGCACGCCCGGCTATGTTGCCTTGTGTGGTGGTGCTTGGAAGCCCTCTAACTCACATATGCTTGGTAGTGACCATCCGATAGTGTGAGAAGAGCGATTCTATTGCGAGTGCTTTGTGAGATTGCATTTGTGGCACTAGGTGGTTGTGTTGCAAGCCGGAGAGCTTGTTACTCTTGGAGGTTGCCACCTCCTAGACGGCTTGGTGGCAAGTGGCTCCGTGGTAGCACGCATGGAGATACGGTGCTCCGGAGAAGAGATTGTGAGAGGTTCGGTGCTCACCTCGCGGGGATCGCGAAGAGTAGCCTTATTGGATTGCGCGTGTCATTGAGTTACCACCCTTGTGTGTGTGGGTTTGCTCGGTGCCTTGAGGGGCTCACTTGAGAGTGGTGTCTTGCGGTGCCTTGCGGGGCGTGCCTTGAGGGGCAAGTGACTTGAGGGTCACACCGAATAACCATCTAGGTGAAAAGACCGGAGGAACCACCGAAGGTGTTGGTCGACACAACAGGACGTAGCTTGGGGGCAACCAAGTGAACCTGGTGAAAAATCGCCGAGTCATCTTGTGTCCACACTTCGCGGTGGTTTGCAATCTCTTTCACAAGCTTTGTATTTACTCTCCTTACATTTTTATATAGCTTGTGTAGTTGCTCTTGTGGTTAGTTAGCTTGAGTAGCTTGTTAATCACCTTCTTGCTTGTGTAGCTAAGAAGTAGAGTAAGTTGCCTTGCTTAGCTTGTGTAGTTAAGTAAGTTTGAGCTCTTGGGTTTAGCTTGTGTGGCTTTGTCTTTGAGCAACTAGTGAGCTTAGGTTGGCTTTGTGCTTTTGCTCATTAGAATTGTGTAGGTGCACACCCAGTTGCTAAAGTACTAGTTGCTTAGGTTTGTGTGACCTTGCAAGCTAGACTTGTTTAGTGTGCACTAGCTAGATTGGCACCTTGCTTGCTTGTTTTAGGATCTTTTACAAGGTGCATCTAGGGTGATAGTTAGAGGGGTGAAGTCTTGGCTAGGCCGATAGATTTAATTCCGCACTTATATCGGTTAGCCAGAGCGATTAGTTTTAAAAAGGACTATTCACCCCCCCTCTAGTCCGCCATCTCGACCTTACAAGGTTGCCAATCACCAAGAGAATGAGCAATCAATCACAATCGGCAACACACAATCGATGACGACCAATCACCGGGAGACAAAGATGAACACAATTGTTTATCCCCGGATGTTCACTTGGGCACCGCCAAGCTACGTCACCCGTTGTGTCGACCAACACCTAGTTCCTCGGTGTGACCCACAAGTCACTAGCCCCTCAAGGCTCGCCCCGCAAGGCACCACAAGACACCACTCTCAAGCGAGATACTCAACGACACGCGCAATCCACTAGGATGCTCTTCGTGATCCCCACGAGGTGAGCTCAAACCTCTCACAAATCAACCGGAGGTGGCCAAGAACAATCACCTTCTCTTGCCAACGCCTCCAACAATCTCCAAGCCGGCTAGGAGCGGTACTCTCCAAGAGTAACAAGAAATCCACCGGCTAAACCACCCACAAGTGCCACTAGAATGCTCTCAGGCAATGCAATGCACTAGGTGATTCACTCAATCTCACTTAGGATGAACAACCAAGCAAGGGAGAAGAGTGGGAGAGAGTCTCTTAGCTCAAAGAATGCACAAGGGATGAGAAATGGCCAAGAGACCTCCCCAAGGGCCGGCCACCTTCTATTTATAACCCCTCAAACAAATGTGACCGTTACCCCCTCGGGAGGCCGAGCAAGCACGCGCCGGACGCGTCGCCGCAAACCGCCGGGACAGCGTCCGGCGCTTCTTCTCGCGCGGCCCGAGGCGGCCGTTGGCGCCGCGGACAACCGTGCGTCGCCACGTGGGCGTCGCGCCGCTGCGTCCGGCGCACGCCACGGTCGTCCGCGCCGCGTCCGCTCGCAACGCCGAGCTGCGGAACTTTTCGTTCCGAGTCCGGCGTGCGCCGGACGCGGCACCCCGCGTCCGCCGCCTTGAGCCGAGCCACCGGCATTGCGCCGTCTTCCACCGCGCCGGACAAAGCATAGTAAACACGCCGAGTCCGCCGCTGCGTCCCGCCGCGTCCGACGAACATCTTCGCAGAGCCACCACCTCGCGCCATGCCACAATGCGCCGGACGCGTCCGGCGCCTCCTGCAGATGCTGCCTTTCGCCGTGTCGTCGATCCAAATTCTCAGACATGCTATCCAACAAGTACACCAACTTAATCAACAGGGATAGCATGATTTCAACCAAAATTTGCATCCGGCGCAATAGAAAATATGCATCCATTTTTCCCAAAGGAGAGGGACCCAAACCCATCTCTACCCTGCAAACCACAGCGCGCCCAAACGCCACCTTTGTAAATGTGCCAACACCACCAAGTGTACATCTCCATGTGCTTGTGTGTTAGCTTTTCACAATCATTTCCCAAAGGTTAGGTTAGCTCACTAGGCCCTACATGCAATGCACTTCATGAATTCACCTAGTGGCACCCGTGTGTCGAATAGCCGATAGGACTTCCCCTCTTAATAGTGCGGCTATCGATCCTAAACCACTCACACCCTCTATGGTGTCTTGAGTGCAAAACAAAATGGCCCTAATGGTTATACCTTTGCCTTGAGCCCATTTTGTTCCTCCAAATGATATGAACACTTCACACCATCATGTGACCGTCTCGATCCATCGATCTTGACTTCACTTGCCCTTCACCGTGCATCGGTCCATCGGCGCCTAGTCTTGCCCGAGCTTCACCATCGCATGGTCCTTCACTCCGAAGCCTCGACTAGCCCTTCACCTTCAACACCGGTCCATGGAGCCAAGCATCGTCTTGATCTTCATCTTTGATCACATGACACGTGTCATGCTTCATATGCATTAAGCTCATCATGTGGACAACCTTTCTCTAAATCAACCACTTAGATAAACAAGGTTAGTCCTAGGTTTCATCAATTAGCCAAAACCAAACTAGGGACTTTCAGCTGGGCCCGCGCCGTCGCCCCCGCCGTCCGCGCGCTCTCGCTCGTCGCCGTGGGGCCGCACGCCGCCATGGCTCGCCGAGCTCCCCACCATGGCCGGCCACGCGAGGAGGAGGAGGGGCGGCGGTGGCGTGGAGATGGGGGAGCCGGGGCGCCGGCGAGCCGCGGCCGCGTCGGGGCGAGCCCGAGGCCGCCGCGCCCGTGGCCGCCGAGGCCGGCGGTGCGCGAGGCCGGCCCGCCTGCTCCGCCATGGCCGCCAGAGGCCGGCGCGCTCGAGAGGATAAGGAAGAGAGAGAGAAAAGGAAAGGGAGGAGAAAAAGAAAAAAAGAAAAAAAAATTAATATGTGGGCCCCACGATGGTATTGAGTAAACTGTAAAGGATTCATGAGTGCGGGAGAAACAGGGATAGATGAGAGAATCACGATGACTAGGACGGAATATTCCCTTTAGAGGAATATATTGAGGATGTATGAGTGCGGGTAGCCTTACGTGCATGCGTGCGTGTGCACGGCACTGCAAGCCGAGGAATCGCCGACCCAACAAAGACGCAACCTGGATTGATTAGTCCACGAGAGCCCACACGCACGGCCACTGATCGCGCCGCCGCGCGCCATCCACGTCGCTCGGTGGGCGCCGCTCGCCACGCGCGCGCGCGCCGCCATCCGCGTGTGCACGCTCATGCATGCATGCACACGCACGCTACGACCATTGGCTCCTCGCTCGATCGCCGGCCGGCCGCCGCCCGCCCTCGGCGCATCGCATCGGGACGGGCGCGCCCGGCCGGCGTGCGTGCCGTGCTTGCCCGGCTAATCCGAGGTGCGTGGTGACTCGGATGCATCTTGCGCACCACGTGCGCATGCGGGCACGGAAAGAAACCGGATCAGTTCATACTACGTCACACGTGTGTACTCCTCGATAAAACTATAAGAGTGTTGCCCATGCTATGCTAGCTTAACTCTTGAGAGTCTTGACCTATTGTGTTTGCATCAGCGGCTATGTAGTATTGTTTTCACCTAGTGGCACCCGTGCGTCGAATAGCCGATAAGACTTCCCCTCTTAATAGTGCGGCTATCGATCCTAAACCACTCACACCCTCTATGGTGTCTTGAGTGCAAAACAAAATGGCCCTAACGGTTATACCTTTGCCTTAAGCCCATTTTGTTCCTCCAAATGATATGAACACTTCACACCATCATGTGACCGTCTCGATCCATCGATCTTGACTTCACTTGCCCTTCACCGTGCATCGGTCCATCGGCGCCTAGTCTTGCCCGAGCTTCACCATCGCATGGTCCTTCACTCCGAAGCCTCGACTAGCCCTTCACCTTCAACACCGGTCCATGGAGCCAAGCATCGTCTTGATCTTCATCTTTGATCATATGACACGTGTCATGCTTCATATGCATTAAGCTCATCATGTGGACAACCTTTCTCTAAATCAACCACTTAGATAAACAAGGTTAGTCCTAGGTTTCATCAATTAGCCAAAACCAAACTAGGGACTTTCAATCTCCCCTTTTTGGTAATTGATGACAACCTCAACAAAGATGATTTTATAATAAAGATTTTGAACTTGTCATACTTGTCCAATCATTAAGCTCACAAGAGAAATTTGGACAACTATAGCAAGTTCGGTTTTGGTAGTATTGCTCCCCTACATATGTGCATAGAGTTTGGATTTGAAGCTTTGCACATATGCATGGATAGAAGTGTGGGGAGAGTAATTCTACCAAAATGATGCTAAGGTGTAAGAAATGGACCTTTGAAGCGTGATACCAATCGGAGTTGCCTTTTACACCATCCTTAGCACCATATAGTAATTAGACATCCATCAAAAACTCAAGAACCCCGTGAGATCAACATTATAAGCAAAGTTCTTGAACCACTTGTAAAGGCAAGGGGAGTCTAGTTACAACCTATGCATGCTAGTAGATCATTTCATCATACAAGTCCTATACTAGCATTGCACCACACAAGCAAGGAGACACCACTTGTATAAAACTTTAAAACTAGGTGCCATGAGCAAGTCATATGAGAATGCACAAACAAATGCAATGACTTGTTCATGGGCTTGCTCCCCCTACTTGTGTGCATCAAAATTTTATTTTATTTACCCCTTTATCATGTTCAATCATCTTTTTCTCTCCCCCTTTGTCAACAATTGCCCAAAAATGGGATCAAATTATGGAGAGAAAAGGACTTTGATGGAGTAAACAAAAACTTTAGTCAAAATTGGTTCAATCTAGACCACTTGCCAAAGATATTTAATTTGGTTTGAACCAAAGACAAGCTTCTTCACACCTCATGACAAGGGTTATCTTGCCTATGTTGAATTAAACACTTGTAGCAAATATTCTAGATTCAACACTAGGATTGCAAGCCCACAAACATGTCATATGTCACCACTAGATCAAGCAAAGCATAGAAGCAATAGTGGTAAACATATATACAACAAACACATTTGATTTAACATGAATGCTCCAAATGCACCTTGTATGTCTACATGTGCTACCACAAGAATAATCCTAAGAATGAATGACATGTCACACAATGGTACCTTGCTTTGTCGAAGGAGAGGCATGTCAATAATTGGTGGGGTGCATTCAACACATGTTTGAGAAGTCAAGAATGTTCAACTCATTCCTTAGCTTGCAAAACCTTCTTTCATCAAGTGGCTTGGTGAGTATATCGGCAAGTTGATCATCGGTGCCCACATTTTCAATGGAAATGTCACCCTTTTGTTGATGATCTCTAATGAAATGATGCCTTATGTCAATGTGCTTTGTTCTTCCATGTTGAACCGGGTTTTGTGTCATCTTGATTGCACTCTCATTATCACAAAATAATGGCACATTCTTGAAATTGATGCCATAATCCTTCAAAGTTGACTTCATCCAAAGCAATTGTGCACAACAACTCCCCGCACTAACATATTCAGCTTCGGCGGTAGAGATTGCCACACTATTTTATTTCTTTGAGGACCATGACACAAGTGATCTTCCAAGAAGTTGACATGTACCACTTGTGCTCTTTCTATTGATCTTGCAACCACCATAGTCGGAGTCCGAATATCCAATCAATTCAAACTTTGACCCCTTGGGATACCACAATCCAACATCTCTTGTTTGCTTCAAGTACCTCAATATTCTCTTTGCGGCCGTGAGATGACTCTCTCTAGGTGAGGCTTGATATCTAGCACACATGCAAACACTAAACATGACATCCGGCCTTGATGCGGTGACATAGAGTAGGCTTCCAATTAATGACCGATAATCCTTTTGATTTACCATATTGCCATCATGATCACTATCAAGATTCCCATTGGTGCCCATTGGAGTTGAGATTGGCTTTGCATCTTGCATCCCAAACTTCTTCAACATGTCCCTTATGTATTTCCCTTGACTCACAAATGTCCCATTCTTCAATTGCTTGACTTGAAGACCAAGGAAATAGCTAAGTTCACCAATCATGGACATCTCAAACTCTTTTTCCATCATTTCACCAAATTCTTCACAATAAGCTTGATTTGTTGATCCAAAGATGATATCATCAACATATATTTGCACAATGAAGAGATCATTACCAATCTTCTTGGTGAATAGAATAGTATCAACCTTGCCCATTGTGAACCCCTTGGAGTGAAGAAAAGTCTTCAATCTCTCATACCATGCTCTAGGTGCTTGCTTCAAGCCATACAAGGCTTTCTTCAACTTGTATACATGGTTGGGCTTCTTCTCATCTTCAAAACCGGGAGGTTGTTCAACATATACTAGCTCATTGATGATCCCATTGAGAAATGCACTCTTGACATCCATTTGATATAACTTGATGTTGTGGGCACATGCATAAGCCAATAGAATCCTTATTGCTTCCAATCTTGCCACGGGAGCATATGTTTCATCATAGTCATGACCTTCAACTTGAGTGTAACCTTGTGCAACTAGTCTTGCTTTGTTTCTAATCACAACACCATCTTGATCTTGCTTGTTCTTGAAAACCCATTTGGTTCCAATGACATTGTGATCCTCCGGCCTCTCAACTAACTCCCACACATCATTTCTTGTGAAGTTATTGAGCTCTTCTTGCATTGCCATGATCCAATCGGCATCATCCAAGGCTTCCTCAATTTTCTTTGGCTCTTTGGTTGACATAAATGATGCATACTCACAAATCATAGCCACTCTTGATCTTGTTTGCACACCACTTCTAATATCACCAATGACACTATCAATTGGGTGATCTCTTGCAACATGTTGTGGTTGTAGCACTTGCACTTGATTGCTTGAACTTGGTTGATCACTTGGCTTGTCTTCATTTGATGAACTAGCACCATGATCTTGCACTTGAGCATTGCTAGCTTGCCTCAATGGAGAATTGAGCACTTCATCTTTATCATCTTGCACATCAATCACTTGCTTTGCTCTAATGTCCCCAATGTCCATGTTCTTCATAGCTTCAACCAATTGAGTTCCACCAACATCTTCTAGATTCTCATCTTCATCTTGTGACCCATTGGTTTCATCAAATTGCACATCATGGACTTCTTCTAGAATGCCACTTGAGTTGTTCCAAACTCTATAAGCCTTGCTTGTAGTTGAATAACCGAGTAGGAACCCTTCATCACATCTCTTTTCAAACTTTCCCAATCTAGTGCCCTTTCTCAAGATGTAGCATTTGCAACCAAACACTCTAAAATAGCCAATGTTGGGCTTTCTTCCATGAAGTAACTCATATGGGGTCTTCTCTAGCAAAGTATGACAATAGAGCCTACGATGTAGTAACATGCCGTGTTGATTGCTTCATCCCAAAATGATTGACTAACATTGTACTCATGAAGCATTGATCTAGCCATATCAAGCAATGTTCTATTCTTCCTCTCAACTAGGCCATTTGATTGTAGAGTGTACTTGGCCGAGAATTGATGACCAATGCCATAGTGATCACACAATTCTTCCATTCTTGTATTCTTGAACTCACTCCCATTGTCACTTCTCACTTTCTTGATTCTCATGTCAAACTCATTGTGAACTCTAGTGAGAAAAGTCTTGAAGGTGTCATACACTTCACTCTTGTCTCTAAGAAAGAATACCCATGTGAATCTTGTGAAGTCGTCCACTATGACAAACCCATACTTGTTGCCACCAATACTTGTGTATGTAGTTGGTCCAAATAGATCCATGTGCAACAACTCAAATGCCTTGCATGTGCTCATTATACTCTTCTTTGGATGTGAACTTCCAACTTGCTTCCCGGCTTGACATGCACTACACAACTTGTCCTTCTCAAATACAACATCTTTCAAGCCTTCAACAAGATTGTGTTGTGTGAGCTTCTTCAATTGTTTCATGCCAACATGCCCAAGCCTTCTATGCCAAAGCCAACCCAAACTTGATTTTGATATCAAACATGTTGTCAAAGAAGCTTCACTAGTATTGAAATCAACAAGATAGAGATTCTCATATCTAAAGCCTTTGAACACCAAGTTGGAGCCATCAAGAGAAACTACCTCAACATCATTTGCTCCAAAGATGCACTTGTAGCCTAGATCACAAATTTGTGCCACCGAGAGAAGATTGAAATCCAAGCTTTCAACTAGCATCACATTGGAGATACTCATGTCATTTGATATTGCAATCTTGCCCAAACCAACAACCTTGCCTTTCTTGTTATTGCCAAAAGTAATTGACTCAATTCCACTATCATTCTTCTTAATTGAATCAAACATTCTTGATGTGCCGGTCATGTGTTGAGAACACCCACTATCAATAATCCAATGCCTTCCTCCGGCTTTATAATTCACCTACAAGCAAATCAATGAAGCTTAGGTACCCATTTTTGTTTGGGTCCTTGTAGGTTAGTAACTAAGCTCTTTGGTACCCAAATTGCCTTCTTCTTTGGGCCTACAATGGGTGTACCAACAAACTTAGCTTGCACACCTTTCACACCCTTGGTAAGCACATAACAAGAATCAAAAGGTCTAGCATTGTCAAGTTTCTTGTTTTGTTGCTTCTTGTTGCAATTTTGCTCTAGGTGCCCAACTTGCTTGCATCTATAGCAAAACCGACCATTGCTCTTCACAAAGCTAGGCTTTGGAGTTGCAAAGGCCGACTTGCCCTTCTTGGGGTCATAGCCCAATCCCTCTTTGTTAAGAGAGAACCTTTGGCTACCCAAGCACTTTAGCAAGCGGGCCTCACCACCATAGGCTTTGCCTAAGGCATGAGTGAGCTCATCCACCTCCTTCTTGAGAGTCTCATTCTCAACCATAAGTGTAGCATCACAAGTGAAGCCATCACTAGTAGTAGAGGTAGAGTCGGTGGTGGTGGTGGATGATGTGCTACAAGAAGGGTTAGCATTTGTCATGATGATAGGTTGATAAAATGACTCATCAGTGATGTCACAAGTAAGACCTATATCACATGATGCAACCACCACTTTCTTTGCTTGTTGCTCAAGTAGAAGTGAGTGAGCCTTTTCAAGCTTAGAGTGAGCATCACCAAGTTTCTCATGGTCTACCACTAGACTCTCATGAGTGGTCATAAGCTCACCTAGGACTTTCTCAAGTATTTCTACTTTCATTGAAAGCTTCTTGCACTCCTTTTCCTTGGCAATAGCTATATCTCTAGTTTCTTGCATCAAGTCATATAATTGATCCTTAGTCGGTTCATCATCATCATCAACATTATCAACATCGTGAGCATATTCCATCTCACTATCATCATCACTATCATCATATTGTACCTTTGTTTCCTTGGCCATGAAGCATGATGGTGATGTAGAGAATAATGAAGACTTCTTGTTGATGGCAATGGAAGCCATAGCCTTGTTGCTTGAATCTTCATCTTCATCATCATTGTCACTTTCCCAAGTGACCACAAATGCACCATTCTTGCCCTTCTTGAGTGTCATCTTGGCCTCATGCTTCTTCTTCTCAAATTTGCCCTTGTTGTAGTTCTTCTTCTTCTCATATGGGCATTCGGCTTGTAGATGCTCGGTGCTATCACAATTAAAGCACTTTCTTGGTTGGTCTTGCTTCTTGAAGTTGTTCCTCTTGAAGCCGCTTCTCTTGATGAACATGTGGCCCATCTTCTTCACCACAAGAGCAAGTGCCTCATCATCAATCAAAAAAGCCATCTTCCTCATTGGTTTCTTCTTCTTCAAAGATTGGTGCTTTGCCCTTGGAGGATGTGGCTTGGAATGCACGGTCTTCTTCTTCTTCTTCTCCTCTTCCACCTTCTCATCATCTTGATCAAATTTGTCATATGTCAAGACTTCACCAAGCAAATCATTTGGCTTCTTATTTTCAAGCCCATCTCTTTGTAGCATTAGCTTCAACATCTTGAAGCTCTTCGGCAAGCAAATCAAGAACTTGTGACAAAAGTCTTCATCTTTTGTCTTGTGCCCCAAACTCTTGCGATCATTCACAATCACTTGTAGACGATGAAACATTTCAATGATTGTTTCATCCTCCTTCTTCTTGAAGTTCTCGAACTCACTCTTGAGTCCATATAGCTTGGAACTCTTCACAACCTTGGTGCCCTCATAGGTCTCACCCAACCTAGTCCACACTTCACTTGCAAGCTCCAAATCCTTGATTCCCTCAAACACCTTTGTATCAATGCCATTGTATAGGGTGTTGAGAGCCATTCTATTGCATGTGATGTTGGCTTTGTCTTCATCAGTGAGATGATCATTATCAAGTATGGCATAGTCATGCAATGTAACTTGCAACACTCTCTCTTGTATCGAACCAAGATACATGATCATCTTTCTCTTCCAATGGTCAAATGAGCTAACTCCATCAAACATAGGCGGTTTGCCCCCAACATGGTTGAACACAATTTAAGCCATCTTAACACCATAGGATGTTAAGCCTTGCACTAAAACGGTGACCTCGGCTCCGATACCACTTATAAGGTCCTAGATGGCTAGAGGGGGTGAATAGCCTATAAAAAATTCTACAAACTCACTAAGCAAACTTCGTTAGATACACAAACGGCGGAAAGCAAGTTTTGCTTAGCCTACTAGATGTTGCAAGCCTCCTATCCAAACAATTCTAGTAGGTGATCACTAGCACAAACAATAGCTACCTCTAGTGATCAAGAGTTCTACCCACGGGATTTAATCTACACAAGGAGTGGTTCCCGACCGACCACACAAGCAATTCTACCCACGGGATTTAGTCTACACAAGATGTGGTTCCCGACCGACCACGCAAGCAATTCTATTTTGCAAGAATGTAAACAAAGTAATGCAAGAGAGGATGAGACTTGTTATACCGACGCGTCGAGTCGAGGTTGCCAATCACCAAGAGAATGAGCAATCAATCACAATCGGCAACACACAATCGATGACGACCAATCACCGGGAGACAAAGATGAACACAATTGTTTATCCCCGGATGTTCACTTGGGCACCGCCAAGCTACATCACCCGTTGTGTCGACCAACACCTAGATGGTTCCTCGGTGTGACCCACAAGTCACTAGCCCCTCAAGGCTCGCCCCGTAAGGCACCGCAAGACACCACTCTCAAGCGAGACGCGGAACAGAAAGTTCCGCGGCGCTGAGGGCCACCCGGACGCGGGCCGCCGGACGCAGGGCAGACGCGGGCCGGACGCGGGGCGGACGCACGCGGCGGACGCGGCGCGTTCACTGTTCAGCGTCCGGCGTAGGTTTACTGAGTGCGTTTCTGAGCGAGCCGTTGGGCGGCAACGGGCGATTTCAAATGGCTAGTACACGTGGCTTGATCTGGTGCGTCAGACGCGGGTCTGTGCGTCCGGCGGTGGAGGCCGGACACGTCCGGCGCTCGTGTTTCGGTTGCCCGAGGTGGCAACGGCTAGTTTCAGCCCTTGGGGCTATATATACGTGGTTTGGCCGGCTGTGGCCGGCCGGGCCGAGCACGCCCGGCTATGTTGCCTTGTGTGGTGGTGCTTGGAAGCCCTCTAACTCACATATGCTTGGTAGTGACCATCCGATAGTGTGAGAAGAGCGATTCTAGTGCGAGTGCTTTGTGATATTGCATTTGTGGCACTAGGTGGTTGTGTTGCAAGCTGGAGAGCTTGTTACTCTTGGAGGTTGCCACCTCCTAGACGGCTTGGTGGCAAGTGGCTCCGTGGTAGCACGCGTGGAGATACGGTGCTCCGGAGAAGAGATTGTGAGAGGTTCGGTGCTCACCTCGCGGGGATCGCGAAGAGTAGCCTTATTGGATTGCGCGTGTCATTGAGTTACCACCCTTGCGTGTGTGGGTTTGCTCGGTGCCTTGAGGGGCTCACTTGAGAGTGGTGTCTTGCGGTGCCTTGCGGGGCGTGCCTTGAGGGTCAAGTGACTTGAGGGTCACACCGAATAACCATCTAGGTGAAAAGACCGGAGGAACCACCGAAGGTGTTGGTCGACACAACAGGACGTAGCTTGGGGGCAACCAAGTGAACCTGGTGAAAAATTGCCGAGTCATCTTGTGTCCACACTTCGCGGTGGTTTGCAATCTCTTTCACAAGCTTTGTATTTACTCTCCTTACATTTTTATATAGCTTGTGTAGTTGCTCTTGTGGTTAGTTAGCTTGAGTAGCTTGTTAATCACCTTCTTGCTTGTGTAGCTAAGAAGTAGAGTAAGTTGCCTTGCTTAGCTTGTGTAGTTAAGTAAGTTTGAGCTCTTGGGTTTAGCTTGTGTGGCTTTGTCTTTGAGCAACTAGTGAGCTTAGGTTGGCTTTGTGCTTTTGCTCATTAGAATTGTGTAGGTGCACACCCAGTTGCTAAAGTACTAGTTGCTTAGGTTTGTGTGACCTTGCAAGCTAGACTTGTTTAGTGTGCACTAGCTAGATTGGCACCTTGCTTGCTTGTTTTAGGATCTTTTACAAGGTGCATCTAGAGTGATAGTTAGAGGGGTGAAGTCTTGGCTAGGACGATAGATTTAATTCCGCACTTATATCGGTTAGCCAGAGCGATTAGTTTTAAAAAGGACTATTCACCCCCCCTCTAGTCCGCCATCTCGACCTTACAAGGTTGCCAATCACCAAGAGAATGAGCAATCAATCACAATCGGCAACACACAATCGATGACGACCAATCACCGGGAGACAAAGATGAACACAATTGTTTATCCCCGGATGTTCACTTTGGCACCGCCAAGCTACGTCACCCGTTGTGTCGACCAACACCTAGATGGTTCCTCGGTGTGACCCACAAGTCACCACTCTCAAGCGAGATACTCAACGACACGCGCAATCCACTAGGATGCTCTTCGTGATCCCCATGAGGTGAGCTCAAAACTCTCACAAATCAACCGGAGGTGGCCAAGAACAATCACCTTCTCTTGCCAACGCCTCCAACAATCTCCAAGCCGGCTAGGAGCGGTACTCTCCAAGAGTAACAAGAAATCCACCGGCTAAACCACCCACAAGTGCCACTAGAATGCTCTCAGGCAATGCAATGCACTAGGTGATTCACTCAATCTCACTTAGGATGAACAACCAAGCAAGGGAGAAGAGTGGGAGAGAGTCTCTTAGCTCAAAGAATGCACAAGGGATGAGAAATGGCCAAGAGACCTCCCCAAGGGCCGGCCACCTTCTATTTATAACCCCTCAAACAAATGTGACCGTTACCCTCGGGAGGCCGAGCAAAGACGCGCCGAACGCGTCGGCCGCAAACCGCCGGACGCGTCCGCGCTTCTTCCTCGCGCGGCCCGAGCCGACCGTTGGCGCCGCGGACAACCGTGCGTGCCGCCACGTGGGCGTCTGGCGGGCTGCGTCGGGCGCACGCCACGGCCGCGTCCGGCGCCGCGTCCGCGTCCGCAACGCCGAGCCGGAACTTTCGTTCGGAGTCCGCGTGCGCCGGACGCGGCACCCGCAGCGTCCGCCGCCTTGAGCCGAGCCACCAGCATTGCGCCGTCTTCCACCGAGCGGACCCGGACCCAAGACAATAAACACGCCGAGTCCGCCGCCTGCGTCCGCCGCGCGTCCGACGAACATCTTCGCAGAGCCACCACCTCGCGCCACGCCACAATGAGCCGGACGCGTCCGGCGCCTCCTGCAGATGCTGCCTTTCAACGTGTCGTCGATCCAAGTTCTCAGACATGCTATCCAACAAGTACACCAACTTGATCAACAGGCATAGCATGAATTCAACCAAATTTTGCCCTGCAAACCACAGCGCGCCCAAACGCCACCTTTGTAAATGTGCCAACACCACCAAGTGTACATCTCCATGTGCTTGTGTGTTAGCTTTTCACAATCATTTCCCAAAGGTTAGGTTAGCTCACTAGGCCCTACATGCAATGCACTTCATGAATTCACCTAGTGGCACCCGTGCGTCGAATAGCCGATAGGACTTCCCCTCTTAATAGTGCGGCTATCGATCCTAAACCACTCACACTCTCTATGGTGTCTTGAGTGCAAAACAAAATGGCCCTAACGGTTATCCCTTTGCCTTGAGCCCATTTTGTTCCTCCAAATGATATGAACACTTCACACCATCATGTGACCTTCTCGATCCATTGATCTTGACTTCACTTGCCCTTCACCGTGCATCGGTCCATCGGCGCCTAGTCTTGCCCGAGCTTCACCATCGCATGGTCCTTCACTCCGAAGCCTCGACTAGCCCTTCACCTTCAACACCGGTCCATGGAGCCAAGCATCGTCTTGATCTTCATCTTTGATCACATGACACGTGTCATGCTTTATTTGCATTAAGCTCATCATGTGGACAACCTTTCTCTAAATCAACCACTTAGATAAATAAGGTTAGTCCTAGGTTTCATCAATTAGCCAAAATCAAACTAGGGACTTTCAGCTGGGCCCGCGCCATCGCCCCCGCCGTCCGCGCGCTCTCGCTCGTCGCCGTGGGGCCGCGCGCCGCCATGGCTCGCCGAGCTCCCCACCATGGCCGGCCACGCGAGGAGGGAGGAGGGGCGCTGGTGGCGTGGAGATGGGGGCAGGGGCGCCGGCGAGCCCGCGGCCGCGTCTGGCGAGCCCGAGGCCGCGCGCCGTGGCCGCCCGAGGCCGGCGGTGCGCGAGGCCGGCCCGCTGCTCCGCCATGGCCGCCGAGGCCGGCGCGCTCGAGAGGATAAGGAAGAGAGAGAGAAAAGGAAAGGGAGGAGAAAAAGAAAAAAAGAAAAAAAATTAATATGTGGGCCCCACGATGGTATTGAGTAAACGTAAAGGATTTGAAATGAGTGCGGGAGAAACAGGGATAGATGAGAGAATCACGATGACTAGGACGGAATATTCCCTTTAGAGGAATATATTGAGGATGTATGAGTGCGGGTAGCCTTACGTGCACGCGTGCGTGTGCACGGCACTGCAAGCCGAGGAATCGCCGACCCAACAGCACGCAACTGGATTGATTAGTCCACGAGAGCCCACACGCACGGCCACCTGATCGCGCCGCCGCGCCGCCATCCACGTCGCCTGGTGGGCGCCGCTCGCCACGCCGCGCGCGCCGCCATCCGCGTGTGCACGCTCATGCATGCATGCACACGCACGCTACGACCATTGGCTCCTCGCTCGATCGCCCGGCCGGCCGCCGCCCCGCCCCTACGGCGCATCGCATCGAGGACGGGGCGCCGCCAGCCGGCGTGCGTGCCAGCTGCTGCCGGCTAATCCGAGGTGCGTGGTGACTCAGATGCATGCTGCGCACCACGTGCGCATGCGGGCACGGAAAGAAACCGGATCAGTTCATACTACGTCACACGTGTGTACTCCTCGATAAAACTATAAGAGTGTTGCCCATGCTATGCTAGCTTAACTCTCGAGAGTCTTGACCTATTGTGCTTGCATCAGCGGCTATGTAGTATTGTTTTCATTTTGTGTTGCCACGCACACGATCATGGCTGGTCCAAGGACTTATTTTCGATGGAATCTGTGGGGTTGGTAGCGGAAATGACTTTGTTTTTCATACCGACGTACACGTGGCAAACTTACCACTTCGATTTCTTCTTATATGCAAAAGAACATTGGAACATGAGGTCCTCCTTTCGTTCCTTCCCATGCAATATCTTGCGCTTTGCATCCAGCATTCCATTCCAGCTTAGCTGTCCACGTGAATTATTTGGATTCGAGATATCATCTTTTGCTGCTACGTGTCGGTTGCAGAGCCCAGCTGCACCTGCACCTCCACCTCCCGCCGGCCGCCGCCGCTCACGTGGGACGACGTGGGCACCTCGGTGGAGCGGTGGTCTGCCGTCACCGACCAGCATGCGCAGCCACGTAACTCCACCTGATTCAGTGCGCACGGCGCCGCCTGACCTGAACTGACTGTTTCTTTTTATTGAAAACTATCAAAAGAAAAAGCAATAAAAAATGGATGAAGGCCGCTAAACAGCTTGCTCTTGAAAAAGAAAAAACATCCGAAGTCACAAAAAAAAAAAAAACCAAGCCCAGGGTCAGGCTGGAAATAGTAAATAAACAACCAAAAAAAGGCCAAGCTTAGGAAATAAGAGAATAAAACAATAAAAAAAGGAAACCATGGAAAAATGATAAAAACTCGAAAAAGGTGAAGACTAAGAAATAAATCCGGGCAAGAAAAATGAACAACACCAAAACCAAAAAAAGGAAGTCTGGGGAGTGTCTGGGCAAGCAAAAAATATAGCAAAACCAGAAAAATTGGATAAGACCTGCCGGATTCAAACCGGGAAAAAAATTCAATGCAGCCGGCCTGTATTATCGCACCGTGCAGACCACCATTCAAATTTTGACTCGTGTCCAGCTTTCCCAGTCATATGTTGACACGTGTGCACCTAGCCTGTGTAGTGCTCCTCTCCATCCGCCTAGATTATCTCATAATCTATAAGAGCAAGTATTATGGTCATCGGCTCCAAGAGGACCCACGTCATGCGGACTGCCAAAAAATAGTGGCAGACCCCACCAATATTTAATACAAAGCTACAACGTGGAAGAATTGAAGTGGTCAAGAATCAGCCAGAGTGTATTTCGCCTGCTCAAAACGGGTGTTTTGCATGTCGCCCGCTTTCATCTCTCTCCTGCTTTCTCTCTCTGCCACGCCAGATTTAGCCTTCTCTTCGCCGGTTATAATACTTGCTCTAAAACGCGTTATCAGCTGATCGTGCGAGATTAACTGCTGGACCACGTGTCCTTCATCCGTGCTGGGCCTGCACCCTGCATCTGTGCAGGCCGACTGCATCAAATTTTCGGTCAAACAACTGAGCTGAGGTCTACTTTAAAAATTTGACATGACTTTATTTATTTCAATGGATCGGTCATGATTAACAGTACTACTTTCAGGACAAAAGGTTGAGGCGAGCACAAACGAGTTACAATGCCTTGAAACATTTTTTTTTTAGATAATGGATACGCATATCCGGCCTCTACATCCGAGGATGTACTGTACCAATTATTACAAAGTTTTCAAAGTAAACAAAGTGAGAAAGCCAAGGTCTTATAGAAACGACCGGACGCTAATTCAAACAATAACAATGCCTTGAAACATGAAAACATTCGGAATGAATAAAAATGATCTCTTATTAAAGAACATACATATATCTTTGAATATCACACCCGAAGAAGCTTTGGTCCATCTCTGATGAACGCACAACCTTCTGGAGCAGCAGCGAGTCACAGTCTCCAAGAGTTCACGAGATATATACCATGAGCCACAGTCGTTTCAAGAGCCTTCCAACATGTGATCGCTTCCGCCATCAAAGCATCATACACTTCAATTAGATTGCCGGCACTGGCAACCACAGCTTCCCCATAAGAACCTCGCCGCCATCAGAGCTTGGTGTATGTAACAGGACGGCGTGTAGCACCACTACAAACAGATCGAATGCGTCCAGGCCCAGGTGTTGTAAGCGCAAAGGCCGCGAATCTTGGTTTGCACCGGTGGATCGTGTTCGCTACGTGGGCCGGGCTCACCCTACTTGTCCAGCAATCAGCAGGCCGGCCCACGATGAGCGCGTTGGGCTGCAGGGGAGCCGTGGTTATCGGGCCATCCAGTCAGTGTCTATAGGCCGTACTGTGTCCGACCGACCGGCCCATTTAACTATCTACAGTACTACCTAAAGGACATAGCTCGCTGCTGCGGCTAAGAAGGCCGAAACAGGCCAGCAGGCCGAAAAGAATCACAGAGGAAATTCCTTCTCGATTTTTCAGAACCCAGTTTCAAAACCATTTGAAACATTTAGTCAGAACAAAAAAAAAAAAAAAAAAAGCTCAGAATGAATGCAAAACATGTATCCAGACTTGTATTTGTTACTAACTTAACCAAAATTATTATTTTCCTACGTTCCAATGCTCACGCAGTTGCATAGATAAATCAGTTTAAACTATTCTGAAAGGATGCAAAATTTTGGGTGTTACCGGGAAATGGATTGAAGATTCTGGGTGACACCAAAATTTCTTGTTCAATACTGAAAATAAAAATGGCCTGTCTCCAGAAATCCTTTTTGTACCGCTGCTGCTCGATCACTAGTCTACCGACTACCTCTCGTTAGTCTTAATAGTTTTTAGTAAACTTGTCTATCTCCAAATTATAGTTTTAGTAGTGAATAGATCTGGTTAGGCTTAATAGTTTTAGTAAACAATGTCTATCTCTGGTCTTGTACAGCTGTTCAATAGACAATAGTTCACACTACTGCAGTATTCCTGCCTGTGTCATCATCCATGTGAGCTTGTATTGAAATTTGTGCTAATATAATAGAAGCCTCTTCTACATTAATATGCATATGGTGATGCAAAAAATCATTGTCCAGTTATAGGCTTTTGATAGTAGCGTCAATGCCTTCTTTGTTTTAAGATAAAGGATAGTATTTCATACCTAACTTCATCTATTAACAGGTAGAATCAGGCTAACTTATTACAACACAGAAAACTAAAATAAAAGAAACAGACGAAGGGAAAAGAAAACAAATATCCCAGCAAGGAACTCTAGTCTAGTAGTACTATGCAACAAATAACTTGCTCCGTGATGTTGACTCCACGAGAGTATGACCACCAACGTCGAGACAATGCCACCACACTCATTTGTCAGACCTAATAAGGGTACTGAAAGGTCGTTGAACACCGGCCACCTTGAAGACACTCGATGTTGTATTCTGGCAACAGCATGAAGCACCCGGTGTATATGCAAAGAAGTCACCATCTCGTCGTGGCACCAAAGCAGAGAACCCGAGGAATCTTCCAAGAGCGTGTCTCCAACAAGAAAATGACATTCGCAAACGCCATCATCACCCACCAGAGAACTAGACATGGGTTTTCACCCGAGAAAATCCGTATAAAAGACGATGCCTCTGGCAAGGAAAGTGGCGTCCACCAGCGTCACCGCCATGGTAATACGGCCATTGCCCATTAATTGTCAATTACGCTATTGATTGTCGCTTTCAATGGCCGAGAGGACGGGTCAGTCCACAGGCCTGGCGGCCAGGCCAATCATGTGGCGGCCATTAACTTTATTGTCCCCGGCAAGCGGCAACGATAAAGCTCCCTCCTACCGACACAACCTGTATGGCGCCCGTCTTCGAGGGAAGCTGCACAAAGATATTGAAAAGAAGCTCGCAAAAAAAAGTAATGAAAAGACAAACTGGCCACCCAAAGTTGCGGCTAAATGGAGTAGTATATTCCTATGTACTACTATATATACTAGGAATCTTAGGATATTATGAAATCTAAAGTGGACATTATGCTTGCCGCAGGATGACAGCAAGGAAACAAAGAGAAACGCAATTGCAGTGCACATGCTCTGCGCTTTATCTGAGTGACAAATAATATATAACATGGGCTGCTTGCGCCTCCCAATCAAAATGCCTAATAACATGCATCATGTAACAACACTAGTGATACGGAGTAACTAATAGGATGAGTTACGATATGGATTAACTGGTTCTCGAAGGAATCCGGTAATGGCGGCGGCGGTGAGCCGGCGGCGGCGGCGAGCGCACGGCAGCGTCGTGCTGCAGCACGCAAAGCCAATGCCAACCAAGCCAATCGTTCCCGTTCGCCACTCCTCTGTCTTAAGGACGATTACAACGGCTCATGGGCCGAAGACAACACCCGTCGCAGCGGGCCTAATCATTTTACCCACTCTGGGCCAGCTAGCATCGTATTGGGCTTCCTGGGCCTCTTCATCATCTTTGTAGGAGCAGCCGGGCGTACTGTGACATCCCTCCCCCCTTCAGCAACGGCTTGTCCCCAAGCCGTGAAATCAGGAAACAACCGTAATACTTCATCTTCATCCTCCCAGGTTGCTAACTCCGGTGGCCAACCAGACCACTTAACCAAGAGCTGGTAAAAAGTGCGGCGGGCCTTGGAGCAGACACGACGATCGAGCACCATTTCTGGCTTCTGATGAGACGACAGATTTTCAGGCAATGGAGTGAAAGTTACTGGTTCAGAGCCGATTACCTTCTTGAGCAAGGATACATGAAAAACCGGATGGACAGTGGATTCTGGAGGCATCTTGAGCTTGTAAGCCACTGTCCCGATCTTAGCTTCCACTTCATAAGGGCCGAAGTAACGATAAGACAGTTTGTGACAGATTCTGGACTTGACTGATGTTTGAGCATAAGGCTGTAGCCAAAGCCAAACTTTGTCACCTGCTTCAAACTGCCTTTCAGTGCGATGTTTATCAGCTTGACTCTTCTGACGCTGTTGTGCACGCAACAATTGCTGATGAAGTAAAGCATTGACAGTCTGGCGATGACAAAGCCATTCATTCAAATCAAATGGTAAGCAGTCCTTCTCGGGATCAAGACCAAAATGTGCTGGAGAATGTCCATATAAGACCTCAAATGGAGTGTGTTGCAAAGAAGAATGAAAGCATGTATTGTACCAAAACTCTGCTAAATGCAACCACTCAGACCATTTCCCAGGACAAGAGCTAATAAAGCACCTCAAATAAGCCTCAATACACGATTAGCCCTCTCAGTTTGACCATCACTCGAGGATGGTATGCAGAACTCATGCATAACTGAGTACCAGATAAAGTGAAAAATTCTCTCCAAAGATGGCTGGTAAAGATTTTATCCCGGTCTGAGATGATGGATTTGGGCATTCCATGAAGTTTATAAACTTGCTCCATGTACAGCTTAGCAATTGTCAGTGCCGAGAATGGATGTTTCAACTTGAGGAAATGGGCATATTTAGAAAACTTATCAACTACAACCAAAATGCAGTTGTAAGAATTGGACATAGGCAAACCTTCTATGAAGTCCATAGTGACGACCTGCCAAGAGCTCTCAGGAACCACCAAAGGTTGAAGTAGCCCAGGGTAAGGTACATGTTCAGCCTTAGTCTGCTGACACACATGACAAGCAGACACAAAGTCTTGAATAGTCTTTTTCATATGGGGCCAGTAAAACAACTTTCTGATTCTTTTCTAAGTCACCAAGAACCCAGAATGACCCCCAATGGGACTAGAGTGCAACTGAGAAGTAACTAACTGTTGCAAGCTTTCAGAATGACCAAGCCAAATTGCCAATTTGTATTTGATGATTCCTTGATCTAAAGAATAGTGGCCTGAAGGAGAATGTATAGCTAACTGCTGCAGCAACTGTTGAGCCTGAGGGTGATCAGAATAACCATTTTGCAGATCATTGAGCCAAGAAGGAACAGCTGAAGATATTGCATGCACAATGCCATCTGCATGATGAGCTCTAGACAAAGCATCAGCAGCACAGTTAGTGGATCCTTTCTTATACACCAGCTTGTATTGGAAACCCATAAGCTTGGTCATGACTTTCTGCTGCCAGTAAGAGTGAAGCTTTTGATCTGTCAGATATACTAGACTTCTCTGATCAGTATGAATAACAAATTCTGCAGGTAGGAGATATGCCTTCCATTGATCCAAAGCTAGCAAAATTGCTAAACTTTCCTTCTCATATGTAGACAGCCCTTGAGTTCTGGGCCCTAGTGCCTTACTGACATAAGCAATAGGGTGTCCTTCTTGTTGGAGAACTGCTCCAATACCATACTCAGAAGCATCAGTTTCAATTACAAATGGTTTACTAAAATTTGGAACAGCCAGAACTGGAGCAGAAATCAAAGCCTTCTTCAACAACTGAAATGCAGATTCTGTGACAGAAGACCAAGTGAAAAGAACTCCCTTCTTGAGTAATGCAGTGAGAGGACTAGCCAACAACCCAAAGTTCTTAACAAACCTTCTATAGTAACCTGCTAATCCCAGAAAGCTTCTCAATTCTTTGACTGAAGTAGGACTTGGCCAATTTTGTACAATAGATATTTTCTTTGGGGTCGGTGGATACACCATTTGGAGATAACACATGACCCAGATAATTCAACTTTTGCTTGGCAAAAGAACATTTGGACAGATTAACCTTGAATTGGTGTAGCTGTAAAAGTTCAAACACCTGTTGTAGATGTTGGACATGCTCTTCATAAGTAGCACTGTAAATTAATATGTCATCAATAAAGACAACTACACACTTTCTGAGCAAGGGTGCCAAAATGAAGTTCATAACAAACTGAAATGTAGCTGGTGCTCCAGTCAAACCATATGGCATAACCTTGTACTCATAATGGCCATGATGAGTTTGAAAGGCAGTTTTGAACTGATCTTCAGAATGGACCATTATTTGATGAAAACCAGATTTGAGGTCCAAGGTAGTAAACCACTGAGCACCATGTAACTCCTCAAACAACTCTTCAATAATGGGCATTGGAAACTTATTCTTCACTGTATAAGCATTGAGCTTCCTATAATCAACACAAAGCCTCCATTCACCATTCTTTTTCTTGACTAACAATGCTGGAGAAGCAAAGGGACTGGAGCTTTCCTTGATCATGTTAGACTTAAGAAGATGAGCCACTTGCTTTTCTATCTCATCTTTTTGAGCAGGGGTATACCTATAAGGTTTGAGCCTGAAAGGTTGAACTCCAGGTAAAAGAGGGATAGTATGGGTATGTGATCTAGCTGGTGGAATCCCAGAAGGTGCAGCAAACAATTCTTGATGCTGATCCACCAACTTGGCCACTTCTGTAGGAATAGCAGCAGAGCTAGAGGATGGCTCATCCTGGACTGCATAAATTTGAATCACACTTTCCACTTCATGAGTTCTTTCCAGTAATTGCAAATGATTGAGAGTAATTTCAGAAACAGCAGGAGCTTGATCATTGATACCCTGTAACTTGATCTGTTGCCCTTGATACTCAAAACTTAGCCACTTGTCCTTCCAATGCATATTCATAGGATTGAGGAGTTCCAGCCACTCAATTCCCAAAATAGCATCATAAGAATCAATTGGAAGGATCTTAAATGTGGTATTGAACAAGACTCCCTGAACTGACCAAGAGCAATTGACTAATTCATGAGAACATCTCAGGTGAGCTCCATCTGCCACTCTGACAGTCATGGTATGATGTAAAGGAGTCCAAGGAGTTAATCGAGATGCAAGAGCTTCACCGATGAAATTATGACTACTACCGAGAATCCACTAATATAACAGATTTGAAATTCTCGGATAGAAGCTAATAACTTCAAAGTTCCAAGTGGGAGCAATACCTTTGAGGGCATGATTAGAAAGAGCCATGAGCTGCTCATCCTCAGAATCAGAACTCAGTTGAGGAGACTCATCAGTAGGTGGGCTGTCAGGTATATCAACAGAATCCCAAACCTCTTCCACCAGATGCAGAGGAACTGTTTCTGAACATTTGTGATCATGAGACCACTTGGCTCCACATTTGTAGCAAAGTCCCAATGCTTTCCTGTAAGCTCTCAGAGAAGATAACTTTTCATCAATTCTACTGGATGGAGCAGACTTAGTAGAACCAGTTAATCCATATCGTAACTCATCCTATTAGTTACTCCGTATCACTAGTGTTGTTACATCTGGTATCAGATTCGTTCCGATCCACACCACCACCATATCCATTCATCCCCATCCATCGCCGCCGATCTCTGATCCCGATCTGGCCGCTACGCCACTCACTCGAAGCAAGTTCAACATGAAGGTTGAAGAACAACTCACGGCGATCCTCAAGAAGCTGGAGGAACAGACGAAGGGGATCAACGACGGCAACAGCAAACTCGGCGAGGTGCAGACCTCCATCGAGTTCCTCAAGACCGCCAAGGCTGAATTCGACACATGGAAGCCGGAAGTCGAATCCAAGGTGTCGGCTCTCGGTACCAGCGTCGAGAGCCTGCGCAAGGAGGTGGAAGACCTCCGCTCTGCCGATTCGAAGTTCAAGTCTGCGGCGTACGTCTACTGCAAGCCGCCGGGGTTCGCTCATCTGAACCCGCGCCCGGAAGGGACGGCGCAAGGGTCGTTAGACCACGGCGTTGAACTGCATCACCGGGGGTCTGGTTCGGGGGGTGGAGCTTCTCCCGAACCACCTCCAGTCAAAGGTCCGAAATCTGATCCTCCTTCTCCTGAATCACCTAAGTGCAATTTTGCTCTGATACCAGATGTAACAACACTAGTGATACGGAGTAACTAATAGGATGAGTTACGATATGGATTAACTGGTTCTCGAAGGAATCCGGTAATGGCGGCGGCGGTGAGCGGCGGCGGCGGCGAGCGCACGGGCAGCGTCGTCTTTGCAGCAAAGACGCAAAGCCAATGCCAACCAAGCCAATCGTTCCCGTTCGCCACTCCTGTCTTAAGGACGATTACAACGGCTCATGGGCCGGAGACAACACCCGTCGCAGCGGGCCTAATCATTTTACCCACTCTGGGCCAGCTAGCATCGTATTGGGCTTCCTGGGCCTCTTCATCATCTTTGTAGGAGCAGCCGGGCGTACTGTGACACATCAGTAAGGGTTGGTACTCCCTCCGTACTCGAATTAGTTGTCGTTTAGGACAGGATTGCGGTAACCAAGGAGTGATTAAGTTGGGGTTAGTTTTCCTGCTTTGCCCCTATTAAATAGTACCTCTGTTGCTTCCAAAACAACAGCCTGGCGTAGTCCGAGTGGTGTGTCCTCTACGGCCTCAGGCTGGCAGTCGCCGGTTCGATTCTTGCAGGCATGCCTTTTTGATTGCCAATCCTTTTTGCATGGAGTGACTACCACGACCGAGCTGTAGATTTTTATTATTTAGATTATGCTTCTTTTTTCTCTATATTTAGATTATGCCGTGACTAATTACTATTACAATGCTTTTTCTCCTATATTTAGATCATGCGATCTGCTAGCCTGCGCGCGGCGAGCAACGAGAGCATGCATACAACCGAGCCATGGCCAAGCATGCAGGCCACCGAGCCATGGCGACCAAGCCAAGCGAGCAAGCGGCTAGTGGCGAGCATGCAGTGGGAAGACGAAGGAGGCGAAGGGAATCGAGGGAGCCGCGCATGCTCTCGATGAATGCGGGCGGGCGAGTAACGAGGAGGCCCGCCTTGAATGCGATGGCGGATTAGACGGGCTGAAAAGCTTGACAAAGGGCATTCGCGTCAAATTGACAAGCCACGCCACCAGAACGACAACTAATACGAAAACAGCCTCCCAGCCTAGAACGACAGTTAATTCGAGTACGGAGGGAGTATATACTAAACTGATTCACGGAATATACTTCACACTACTCTAGAGGTACATTACTGCTGGTGCTTAACTCTCATCATTGCCAGTTTCTATGCATCTATGGTGATGGTCAAACAACACTGCTTGCTGGCTGGTAGAACCAGCCGATAGTATTGTGGACATCAACAGAGCTAGCTCCTATAGCTTCACCCGTCAGTGATTGGTTTTAAAAAGAATAAAAAATACAACATGCTTGCTTGCTGGAGCAGCCTACTTGCTACCGCTGCGGCCGCCACCGCCATGCTTGCCAGCCACCGCTGCCGCTCCATAAAATTTCGTACATCAAAGGCAAAGCAGGAGGGACTCAACACATCACAAATTAACTCAACCACAAATCGATTCATGAGAAGGATTTGTACATCATAGACTTACATCACAAGAAGGATTCGAGGATTTCTACCTGACAAAGAAGAACAATGCAGATATACACTGATCGTTTTAATTTTGAGGTACACTGGTGAAGATTGCATCACAAAAGGCAATCTCCTGGCCAGCTTCTTGGATGTCTATCGAAGGAGTCCCGCTCCTTACCAGCGTGGCCTTTGCTGTCAGCCAGAGCGAATAAAAATTTCGGGTCCGGTCCATATATAAATCACTATCGGGATGGCACTAATACACCGACACTGCTACACATTGTTGTCGGGTTTTAATACCTACCCGTAGTGAAGTGAATTTTTACTGCCGGATATTGGTCTGTCCCCAATTATGTTCTGATTTTAAAGCCAAGAATCGACTTGGAAGGGTCTTCACCGGCGGTTTACTTAAATCTGGCACTCAGTGGCGGAGCCAGGAGTTTTTCGAAGCCCGGGCGATCTTCATTCAGCAAAAAGATTTACCTTGCAAATTATAACATTTTTTTTGAAACACAGAAAATTTTCCATTGAAATTAGTTGAGGAGCCCGACCAGCCGCCCGGGGTGGCCGGGTGGCTCCGCCAGTGCCGGCACTGATAGGGCCGGTAGTGATGTGCTGAACTGGAGTAGTGTCACCTCCATTGGTTTAGTCATAAATAAATAAAAATCATAAATTCCGTTTATTTGGCAGACTTCACCTGCTTTGCTTGAAGGTTTCCTCCATCCGATGTTATTTCAATGAATACTAGATCTCGTTATCAGGATGATTTTAGGTCTTCCAAGCTTTGTGTTCGCGAGGGTGTTTGTAGTTTGTCTCTTTTCTTTGATCTATATTCATAGTGCCATGTTAGAACCCTGTCATGCTGTGGACGTATAAAGGAAGAGGGCGACTGATTATCAGCTCAGCGTCATTCTCAGTATTACCAAAAATTACGTTACTATCATTAGTATCCAAAAAAAATCGTTAGTGTCGTTAGTATATTTTTCATGTTGTTCGAACATAAAATATGTTTTCATCACTTTAATGAGACAAAAAAACATGCCTGTTTTCGAAACAAATACTGACCTGTTGTAATATAGTTCACCAGAGAGCAGCTAGCTTGCATCGGGGACTCGTGTTAGTTGTGCACCATGAATAAGGGTTGCTAGGAACACAGATAAGAAATCAATGTATATGGTGCAGGTCTTCGATGAAAGCAGTACTAGGTGCAGTATATTGTTATATATGACTACTAGGAATGACTACTAGGAATCTAAGGAATATACCATAAAGACAGAAACGCCAGTGTAATTTTTTTAGAAGTGTAGTGCACATGCAGTGAGCTTTATCTGTCTGGCCTTAACATGGGCTGCAAAACAGCGCAAGGATCATTAAAAAAATAAAGGAGGAACTGGAATTAAAGCTATTTCCATCGTCCAACTCGGCCAATAAGCATAAAATTTTCTGTACATGCACATAAAATTAAACAAATGGTTGTAGTGGTAAACACATGACAACATGGAACCAATACTACAGCATGATACAAAAAAAAAAACTTGTCAGTATCGTTGGTATCCAAAATTTTTGTTACTATTGTTAGTATATTTTTCATATAGTTCGAACATATATTTATACTTATCACTTTAATCAGATAAAAAAAATGCCTGTTTTCAAAACAAATAGAGACTTCTGTTGTAATATAGTTCACCAGTGAGCAGATAACTAGCATCAGTGACTTTGTGCACCATGAATAAGAGTTGCTAGGAACATAGATAAGAAATCAATATGTATATGTGCAGGACTTCGACCAAAGCAGCACTAGGTGCAGTATAATATTGTTTGTACTCCCTCCATACTGGTAAAAAAATGATATGTAGGACAACATTTAGTATATCAAGAAGTCATTAATTAGGGGGTATTTTCCCCGGTTAGACATTATTAAATCGGCTTGTGCGTATGTACAATACAACAAAGTTTCACAGCTGGAGTGGCTAACGCAGCGTTATCCGCTCCAGGAGGCTTGAGGTTCGACCCCTCGCTGGCCGGTAGTTTTTGTTGCTCGCGTGCCGTGATGGGACTCGGGAGGGACCGGCGGGGCGAGGCAACTTCTTTTTGCATCATCCTGCTGCTCATCGCAGCGCGGTGGCTGCGGAGGGTTCCCGCGGCCTCCTGCGTGTCTGTGGCCTTGCCGAGTGTCAAATCTCGGGCACTCGGCAAAGCTCTTTGCCTAGAGCCAAATGGTGGCACTCGGCAAAGACCTCTTTGCCGAGTGCCTTATTCTTAGCGCTCGGGGGTCTTTGCCGGGTGCCTTATTCTCAGTGCTCGGCAAAGAACTCTTTGGTTACACTCGGCAAAGTGCCTAAGTTCAGTAGTGGCGGCGGCCGTGCGAGTTCACATGTGGATGCCGGAGCGGCGGCGGTGTGGGCAGACGAGCAGTGGGGCGATGCAAGCAATGAAGCGAAGGGGCCCGTCCCACTTAATTGCACGGTAGGTAACCGAGCTGCTAGGGGTAATCGTGTCCAAAGTGTGATTAGTGAAGCTAAAACGCATTCTTTTTCTCAAACCGTATGAGCCACCCTAGAATGACATTTTTTTTCATATACGGAGGGAGTATATGACTAGATAAGAATCTAAGGAATATACCATAAAACCTACGAGTGGACATAATGCTTGTCACAGGAAGGAAATTAAAAACAGAGAAACACTATGTTGTGCAGTACTAGTGCACATCAGTGAACTTAATCTGCCCGGCCTTAACATGGGCTGTAAAGCAGCGAAAGGATCCTTAAAAAAAAAGGAGGAGGAACTAGACATTTAGTTGTTTCTATCCAACTCGACCAATAAGCACAAAATTTTCTGTACACACGCATAAATTTAAACAGGTGGTTATAGAGGTAAGCACATGACAACATGGAACCAATACTACATGGTACAATTGAATTATATATTTGCACCGTACATCATCTCTTCCACAAACCAAATCCTGCAAAACAATTGTCCAACAACTTGCCAAAAACGATGCACAAAAAACGGTATAGCACCTCATCTCATTAGTCGTCCTCTATGGCTCCATTTTGATATATAAGGGGTACTCTTTGTGTCTCAGAAAAATGTCATTCTTATTTCCTAATAAGTATATTGTTCTATATTACAAGGAATCTAGAATATAAAATATACATGAGGACAGAATGCTTGTCACAGGAACGAAATTAAACGGACAGAAATGAAGTCTACTTGCACATGCAGTGCGCTTAGGCCAGTCTCAATACATGATTTCACCTCTCGGTTTCCAAAGCGGTGAAACTTACAATGAAATGACTCATTATCTCAATGGATAATTTCACTACACGGTTTTCCTTCTCTTCTCCACCACTAATTTAATGCGTAACAACGCTCTTCTTGAAAGCAGAATGAGATGATCCCCCCCCCCCCCCCGTCGCCCCTCCGGGCGACTCGGCGACTCCGCCGCGCCGCCCCAAAACTCCACGCCGCCGGCCACCTCCGGCCGCCGCTCCGGCCGGCGGTGGCGGCGGCCCGCCACCGGGGCTCAACAAGGCCACCTGTGGCTCCTCCTCCCCCCTCTCCCCCTTCCTCCATGTTTCTCCCCCTAAAAGTCCCTAGTTTGGTTTTGGCTAATTGATGAAACCTAGGACTAACCTTGTTTATCTAAAGTGGTTGATTTAGAGAAAGTTTGTCCACATGATGAGCATATTGAATATGAAGCATGACACATGTCATGTGATCAAAGATGAAGATCAAGACAATGCTTGGCTCCATGGACCGGTGTTGAAGGTGAAGGGCTAGTCAAGGCTTCGGAGTGAAGGACCATGCGATGGTGAAGCTCGGGCAAGACTAGGCGCCGATGGACCGATGCACGGTGAAGGGCAAGTGAAGTCGAGGTCGATGGATCGAGACGGTCACATGATGGTGTGAAGCGTTCATATCATTTGGAGGAACAAAATGGGCTCAAGGCAAAGGTATAACCGATAGGGCCATTTTGTTTTGCACTCAAGACACCATAGAGGGTGTGAGTGGTTTAGGATCGATAACCGCAATATTAAGAGGGGAAGTCTTATCGGCTATTCGACGCATGGGTGCCACTAGGTGATTTCATGAAGTGCATTGCATGTAGAATCTAGTGAGCTAAGCCATTGCCTTGTATCTCGAGAGAAAAACCATCCCTTGTGTTCAAGAGAGTGATCGACAAGTGGAGGTTGGTGCATAAAGGCAAGTGGTGTGACTTGGATCGACGACACGGCGACGAAACGACGAAGGCAGCTCCTGCTGGAGGCGCCGGACGCGCCTTGGGGGAGCGCCGGACGCGTCTGTTGCGCGCCGGACGCTACCCAGAGGCGGTCTGGTGGCTCGCGGGCAACGGACGCACGGGCCGGACGCTGGCCTGTTTGGGCCGGACGCGTCCGGCGCGTGTTGTGTCTCGGCGCGCTGGTGGCTGGATGGCTGAAGGCGGCGGACGCGCGGGAGTGGCGTCCGGAGGGCGCCGGACGCGGAACAGAATGTTCCATGGCACCAAGGGACACCCGGACGTGGGCCGTCGGACGCGACGCTGGGCCGCCGGACGCGGGAAGTTTTGAACGTTGGGCTGCCAACAGTCGGCTGCGGCAGGGCGCCGGACGCGTCCGGCGCGTACGTTTCAGGCCCCCGAGGGGGTAACGGTTGGTTTTTGCTTGTGAGCTATAAATAGAGGATGGCCGGCCCTTGGGGAGTTCTCTTGCCCATTTCTACTCACTTGCTCATCCTTTGTGCTAGAGAAACACTCTCCCTCTCATCTCTCTTGCTTGTTGTTCATCCAAAGTGAGATTGAGAGATTACCTAGTGCATTGCATTGCTTGAGAGCATTCTAGTGGCACTTGTGGGTGATTTAGCTGGTGGATTTCTTGTTACTCTTGGAGAGTACCGCTCCTAGCCGGCTTGGAGATTGTTGGAGGCGTTGGCAAGAGAAGGTGATTGTTCTTGGCCACCTCCGGTTGATTTGTGAGAGGTTCTTGTGCTCACCTCGCGGGGATCGCGAAGAGTAACTCTATTGGATTGCGCGTGTCGTTGAGTATCACACTTGAGAGTGGCGCCTTGTGGTTTCCTTGCGGGGAAGTGCCTTGCGGGGCAAGTGGCTTGAGGGTCACACCAAAGGACCATCTAGGTGTTGATCGACACAACGGGTGACGTAGCTTGGCGGTGCCCAAGTGAACATCCGGGGATAAATTATTGTGTTCATCTTGTCTCCCGGTGATTGGTCATCATCCTTTGTGTGTTGCCGATTGTGATTGATTGTTCATCTTCTTGGTGATTGGCAACCTCAACTCGACGCGTCGGTATAACAAGTCTCATCCTCTCTTGTATTACTTTGATTACATTCTTGCAAAGTAGAATTGCTTGTGTGGTCGGTCGGGAACCACTTCTTGTGTAGACTAAATCCCGTGGGTAGAATTGCTTGTGTGGTCGGTCGGGAACCACTCCTTGTGTAGATTAAATCCCGTGGGTAGAACTCTTGATCACTAGTGGTAGCTATTGTGTGTGCTAGTGATCACCTACTAGAATTGTTTGGATAGGAGGCTTGCAACATCTAGTAGGCTAAGCAAAACTTGCTTTCCACCGTTTGTGTATCTAATGAAGTTTGCTTAGTGAGTTTGTAGAATTTTTTTATAGGCTATTCACCCCCTCTAGCCATCTAGGACCTTACAAGTGGTATCGGAGCCGAGGTCACCGTTTTTGTGCAAGGCTTAACATCCTACGGTGTTAAGATGGCTCAAATTGTGTTCAACCATGTTGGGGGCAAACCGCCTATGTTTGATGGAGTTAGTTCTTTTGATCATTGGAAGAGAAAGATGATCATGTATCTTGGTTCAATACAAGAGAGAGTCTTGCAAGTTACATTGCATGACTATGCTATTCTTGATAATGATCATCTCACCGATGAAGATAAAGCCAACATCACATGCAATAGAATGGCTCTCAACACCCTATACAATGGCATTGATACAAAGGTGTTTGAGGGAATCAAGGATGCAAGTGAAGTGTGGACTAGGTTGGGTAAGACCTATAAGGGCACCAAGGTTGTGAAGAGTGCCAAGCTATATGGACTCAAGAGTGAGTTCGAGAACTTCAAGAAGGAGGATGAAACAATCATTGAGATGTTTCATCGCTTGCAAGTGATTGTGAATGATCTCAAGAGTTTGGGGCACAAGACACAAGATGAAGACTTTTGCCACAAGTTCTTGATTTGCTTGCCAAAGAGTTTCAAGATGTTGAAGCTAATGCTACAAAGAGATGGCTTGAAGCTAAAAAGCCAAATGATTTGCTTGGTGAAGTCTTGACATATGACAAATTTGATCAAGATGATGAGAAGGTAGAAGAGGAGGAGAAGAAGAAGACCGTGGCATTTCAAACCACATCCTCCAAGGGCAAAGCACCAATCTTTGAAGAAGAAGAAAACAATGAGGAAGATGGTGACTTTGAGATTGATGATGAGGCACTTGCTCTTGTGGTGAAGAAGATGGGACACATGTTCATCAAGAGAAGAGGCTTCAAGAAAAATAACTTCAAGAAGCAAGAGCAACCAAGAAAGTGTTTCAATTGTGATAGCACCGAGCATCTACAAGCCGAATGCCCATATGAGAAGAAGAAGAACTACAACAAGGGCAAGTTTGAGAAGAAGAAGCATGAGGCCAAGATGACACTCAAGAAGGGGAAGAATGGTGCATTTGTAGTCACTTGGGAAAGTGACAATGATGATGAAGATGAAGATACAAGCAACAAGGCTATGGCATCCATCGCCATCAACAAGAAGTCTTCATTATTTTCTTCATCACCATCGTGCTCCATGGCCAAGGAAACCAAGGTACAATATGATGATAGTGATGATGATAGTGAGATGGAATATGCTCACGATGTTGATAATGTTGATGATGATGATGAACCTTCTAAGGATCAATTATATGACTTGATGCAAGAAACTAGAGATATAGCTATTGCCAAGGAAAAGGAGTGCAAGAAGCTTTCAATAAAAGTAGAAATACTTGAGAAAGCCCTAGGTGAGCTTATGACCACTCATAAGTGTCTAGTGGAAGACCATGAGAAACTTGGTGATGCTCATTCTAAGCTTGAAAAGGCTCACTCACTTCTACTTGAGCAACAAGCAAAGAAAGTGGTGGTTGCATCATGTGATATAGGCCTTACTTGTGATATCATTGATGAGTCATTTTATCAACCTATCATCATGACAAATGCTAACCCTTCTTGTAGCACATCATCCACCACCACCACTGACTCTATCTCTACTACTAGTGATGGCTTCACTTATGATGCTACACTTATGGTTGAGAATGAGACTCTCAAGAAGGAGGTGGATGAGCTCACTCATGCCTTAGGCAAAGCCTATGGTGGTGAGGCCCGCTTGCTTTGGGTAGTCAAAGGTTCTCTCTTAACAAAGAGGGATTGGGCTACACCCCCAAGAAGGGCAAGTCGGCCTTTGCAACTTCAAAGCCTAGCTTTGTGAAGAGCAATGGTCGGTTTTGCTATAGATGCAAGCAAGTTGGGCACCTAGAGTAAAATTGTAACAAGAAGCAACAAAACAAGAAACTTGACAATGCTATACCTTTTGATTCTTGTTATGTGCTTACCAAGGGTGTGAAAGGTGTGCAAGCTAAGTTTGTTGGTACACCCATTGTTGGCCCAAAGAAGAAGGCAATTTGGGTACCAAAGAGCTTAGTCACTAACCTATAAGGACCTAAGCAAAGATGGGTACCTAAGCTTCATTGATTTGCTTGTAGGTGAACTATAAAGCCGGGGGAAGGTATTGGATCATTGATAGTGGGTGCTCTCAACACATGACTGGCACATCAAAAATGTTTGATTCAATTGAGAAGAATGATAGTGGCATTGAGGCAATCACTTTTGGCAATAACAAGAAAGGCAAGGTAGTTGGCTTAGGCAAGATTGCAATATCAAATGACATGAGTGTCTCCAATGTGTTGCTAGTTGAAAGCTTGGATTTCAATCTTCTCTTGGTGGCACAAATTTATGATCTAGGCTACAAGTGCATTTTTGGTGCAAATGATGTTGAGGTAGTTTCTCTTGATGGCTCCAACTTGGTGTTCAAAGGCTTTAGGTATGAGAATCTCTATCTTGTTGATTTCAACACTAGTGAAGCTTCTTTAACAACATGTTTGATATCAAAATCAAGTTTGGGTTGGCTTTGGCATAGAAGGCTTGGACATCTTGGCATGAAACAATTGAAGAAGCTCACACAACACAATCTTGTTGAAGGTTTGAAGGACGTTGTATTTGAGAAGGACAAGTTGTGTAGTGCATGTCAAGCCGGGAAGCAAGTTGGAAGCTCACATCCAAAGAAGAGCATAATGAGCACATGCAAGGCATTTGAGTTGTTGCACATGGATCTATTTGGCCCAACTACATACACAAGTATTGGTGGCAACAAGTATGGGTTCGTCATAGTGGATGACTTCACAAGATTCACATGGGTATTCTTTCTTAGTGACAAGAGTGAAGTGTATGACACCTTCAAGACTTTTCTCACTAGAGTTCACAATGAGTTTGACATGAGAATCAAGAAAGTGAGAAGTGACAATGGGAGTGAGTTCAAGAATACAAGAATGGGAGAATTGTGTGATCACTATGGCATTGGTCATCAATTCTCGGCCAAGTACACTCCACAATCAAATGGCCTAGTTGAGAGGAAGAATAGAACATTGCTTGATATGGCTAGATCAATGCTTCATGAGTACAATGTTAGTCAATCATTTTGGGATGAAGCAATCAACACGGCATGCTACTATATCAATAGGCTCTATTGTCATACTTTGCTTGAGAAAACCCCATATGAGTTACTTCATGGAAGAATGCCCAACATTGGCTATTTTAGAGTATTTGGTTGCAAATGCTACATCTTGAGGAAGGGCACTAGATTGGGGAAGTTTGAAAAGAGATGAGATGAAGGGTTCCTACTCGGTTATTCAACTACAAGCAAGGCTTATAGAGTTTGGAACAACTCAAGTGGCATTAGAGAGGAAGTCCATGATGTGCAATTTGATGAAACCAATGGGTCACAAGATGAAGATGAGAATCTAGAAGATGTTGGTGGAACTCAATTGGTTGAAGCTATGAAGAACATGGACATTGGGGACATTAGAGCAAAGCAAGTGGTTGATGTGCAAGATGATAAAGATGAAGTGCTCAATTCTCCATTGAGGCAAGCTAGCAATGCTCAAGCTTGCAAGTTCATGGTGCTAGTTCATCAAATGAAGACAAGTCAAGTGATCAACCAAGTTCAAGCAATGAAGTGCAAGTGCTACAACCACAACATGTTGCAAGAGATCATCCAATTGATAGTGTTATTGGTGATATTAGAAGTGGTGTGCAAACAAGATCAAGAGTGGCAATGATATGTGAATATGCATCATTTGTGTCCACCAAAGAGCCAAAGAAAGTTGAGGATGCTTTGGATGATGCCGATTGGATCATGGCAATGCAAGAAGAGCTCAACAACTTCACAAGAAATGATGTGTGGGAGTTAGTTGAGAGGCCGGAGGATCACAATGTCATTGGAACCAAATGGGTTTTCAAGAACAAGCAAGATCAAGATGGTGTTGTGATTAGAAACAAAGCAAGACTAGTTGCACAAGGCTATACTCAAGTTGAAGGTCTTGACTATGATGAAACATATGCTCCGGTGGCAAGATTGGAGGCAATAAGGATTCTATTGGCTTATGCATGTGCCCACAATATCAAGTTATATCAAATGGATGTCAAGAGTGCATTTCTCAATGGGATCATCAATGAGCTAGTATATGTTGAGCAACCTCCCGGTTTTGAAGATGAGAAGAGACCCAACCATGTGTACAAGTTGAAGAAAGCTTTGTATGGCTTGAAGCAAGCACCTAGAGCATGGTATGAGAGATTGAAGACTTTTCTTCACTCCAAGGGGTTCATTATGGGCAAGATTGATACTACTCTATTCACCAAGAAGATTGGTAATGATCTCTTTATTGTGCAAATCTATGTTGATGATATCATCTTTGGATCAACCAATCAAGCATATTGTGAAGAATTTGGTGAAATGATGGCAAAAGAATTTGAGATGTCCATGATTGGTGAACTTAGTTATTTCCTTGGTCTTTAAGTCAAGCAATTGAAGAATGGGATATTTGTGAGTCAAGGGAAATACATAAGGGACATGTTGAAGAAGTTTGGAATGCAAGATGCAAAGCCAATTTCAACTCCAATGGGCACAAATGGGAATCTTGATAGTGATCATGATGGCAATATGGTGAATCAAAAGGATTATCGGTCATTGATTGGAAGCCTACTCTATGTCACCGCATCAAGACCGGATGTCATATTTAGTGTTTGCATGTGTGCTAGATATCAAGCCTCACCAAGAGAGAGTCATCTCACGGCCGCAAAGAGAATATTGAGGTACTTGAAGCAAACAAGAGATGTTGGATTGTGGTATCCTAAGAGCATCTCCAAGGGTTATGCATTTGGACTTGGCATTTACTAATTTGCATAAAACTCCTAAAAAACTCTCTCCAATGGTTATGCATTTAGCCTTTGCATTTTCATTAACTTGGCATTTGGAGGGGGAGACTTGGCATATATGCCAAGCCCCTCGCGCTTGGCATTTGTCGCATGCGCTGCCTCCGACATCCCTGCGCGCGACTCTCGCACCACATCCCTCCACCCACGCTGCCTATTTTGGGTAATTGCCAGGTCAAAATAGCAAAACGGTTGGAGATGTCCTCTTTTATTCCTTTGCATTTTGTTTTGAGAGTTGGCGAATGACTACAAATGCCAAAGTAAAAATGCAAAACCCTTGGAGATGCTCTAAGGGGTCAAAGTTTGAATTGATTGGATATTCGGACTCCGACTATGGTGGTTGCAAGATCAATAGAAAGAGCACAAGTGGCACATGTCAACTTCTTGGAAGATCACTTGTGTCATGGTCCTCAAAGAAACAAAATAGTGTGGCAATCTCTACCGCCGAAGCCGAATATGTTAGTATGGGGAGTTGTTGTGCACAATTGCTTTGGATGAAGTCAACTTTGAAGGATTATGGCATCAACTTCAAGAATGTGCCATTGTTTTGTGATAATAAAAGTGCAATCAAGATGACACAAAACCCGGTTCAACATGGAAGAACAAAGCACATTGACATAAGGCATCACTTCATTAGAGATCATCAACAAAAGGGTGACATTTCCATTGAAAGTGTGGGCACCGATGATCAACTTGCCGATATACTCACCAAGCCACTTGATGAAAGAAGGTTTTGCAAGCTAAGGAATGAATTGAACATTCTTGACTTCTCAAACATGTGTTGAATGCACCCCACCACTACTTGACATGCCTCTCCTTCGACAAAGCAAGGTACCATTGGTTGACATGTCATTCATGATTAGGATTATATTTGTGGTAGCACATGTAGACATACAAGGTGCATTTGGAGCATTCATGACAAATCAAATGTGTTTGATATATATATGTTTACCACTATTGTTTCTATGCTTTGTTTGATCTAGTGGTGACATATGACATGTTTGTGGGCTTGCAATCCTAGTGTTGAATCTAGAATATTTGCTACAAGTGTTTAATTCAACATAGGCAAGATAACCCTTGTCATGAGGTGTGAAGAAGCTTGTCTTTGGTTCAAATCGAATTAAATATCTTTGGCAAGTGGTCTAGATTGAACCAAATTTGACTAAGTTTTGTTTACTCCATCAAAGTCCTTTTCTCTCCACAATTTGATCCCAATTTTGGGCAATTGTTGACAAAGGGGGAGAGAAAAAGATGATTGAACATGATAAACGGGTAAATAAAATTTTGATGCACACAAGAAGGGGGAGCAAGCTCATGAACAAAGTTGTTGCATTTGTTTGTGCATCCTCATATGACTTGCTCATGGCACCTAGTTTCAAAGTTTTATACAAGTGGTATCTCCTTGCTTGTGTGGTGCAATGCTAGTATAGAACTTGAATGGTGAAATGATCTACTAGCATGCATAGGTTGTAACTAGACTCCCCTTACCATACAAGTGGTTCAAGAACTTTGCTTATAATGTTGATCTCACGTGGTTCTTGAGTTTTTGATGGATGTCTAGTTACTACATGGTGCTAAGGATGGTGTAAATTGCAACTCCGATTGGTATCACGCTTCAAAGGTCCATTTCTTACACCTTAGCATCATTTTGGTAGAATTACTCTCCCCACACTTCTATACATGCATATGTGCAAAGCTTCAAATTCAAACTCTATGCACATATGTAGGGGGAGCTAATGCTACCAAAACCGAACTTGCTATAGTGGTCCAAATTTCTCTTGTGAGCTTAATGATTGGACAAGTATGACAAGTTCAAAATCTTTATTATAAAATCATCTTTGTTGAGGTTGTCATCAATTACCAAAAAGGGGGAGATTGAAAGTCCCTAGTTTGGTTTTGGCTAATTGATGAAACCTAGGACTAACCTTGTTTATCTAAAGTGGTTGATTTAGAGAAAGGTTGTACACATGATGAGCATATTGAATATGAAGCATGACACGTGTCATGTGATCAAAGATGAAGATCAAGACAATGCTTGGCTCCATGGACCGGTGTTGAAGGTGAAGGGCTAGGCAAGGCTTCGGAGTGAAGGACCATGCGATGGTGAAACTCGGGAAAGACTAGGCGCCGATGGACTGATGCACGGTGAAGGGCAAGTGAAGTCGAGGTCGATGGATCGAGACGGTCACATGATGGTGTGAAGCGTTCATATCATTTGGAGGAACAAAATGGGCTCAAGGCAAAGGTATAACCGATAGGGCCATTTTGTTTTGCACTCAAGACACCATATTGGGTGTGAGTGGTTTAGGATCGATAGCCGCACTATTAAGAGGGGAAGTCTTATCGGCTATTCGACGCACGGGTGCCACTAGGTGATTTCATGAAGTGCATTGCATGTAGAATCTAGTGAGCTAAGCCATTGCCTTGTATCTCGAGAGAAAAACCAACCCTTGTGTTCAAGAGAGTGATCGACAAGTGGAGGTTGGTGCATAAAGGCAAGTGGTGTGACTTGGATCGACGACACGGCGATGAAATGACGAAGGCAGCTCCTGCTGGAGGCGCCGGACGTGCCTTGGGGGAGCACCGAACGCGTCTGTTGCGCGCCGGACGCTACCCAGAGGCGGTCTGGTGGCTCGCGGGCACCGGACGCACGGGCCGGACGCTGGCCTGTTTGGGCCGGACGCGTCCGGCGCGTGTTGTGTCTCGGCGCGCTGGTGGCTGGATGGCTGAAGGCGGCGGACGCGCGGGAGTGGCGTCCGGAGGGCGCCGGACGCGGAACAGAATATTCCATGGCGCCAAGGGACACCCGGACACGGGCCGTCGGACGCGGCGCTGGGCCGCCGGACGCGGGCCGGACGCAGGAAGTTTTGAACGTTGGGCTGCCAATGGTCGGCTGCGGCAGGGCGCCGGACGCGTCCGGCGCTGGCAAGCGAACGCGTCCGGCACGTACGTTTCAGGCCCCCGAGGGGGTAACGGTTGGTTTTTGCTTGTGAGCTATAAATAGGGGAGTTCTCTTGCCCATTTCTACTCACTTGCTCATCCTTTGTGCTAGAGAAACACTCTCCCTCTCATCTCTCTTGCTTGTTGTTCATCCAAAGTGAGATTGAGAGATCACCTAGTGCATTGCATTGCTTGAGAGCATTCTAGTGGCACTTGTGGGTGATTTAACCGGTGGATTTCTTGTTACTCTTGGAGAGTACCGCTCCTAGCCGGCTTGGAGATTGTTGGAGGCGTTGGCAAGAGAAGGTGATTGTTCTTGGCCACCTCCGGTTGATTTGTGAGAGGTTCTTGTGCTCACCTCGCGGGGATCGCGAAGAGTAACTCTATTGGATTGCGCGTGTCGTTGAGTATCACACTTGAGAGTGGCGCCTTGTGGTTTCCTTGCGGGGAAGTGCCTTGCGGGGCAAGTGGCTTGAGGGTCACACCAAATGACCATCTAGGTGTTGATCGACACAACGGGTGACATAGCTTGGTGGTGCCCAAGTGAACATCCGGGGATAAATTATTGTGTTCATCTTGTCTCCCGGTGATTGGTCATCATCCTTTGTGTGTTGCCGATTGTGATTGATTGTTCATCTTCTTGGTGATTGGCAACCTCAACTCGACGCGTTGGTATAATAAGTCTCATCCCCTCTTGTATTACTTTGATTACATTCTTGCAAAGTAGAATTGCTTGTGTGGTCGGTCGGGAACCACTTCTTGTGTAGACTAAATCCCGTGGGTAGAATTGCTTGTGTGGTCGGTCGGGAACCACTCCTTGTGTAGATTAAATCCCGTGGGTAGAACTCTTGATCACTAGTGGTAGCTATTGTGTGTGCTAGTGATCACCTACTAGAATTGTTTGGATAGGAGGCTTGCAACATCTAGTAGGCTAAGCAAAACTTGCTTTCCGTCGTTTGTGTATCTAATGAAGTTTGCTTAGTGAGTTTGTAGAATTTTTTTATAGGCTATTCACCCCACTCTAGCCATCTAGGACCTTACACCCCCCTGTGCAAATAAACGACGACGACCGCCGAGGATGGCTGCCGGAGGGCCTGGCGCGGCAGATCCCGGCCACTGGGGGCCGGATCCAGCGATTTCCCTCGTGCATCCGGGAGCGCGCGGGCTGCCCGCCGGCGGTCGGTGGGTGCACCACCTGTAACACCCGGTTTTAAGGACAAAACCAGATATACACCATATGTGAGCTTCAATGGTCAAATCTCACATATAGCTACAAATAAAAGGTAGTATCAGTAAACAATGCTTAAAATTTATAAAGTACTTAATATACAACAGATAACCTTAAATAGCAAACAACGGAAAGACGACTCTGAACTTCGGTTGTAGACTCCACTGGATCCAACTGACTGGTTGATCACAAGCCTAAATCTTCTCCTGATGTGTGGGGGAAAAACAAGGGTGAGTTCATGCGAACTCAACAAGTATAGCAAGTAGTTTCAATCCCATAGACCCATGATCAATGTAACATAAATAATGTAAAGCATAAACGGTAAATAAATGAGCAAGTTAACAATCGAAAGTCATCATCTTAGTGTAAGGATTCAAGGCCGCTCGTGTCCTTGAGCAAGGCTAGTATACTAGTTTAATAAACTCTGCGCAGAGGTGTACACTTTCACTGTGAGTCGTGTTGCCCATATGCCCGGGATCGCGACTCCCAAATCTCTTCCAAGGAGAGCAGGCAGGGTTCACTATGAAGTCTTTCAAAGGTTCGTCTAACAAGTTAGGGCCGCTAAGGATTCCCCAATGACTAGCAAGATCCCTCCCCCAAGGTGTGACTAACAAATACAAATAAACCAAAGTGCACCCCCTTGGTGGGCCACGGAATCAAACTAATTAGGGCCCCTCTTGCGCCCTTTCGGGTAACCACTAACAAGCTAGAAAAGGTCCTCATACTGAGTTAAAGCCAGAGCCATATAGTCCTCACAGTTGTACGATAAATCCCGGAGGTTCTCTTACAGACAAATCCTCAAGTTGCTAAAAAGTCATTTTTATCGTTCATTGCATAAACATTAATTAAGCCACATAAATCATAGTAATGGAAGGATAACCAAACTATACTTGCCTTCAACTTGTTTTCCCACTTATTGCGAATTCCTTGTAAAACCTTTGATCTTCTGGTCCTTCTGCCTCCAACACTTACTGACAGCTCTTCTACTCTTAAACCGTAGCACACCAATAAACATACAAGCAAACAAAAGACACATCTAAGAACAATACACTACAAGAGAGAAAAACGGCATACTCATTACTATGGATGCGAGAGCGCATGAAACCACTATTGGGAGCTTTATATTACCCATGAAAAGAAAAAGCCTACATGTTTAATTTATATTAGTTTTATCAAAACAAGGTGATGAACATTTTATTAACATATTCTAAAGTTGGTCTAAGTCAAATTACATTTGATTATAAAGTCAGAGTTAGACCTTAGTTATATTTTAATCAGAAAATATTATATATTATTTAATAAGTAATTTAAATATTTATAATTACGAAAACATAGAACACGTGAGAGCCATTACTCGAATCATTATATGTACCCAGGCTGGTCTAGGCAAATTATAACTGAAAAGATATTTATATTGATATTATTTATATTAACATTTATTACAAAAGTCTGAAGTGTAACCCTATGTTTCATTTAAATCAATAAATTCATAATTGAACAACAGATGGGCACTAACACTACTGTGTAGAGTGCGACACTATGGACTAACGCAACAAGAATTACTTGAAACAGACATAAAACAACTAAATGGCGAAAATAAAACTATCAATGACAAAATGGTAATTAAGTGTATCTTCTAATTAAGACCGCAGAATATGATATGGATGGATCTGATTAGCTGCTGGTGTGTTGTACGTAAGTGTTTATTTGTCATGTATTACTAGAATTATTTTGCTATGGAAAACCGGCCATAAATCACCAGTGACATCATGCTGATGTCAACAAAGCTAAGGGTCACGTCATCAAGCTAACAAGATCGTTACATGGCACAACCGACTGGTTTGCTTCCTACGGTCATCATGGCTACCGGTGATGAAGTTCGCCGGTGCGACTGGGATTTCGTCCTAGAGACTGAGCTCGAGGGACTATCGGAGTGTGAAGGATGAATTTGGGAGCTCACCGTGCAGCTGAAAAGAACGGGCAGCGGTGTTCGTTGGCTGGCAGCAAACGGCGGCGGCGGGAATCTGCTCCGACAAGGGCGGGAGTTGTAGTCATCCATTGATGCCCATGAGTGGCTTCTCGGCGTCCGGTTCAGCTCGAACAAGGAGGATGGCATGGGACGGCGGACAGCATTGGCGCAAGGACTCCAGCGAGTGCGGCGGTGGGCGATGCGGCTCGGTTCGGTGAATATGGGTGGCAAGTGGTGGCTGCATTCTTCAGTGATGTCAATGCCTCATATTTACAGGAAGGAACTAGCGGTGTGCAGAGGCTGGCTGCATGCCCTTCCATGGCGACCGATCGGGTCATGGCATCGGTGCACGAGGGACGGATCAAGGCAGACTGTGTCAGGACTCGGGAGCGGACAAGGGTGGAGCTCGGAGGGAATTTCGCCCGAGCATTTCTGGCGTGCTTGGTTCACAGCATTGGTGGAGGGGAGAGAAGTGAGGAGGAACAGATACATGCACATGCAGATGAGCCGAGAACTTGCAACGAACCATGGATCGGGGAGAGATTAAATGAAGCTCTAATCTTAGATTCTTAGGACGGACTCAGGTTTCAACACGTACAAGGAACATGGTCCTAGAAAATATAAAAGAAAGAATTGGTATTCATAAGCATAGAGAATAAGCTTTTGAATAAGTTTTAGGGGTAACAAAATGACGTGAGGGCAGCTCTGCTGATTAGGTTCATATATTGATAGTTAACGTTAAGAAAGAAAGGAGAAAAATAAAGATCAAAGCTAAGATTGGCCAAACTAAAATTAGGAAGGATAAATATATATTTATTCTTTTTTTTACGTGAGTGTGGTTTGTTTTCCCAAAGACCGGTACAAGTACACCCATGTATAAAAGATATGGCCGATTCTATTTTCCTTCGAACCAAACAACATAATATATCTACTATTTTTCCTTGGTTTGTTTCTTTCGTCTACATTAGGACAATAGCTCATGCCGAAGCGATAAACGACTTACTCGAAACACGTTTTATAAATAGAGCAAAATCAGTTTGAAAACCTAGATCCATTTTTGATTAAATCTTTTTCACTCAAATGCGAAGGCATGAATGCGACAAAACAAATCAAATTTATTCTAAGTATTTGAGAAATTGCATTTTCACAGTTTAAAATTATTATCATAACTAAATCCTAGAGAACTTACAAAATTTATAAAGTCATTTATTTAATTTAAAATTTTGTATGCACAACCTAAAATTGAAAATTTGGGGTGTGACACCACCGCGGCCATACGCGGCACCGGGTCGCGTCCTGGAGGCCGGCAGGGCTTAGAGCAGCGGGTTCGCGCTCCAGGGCCACGGATCCTGCGCCCTGCTCCATGGATCCGGCCGAGCGCTTCTCCAGGGGGCGAGGCCCCGTCTTGGGCTTCACCATGGAAGCCCTCGGGCCTGCCCAGGTCAGAACGGGGCGCCCGGTACTGCAGCGGAAGAGGTGCGAGGCGTGAAGTTCGGCCGCGGGCTTGCCGGCAGTGGGGCCATCTTCTTCGTGCTCTCTGCGATGGCCAGCAGTGACGCGGGCGTGCAGTTTGGCCGCGGGCTTGCTGGCGGTGGGGCTGTGTGCCCGCGGGTGAGAGCCTGCCCCTAAGTGCGTCGTCATCTCGTCGCCGTGCCGTGTGCAGGATCTGAGTTCTGAGGCGATCGACTGTAGTTCGTGAGCTGGGGAGGGAGCTTGGGCGAAAGCCATGCACGACCATGTAGGTGCGGTTCACGGCGATGCCCCCGGGCGTCGTTCCCTCCTTGGAGGCGTCGATATGTTGGCTGCCCCACCCCCCGCTCCTCTTTGACTGCAGTCTGGTCCCTCTCCTCTAGGTGAAAACCTAGCTCTAGTTCTCTAGAGCCAGTGGTGGCGGCGCCACCGGCGTCATGACCCTCTTGAGGGCACCACTGTAGAGGAGACATCAGCTTCTACCGCGGCCTTGTGTTCTCCCTGTTTCCTCTCCCCATGTTCTGTTAACTCTCCTTGGCATTACTAGCTTGGTCGTTGGTCGTGGCCGTGCTCCCGACGAGTGTTCTGCTCTGGCGCCTCTGCTTCGTCGGCGTACTCCTTGATGGTGTCAGAAAATCAAATGCCGGGTGGAGTTCCACCGCTGCCGCCATTCCCCTCCAAGGATTCCTCCCCTCGGACGGCGTTGGATGGCGGTATGTGAGCCTGGATGTGCTGGAGGATGCCATCATCAGTTCAAAGGGAGGTCGTCGTATCCGTTGATCCTGGTCTGCATGTTCGACACCATTCTTAGTCCCCACTCCACTTGCGGGCTCTCAGAGGGAGGGTGGCAATGGAGCGGCATAGCTACGAGGGGTGGTGCAGGGCACAATGGCCATGGTGAAAGCGGCGAGTATGTTGTTCGGCGCGGTGCAAGTTGGCGCTCGGGTTGCTTCTTTCGGCTTGTGTTAGGCCTCTCGGAGTTTGTTTTTGTGTTGTTGGTGGTGTTGTTCTTGTTGTAATCTCCCTCTCCCCCGCCGTACCTCCATAAAAACTTTGTATGAGGATTGGCGTCTACGCCCTTCCACCGCTCGGCTTGTTTGAGCCGAGTAACTGTGGAATGAAAAGCAGGTGGGGATCTCTGATCTCCCCTGAAGTTTCCCTCAAAATTTAATGCGCATGAAGGAGAATTCACCCGATGAAACGAAAAAAACCTCTAAGTGGTGATTTCACTCAGTTACCAAAGTTTTGGAAACAACGCTTAAAGGTGTCGTGGAGATGAAACTTTTTCCTTCTCTCTCCTCAGGGTTTAATGCAAGAAACTTACGTGGCATTAGCATGAAACACCCTATGAATCCTCATTGAGACTGGCCTTAATTTGTCCGGCCTTAATTTGTCCGGCGTTAACATGCGCTGTAAGGCAGCGCAATGATCTTAAAAAAAAGAAAGAAAGGAGAAGCTGCACATTTCTATATTCGATCCAACTCGAGCAACAAGGGACAAAATCACACGCGCAAAAATTAAACAACTGGCAGTAGTGTTACGCGCATGATGACATGTAATGAATAAATGCTACAGTCGAATTATACATTTGTATCTCACATACCATCCTCTTCGGCAAACCAATTCCTGCAAAACAAATGTGCCAAGAACGCACAAGGATGCACAAAAACCAGATAGGGGCCATAGGGCTATGCTCATTATTTGTCCTCTGTGGACTATTTTGATATATAAGCCGTGCTCCCTCCATCCCCTAAAAAAACGTTGTTCTCGTTTTCAGAATGGTTAATATTTTTAAAATTTGACCAAATATATACATATAAAATATTAATATTTATAGCACATGCACATTATAGATATCACTGGATAGATCGTTTTTTATATTTTCATAATAAACCTATTTGGAAAATGACTGTCTCTAATATTTTTGTAAACTTAGTCAAAATAAATAAATTTTGACAAATATCAGTTCCATAGCGACTCTTTTAGCGGATGGAGTAATATCTATTATGTCAATGTGACCCTTGTCATGCATAACGAACAATACTAGCACAAAATATACTTAACAAATACAATTCCTAATAATCTATATGTAATAAAAAAAGAAGCAAAATTTCTGCGAACTGACCATAGATCAGTTAGTTAAGTTCCTTGTAGTGAACCTGCCAACTAGGGATCAAATCCTAGTGCTCGTATTTTTCTGCATTTATTCCAGAGAATTTCTCGGTGTTATGCTTTGTGGTATGCGACGTTCGTACGTGTGTTTATTGGGGTGAGTGTGCGTGTGTGTTGGGCGTCTGCGAAATCATCCATCCTAATAATCCAACAGGAGCTCGGTCTCGTCGCACTCTCCTCAAAAAAAGTTCCACTTCCATTTTTCTCTAGAAGGAACCGTCTTTTCTTCCCGTGCAAGACCTTTCCATTTTCCCTTTAGTCTTTACGTTTTTCTCCATTAGATGGAACTCCACGTTCACTTTCTATATGTGACTTTTCCTCTTCCATTTTCTTATACAAAATAATAAATAACAAATATTGTATTATTACGGATCTTTGAACTTTTTATGCTTCTGAAATCTAATAAATAATTCGTGACTAAAAGCTTAAGAAATTTATCATCCAATTTTACATATATCTACAGTATATACCTGTGCTTCAAAATTTGCAATTTTTTAGTTTCCTTTTTCTTCTCATTTTTCAGTGAAATCATAAGTAGTTTATCATCTAAACTAATCTCTCGATCCGACCAGGGGAAACCCTCGGCCGAGATGTCAGCCCCCGCGCCGCCACCACGCGGGTGGCTCGGGTGGAACCGCCGCGCCGCCGTCCTCCCTCCCCTCCCCTCCCTTCCCGCCGCGCCGCCACCGGAGCAAGCCGCCGGCAGGGCCAGCGCGGCCGGCCTGGAGGGCGGCAGCGGGGCACTCGCTAGCTCGGGCAGTGGCGGTGTGCAGAGGCACGGCGGAGGAGGAGTTGGCTGTGTGCCCGGACATCTCCTTCCTCTTCCCTCCTCCTGCTTGTCGATCCTTTAGCAGAGATGGCAGTTCGGCATGCTGGCGGCGCGCTGGTGTTGGAAGGTGTGGAGGACGACGACGGATCCATACCCGGTATGGCCGGATCTGACCCCTCCCTCTCCTAATCTGATTCGCGGGCAGTTTGTTGTTCGTCAACGACAGTGAAGGGGCCTCGGGCCTTAGGCACGATCGTCTGAGAAGCTGATGGTGACTTTCCGAGGAAGGCGACCTTCCGAGTTGGCCGGGCACAGAGTCGACGGTGGTGGTGGCGGTTTGGGTGAAAACCTTGCCTGGCGTGTTACATCGGGCCGGCGGCGGTGGTACTGACTGTACCACATACCTTGTTGAAGTCGTCGCTGAAGCTGTTGGTCTATATGATCACTACTGCGTCTGTGGGCTTTCAACAACTGGGTGAAAACCTAGCAGCCTGATTTCTCCGGGCCGGCGGCTGTGGCCCAGGCGCGTTGCCGAAGTCCTTGTTCGCTAAGGTGGGGTTTCTCCCGCATGGTCACCCTGCTCGCTGTGCAGTTCAAGGTGGAGGTGGTATTAGATGGCATAACAACCCGATGTTTGGTGGGCACCTACACCAAGTACTTCGTGTTGTTGTCGAGGAAGAAACATCCAATCTTCAATGGTGGTCGGTATTTAACGTTTTCAGTACCTTTTTTAGTCTGACAAACACGATTGGCGACTTTGTCTTTACGTTGGTGTTCTTATTCTAGTGGAGTTGACATCATGGTGCAAGACATAGGTCGTGTAGGACTACTTGAACCCCTTGTTAGGGATGTAATTTCTTCTGTCATTTTATTTCTTTTATTTCTGCTGTTGTTGTAATAATTTGGCCTGATTCTACCCATAGTTAGATGAAGTCGGATAGTTTCTATCCTTTATCTAAAAAAATCTAATCTAATCTCTCTCTCCATATACCAAATATTAAAGAGAGTGAATTTCTTTTGGCGAAAGTGAGTATTATAGTTTAAGTCCTAGTGACTTTTGGCGTAGGTGATTATTTATTTATAAAGTGAGTTGATTGATGATACTTTATTTGCTTTAAGATGGAGTTCATCTCAAGGTGGAGTTTGTTAAATATGGTCTGAATTCTAACGTGAGCCTAAGGGGACGCCCGGAGGCCGTGGTTCGAACGTGTTTATTAGCGGATTTGATTCCGTATTTGACTATAGCTAGTCTGTCGTATGAATACATCTTGTAGGTCGTATGAGAAGAGTTGAGACGACTCATTGTATTCACTGTATTCTGTAAATTCTCATTTAGTGAAGATCACCGGTTGGCGTCTATGGTTTTTTCCCGTAAGGGTTTTTTACATAAAAATCTATGTCTCATGTTCGATCTTTATCTGCATTATTTGCTAACATCACCAAATTCGAGCACACCTGTTCCAAAGTAAGGCGTATCCTTACAATGGAAGACAGTTTGCCATTGTAAATTGTAGTTGGTTGCATGTTGCTTGATAATTGTTGAAATGGCTCCCGGTGCTTTTGGATTTCTTGATGCTCTTGTCTATCTTACTTGACTCTTCGTTTGTGTTCTGCCTTTTCTTTGGGAATTTTTTTCCGAACGGGGAACCCCATTTCCATTACAATTAAGATCGGAAATACAGTATTTGCGACCTTACACCAAAAGTTAACCCATAAGGGATAACTAGAAGAAAAAAAAAAGAAAACGCTCCCCCCAACCATGATGGGTTCGTAACCAGCTGCAAGATCAAAATTAAACGAGCACCGAGTCTACCTGTCTAAACACCAAATGAAACGAGCAGTACCATCTCAGGTTCTAAACCCATCTTACATCAACCAGCAGAGTAGAACACATTTTAACATCTGTTACTTCTATAGGACATCGCCTGAAAACAGTTTCCCAGCCAGGGCATGCAAAACAGCTTTTACTTCTGCTTTCGTGATCTATTGTATCTAGAAATTTAAAGGTTTAGCCATCAACTTTAGCCATCTATCTAAATTTTAGACTAGTGAATCCAAACAGGCTGATGAACGAGTATATATAGTGAATACGTACATTATATTAGCAAACAGAACACCAAAATGAAAATCTCTGAGTAAATAAAGTAAAATCTCAAAACTCATAAATATTCAATGTCAAGAAATCTTATGAACACAATTGAATCAGACATTAGCATCAGCAGCCGTGGATGGAGGATCCTTCATCATGTCCGACGCAGCTTTTGTACGAACTCTTCCACAGTGTTGTTTGCGGAAGTAGGAGACAACGAGAGAGATTCCAATGCAGAAGCCCACCAGCAGAAGCACGATATAACCAGAAGTCTCCCACTCTCTGGTAGAACCAGCCGCGTATGCAAGCAGGAGGCCGACCAAGTCCGGTACCATCATGCATTTTGCTGTCTGCACCAGGAACTTGGCCTTGATGCATCTCTTCTTTTCTGGCGTTTCCGGGGTTAGATCCACCAATAGCTGCAGTATTATGACGACCACGGATGCCACGAAAGAAGCGGAGTTGCAGTAGAAAAACATGTGGTACCGGCGGTGGCTGCTGTCACGTAGGATAGGGTTGCCCACGGCGTGTCCGTCTTTGTTGTCCGGCCAGACACCACCAGGTGGCGCAAGGCCGGCCTGGTAGGTGACGCTCGCCGCAAGGATCCCTAGAAGCATCAAGTACCTTCGCTGAGTATGCAGTCCAATGCTGCCGCCGGCGTCTTCTGTGGACGCCTCCTTGTTGTTGCCTGTGTCTGTACTATTATCGCCGGCTTCAGTGCCTGCTGGGGACTGCAGCTCGTTGTCGATGGTATTAGCGGCCTCTAGTCCACAGCAGCCACAAGCCTTGCTGCGCCATTTGTGCATCCACTCGGGTTGGATCTTGAATACTAGGAGGAGCACGATTATGACGAAGGTGAACACCAAGACGATGAGTGCAATCATGTAGATGGATGTGCGCACATGCCTGGAGCTCCCGGCAGCATAGGCGCCCATGAGACCAAACAGAGCAGCCACGATGCACACGTGCAGCGCGTGGGATTTTATCCCGGCCCTGTACAGGTTCGGGTTCACGAGCAGAATGGTGAGTGCGACGGACGCCATGAAGCCAGTTGCGTTGAGGTAGAAGAAGGCCGTGTAGCGGCGAGGGTAGTTGCTCAGGAGAACCGGGTCACCAGCATGGTGGCCAAGCTCGCCATCGTCCTCGAGCCAGAAGCCCCCAGGCGGGGTAAGCCCGGCTTGGTAGGTGAGCGTCACCGCCAGGATCGCCAGCAGCAGCAGCAGCTTGCGCTTCTCCTCCATGTCGTCGCCCTCGTGCTCGTGGTGGAGGTCGTCGCGGTGCAGGGTGAAGAAGACGATGTGGAACACCACATAGACTAGGGCGCCGCCCGCCAGGGCGACGACGTAGATGGAGGTGCTCACGTCCCGGCAGCATCCTGTGGCGAACGCTCCGATGAGGCCAATCAGGTCCAGTATCATGACCAACTCTAATATCACCACGTGGGCTCCAATCTTGGCCTTATTTTCGTCTAGTTTGCCAACTGCAGGTGTTCCCGGCTCTGGCTTCTTCTCAGCAGGCACAGATTGAGAGCTATTGTTCTTGATGTCCCGCCGCCGCATACTCAGATAGTTTCTCAGAACCAAGAAGATGACAACCAAGGAGGCCGCAAGAGCCGTTGAGTTGAAGTAGAAGAACAATCTGTACCGCGCGGCATGCTTGATGAAGAGGATTGGGTCGCCGCCCTTGTGGCCGTCACGGTGGTCCGGCCAGAAGCCACCTGGAGGGTTCAGGCCAGCTTGGTATGTCACGGTTGCGGCAAGTGTGGCAAGCAGCAGGACCAGAGAGGGAGCCGTGTTTATTAGCCCTCGCTGGCCATCTTTAACTTTCTTTTCGGTCAGCGCCACCGTCTGAGTCTTGTGTTCTTGCCCGTGTTTGGGGTTTCTACAAATTGATTTAGCGAAGTATTACATATGAGATTGTAATTGAACATCATTTTCACAAATATATCATTGTAAAAATCCTCATTACTTGGTCTGATATTACAGCTCCTTAATGATACAATTTCAGGCTCATTTGACGAACTAGTAGATTATGAAAAGTGTTGCCTCTATATATTTGGTTAGGTGTCTGGAGACTTATTTATGGAATTCTATAACGTTAAGGGCCTTTCTACAAAATTCCCAAACCAGCCCCAAAGCGGTATCCGGGCTCTCTCTCGTCTGGGGCTTGCTAATTTGGTTTTGTTGGGGCTGATCTTTGCAAGTATATTCATATTTCTTATTAGGAAGTTTGGATAACACCATGTTTAGAGAATGGATATGTGTTTGTTTTAAAGTATGAACATAAGATGTTCGGTCAAATGCTTGTGAATAATGCGCTTGCTACTTTCGATATTTCTGCTGCCTCTGCATTCACACTATATAAGGGCCTAAAATGGAAGTGAACTGAGGTATAGGTAATGTTGATCAGTTTAGAAGCTATACGAAACTTTGTAGACAAATAATTGCTATCCACAAAATAAAATGATGCTCACAGGCCACTGATTGCATCTTCACTGCAAACGTGCAAAGTTTAGAAGATTCATTTGGGTGCAAACAACAAGTCGATATGAATTAGCTAGTGCCAGGATGTTATTATTTAGTCATTGCATATTAACGAGGAATTGTCTTTGGGTTCCATCCGGCATAGTCGTTTATTTATGTTGGTGGACAATTTCAAACACATTGCGCTGTTCGACTAGCTTAATTTGAAGCAACTAAAACTTGGATAAATATATAAAATGGCATATATAGTAGGTAGAAAAATGGCACTTACCCTCGCTGTCGCTGCCTCACCCAGACCAAGGCAAAGCACCCTAGCGCGAGAATGGGGCCGACCACATAGAGGACAATGACGACGGCGGTAGAGTCCGTCTCCCGGCAGCTCCCGGCGGCGTATGCCCCAACGAGGCCTAGTAGGGATATCACCATGGAAACATACGGCACAGCCTTGGCCTTGGCTTCAAATCTCCCAATTAAGAAATTCGATCAATCGGTTGGTGAGGAGCAGCATGATGAATCGGTTGGTCAGGAGCAGCATGATGACGAACAGGGATGCCACGAACGATATGGTGTTGCAGATGAAGAAAACTGCGAAGCGGCGCCGGTGGTGGTGCTGCAGGACTGGGTCCCCCGCGCGGTGCCCATCGTCCTGCCCCTCCTCCGGCCAGAAGCCACCGGGCGGGTTCAGTCCCGCCGTGTACGTGATGGTCGTCGCGAAGATGGCGAGGAGCATCAAGATCTTGCGCCGCCTCTTGTCTTCTCTTTCCTCTTCGGTACCCCTACGACAGGAGGAACAGGCTACGGGCACCTGGGATTCAAGGCCCCTGGACAGAAAAGTGCCCATCCTCACCGCGTGTAGCAGGACGTAGAAGAGGATCGGAGACACCAGCAGCGAGGCCAAGACAGTGGTGACCTTGTCCCGGCTCGCCCCCGCGGCATACGCGACGACGAGGGCAAGCAAGTCCAGCACCATGACCACCCGCAGGACGACGAACAAGTTGGCGCTGTTGCGGCTGTGCTTGTCCTTGAAGCCAAAGACGAGGAGGAGGATGACCACGGCCGACGCCATGAAAGCCGTCGCGTTGCTGTAACTGAAGGCGTTGTAGCGTGTGTGGTAGGTGACCACCAGGATCTGGTTGCCCGTGAGATGGCCGGCCTGGGTGTCCAGCCAGACGCCGCCCGGTGGGTTCAGCCCCGCCGCGTACGTCACCGTCGCCGCCAGAATGGCAAGCAGGAGGAGGTACTTGCGCAGCTCCAGCATGAGCTCGTTGCAATGCACCACACTACCACTACCACTACCATCATCACCACCCCCATTGGCCAACATGATGCTGTCAGGCCTGCTTTGCGCTATTGCACGCAAGGCTCTCTTCTCTAGTAAATCTTGCGATCCACACGCTCTTACGCTTACGCCTGCTATATACTAGAGACTCCCAATGCATTCACATTACAAAATGTAATGACAACCGGAGGTGACCTAGCAGGGCATTGTCGTTGCTTTCTAAAACTGTCTAGAGGACAATGCTTTATTCGAAAACTGTCGAGTGGACAATGGTTTATTCATCACCATATGAAAATTAATGTAGAGGGCACTTTTGGGCACAATTCTGATACAAGTTCACATGGATGATGGCAGGCAGGAAAGCAGAGTGTGAACTAGTGAGACGAATGGTAGAAGACCAGAGATAGACGTTGTTTACTGAACTGTTAAGCCGGACTAGATGTATTATTTAACCGGATGGCCCCACAAAGCCGGACTAGATCACCTCCTGGAACTATATATAAGTGAGTTGGTCACCTTTCCCTAACAGCTAAAGTCATTGGGTAAATCCAAATCAATACTATAATCCATCCATCTCAAATTATAAGTCATTTCAACCTTTTTGGAGAGTCCAAACATTTCAACTATGACATTATTTTTTTTTTTTTTTGAGTTCAAGGGAGGCCCCCGGCCTTTATATTAAAGACCAAAACATGAAGATCAGTACATAGTTCAAAGTTCAAGCTCACACGCTAAAACCCCATAAGGGCTAAAACCCACTGAAACACTCAAGACCACCGAAAGACACAACCTACAGCTGAACATAAGCACTATTTACATATTCCACGTCCGCTTCATTGCCGAGAAATCATGCCACTTCCCTTCCTCCACTGCCTTCTCCCAATCCGCAGAAAGCAGCTCCCGATCTCCATCAGGTGGGTTGGCATCCCAGCCAGTCGCCGACAGGAACAACTTATGGTTAGGTCTCCCCATCAGCTGGGCTTTCCAGGTAGCGCCAGCGGACTTGAAGCCATCTTCTTTAGCTTCTCCAGATAACCCAGGAATTCCATCTTCTTCTCCACAGGGCATAAAGCACCCCAGTTTTCCACCATGATCGCTACCTTCAGTAGTAGAACATGGCCATTTCTCCACTTGGAATCCTGAAAGCATAATTCATTTCTCAGCTTCCAAAGCCCCCACAGGGCAGCAGTGCAGAAAATATTGATCACTACATACTTTTTCTCACTAAGCCAAAGAGAACCTATATTCAAAAAATCAGCACCTACCACTTTCCCTAATACCTCTGAAAGATCAGCCCAAAATTGTTTTGCAACTACACACTCAAAAAACAAATGTTGCACAGATTCCAATTCCTCACAAAAGAGACAAGAATTATCAACTATAGACTATCTAATAGCTAAGTTGTCTCTTGTTAGCACCTTGTTTTTAGATAGGAGCCACAGGAAGAAATGGACCCTAGGTGGGACTTTCAAAGACCATACAGCTAAAACAAACACAGGATAAACCCCTCTAAAATTAATGACCCAATAGAGAGACTTCGAGGAGTAAACTCCACTAGAGTTAAACTACCAAACAAGCTCATCATCTTTATCAGAGAACTCTATAGTAGAAGCTATCTGCACTACTTCTAACCAGAGATTAAAAAGCCTCTCATCTACACATCTCCTAAAAGTGCATTTGAGATTTTCTCCATCCCAGAGACTCTCCACAGTAGCTGCTTTCTCATTTACCAGAATATAAATTTCCCAAAATTGGATGGCCAAACTAGAAGTTCCTACCCAATTATCTTCCCAAAATTTACATTTCCTACCATTACCAATCTGCCATTTATACCCCATCTTAGTTGCAGAAGCAGCCCAGATCATACCTTTAAAGAACTGAGAGGCACCCACAGTATTACTATAGAAAATGTCAGGCCTATCAGTTCTATACTTGAAATCAATGAATTGCTTCCACATCTTATCACCATCTAAATTACACCTCTTAAACCAAGAGGCCAGCAAACAGATATTCAGGTCTCTAAGATTAAGAACTCCTAAACCCCCATATTCCTTCAGCATACTCACACTTTCCCAATTTGCTAAATGATACTTATGAGCTTCATGGTCATCATTCCATAAAAAGTTTGCCATATGGGAAGTAATGATTCTAATTGCCCACTTTGGGAACTTGATAAAGGATAGCAAATAAATGGGAATGCTTGCTAGACAAGCCTTAACTAGCACTAGTCTTCCTGCAGAAGATAGTAACTTTCCCTCTCCAACCAGCCATCCTATTCAGCATCTTGTCAATCAAAGGTTGGATGTCCTCTCTAGTTAGCTTGCCAAAGTGTAAAGGTACACCTAAGTACTTGATAGGGAGACAACCTAAAGGACAAGGGAACAAATGTGCTAACTTATGAGCAATTTCAGGATCTAAGTTCATAGGAATCAGCTCACTTTTATGAAAGTTAATTCTCATGCCAGAAATTTGTTCAAACCACATCAAAATCCCTTTCAAGTTCCTAGTATACCCCTCTTCTATTCTAGAAAATAGAATAGTGTCGTCGGCGTCTGAAGAGAAATAATTCAACCCTCTCTAAAATCCTCAGCAACACCTTTAATCAAACCACTACTAACACCTTTCTGCAACATCTTAGTTAGGACATCTACCACTAAATTGAACAGCAGAGGAGAAATAGGATCCCCTTGCCTGAGCCCCTTCCCAGTTTTGAAAAAACTGCTATCTTCCCCATTGAGGTTGACTCCTACAGAGCCTCCCACCACTAGCTTTTTAATCCAATTGATCCACTTAATACAAAACCCTCTAGACTTCAAAATCTCAAACAGGAAGTCCCAAGACACCCTATCATAAGCCTTTTCATAATCTAACTTTAAAATGACACCTGGCTCATGTGACTTGTGCAAACTGTGTGGACTAACTCATGAGCCACTACAACACTTTCCAAAATAAACCTACCTTGAATAAAAGCACTTTGCTAAGGAGCAACCAGTCTATTGATAATTTTCCCTAACCTTAAAGTTAAAACCTTAGAGAACAACTTAAAACTACAGTTAATCAAACTAATAGGCCTAAAATTCTTCATAGCCCTAGCATTATCAACCTTATGTAATAAAGTAATCATTGCAAAATTAAGCCTTTTTAGATCTAAGTTACCATCAAAAAAATCATTAAACAATGCTAACAAATCTCCCTTAACTAAATCCCAAAACTTATAATAAAACATGAAGGAAAAACCATCAAGGCCTGGAGCCCCCTCAGCATAACAACTCCATAGAGCCTCGCTTCACCTCCTCTTTAGTAAAGGGAGCAACCAAAGACTCATTCTCACTGTCTAGCACTAAATCTTGTTGATCCCAAAAGCTCTCTCCTAAAGAAACACTAGGTCTATCTTCTCTGCCAAATAACTTCTTATAAAAGTCAACAGCCACTTTCATCATTCCTTCTTGATCTTCAACTAGCCCATTAGGTCCTTCTAAAACCTCCACTCTTTTCTTTCTACTCCTATGTGTAGCTACTACATGAAAATAGGCTGTATTCCTATCCCCCTCCAAGACATTTCTATCCCTAGACCTCTGCCTAGCTTTTATCTCCTCTATAGCCCAAATTTTGTCTAATTCATTGGCTACAAAATCCATTCTATCTTTGTTCGGATACGAAAGCCCATTAGCATCCTGTTCTGCTTCTAAATCATTATATTCTTGTGCTAAATTAGACTTAAATTTATTAAGCCTAGCTACTTCATTAAGGGCCCAGCCTCTGATCACCCTTCTAGTTGTTCTAATCCTAAACTGCCACCTGTCTAAGCTGCTGCCACCTAGACGAGGTGTTCTCCAGGCTTTCTCTACTACATCGAAAACCCAGCCGACTCAACCACCATTTTTCAAATCAAGCTCTTTTTCCCATGGACATATTGATACCAAGCATCTAAAACCAAAGGATTGTGATCATGGGAACTCTATCTAAACCTTTGACTGAGGCTAAAGGTAAGTGTAAACTCCAGTCAGTAGACACAAAAATTCTATCAATTTTAGATAACACAAAACCATCCTGGTTATTTGTCCATGTAAATCTTAGTAAAAGGATCTAGTTCCACCAGACCCCATCTATGAATCCAATCATTAAAGGCATCAGCCCACCTAAAACTGATGTTACCATTACTCTTGTCCTTAGCAAACCTCACAAGATTGAAATCCCCTCCTAACAAAATAGGACCTTGCCAAGACCCCATCAATTTGCATGCAATTCATTAATAAAGCTTTCTTTTCCCTCCTCATATGGAGAACCATATACTACTACCAACTTCCAACTAAAATTAGTCCTCTGGTCTTGCAACATGACACTAATTGTATAATATAAAAGAAAACTAAAGTAGAATAAAAAGTATCCTTGTTACAACCCACCAGGATGCCTCCAGCAGTCCTTTTTACAGGTACAACAAACCAATCAAACTCAGCATAATCAACCAGAGACTTAAGATGACCAGGAGTAAAAGACTCTTTTTTAATTTCCATTATCCCAATAAAATCGACTTTGGTACCATTAATTCTACCTCCCAAAGCAGGAATTCTACCAACTTTACCTAAGCCCCTAATATTCCAGAATAGTCCTTTCATTTTCTACTTTTGAATTTCTTTCTATTGACTACTTGGGTCCAAGCCTTTTCAATCCGAGCTTCTAAAATATTCAGGTCCTGCAGACCAGAATATATAGAAGAAGGTGTCCTGGGTTCAACTTTCCCTGGACCCCCCCCCCGCTAGTACTACTACCAACTTCATCATCTATTGCTCTACTACTACCACCAGCTACGAGGAGAGAAATTACTTGACCTATCTAAGGAGATTACACCAATAGACCTATTCTTACCAGTACAATTCTTATCATGACAAGAATCCACAAAAGTCTTATTCCTATCTACTTCTAAACTCAACATATTATGAACTACCTTTGACTCATCTAACTCTAGTACTGGAACATCCAGATCAATATGAGCAGCAATGTCTAACAAAGTATTAGAAGATAAAGGAAAAGTAATATTTTTACCTTTCTCAATTTCAAGGTTGTTTTTCCTCTTCAGAGCTTGAGCCGTTCCAGCATTGTCATCCCATCTTGAGGCACTCTTTTCCCTTTCTTCTCTGGAACAATTGGACCCCAGACCACCTTATAAGCTCTAACTTTCGACCATCTGTTGCCTTCCCCAATTCGACGCAAGTAACCCCACCTGCTCAGACCGAGAAGAACAACTCCCATTATCAGGCAAAGGCCAGCTGGACCTAAACTCCTCAATCAAAATGCCACCTGCCACCCAACCAGTTACATGGAAGGGGCATACCTTGACCTCGGGATCTTGAGCATGATCAACCCGGCTTTCCAAAGGATCAACCTTATCATCCAGTTCCATAGCCTTCAGCAAGTTGATGCAAGAATCTTCCACACCCCTCTCCTTACTGCCAACCTCCAGAAATTCCTGAGCAAAGAGTTCACTCAGGTTCCTCACTGTTCTGCTCCCACCTGGAGCCTCACTTCCAGCTGCCCCAATCTTGGCGCCAGAACCACCTCCTCCATTGCTGCTAGACCTGTCCTGATTAGCAGGTGGCTCCAGATTGTTCCCCTCAACATCATGAGCACCCTTATCAGGAAGAACATCCTCATCATCATTATCACTGTCATCCCCACCATCATCACCATCAATACCAGTAGCAGCTTCAATTTGGCTTGCAGACTCAGTCTTGAAGGCAATAGCATACAGATGATCATCAAATTCCATCAATCTCTTCACAGGAATCTTTGCTGGATCTCTGCACTTAATCTTGACTCTCACCATAGCAAAGGAACTAGAGAATAAGGAGTGCCAATCCACCTCCACCAACTTACCAATAGCAAAAGCTACCTGCCTGAGTGTGTACCAATCACACCACTTTGGGGGAATGCCTCTTATCTGAACCCACTCCTCAATCAAGCTGCTCACAGGTTCAATATTTCCATTCCATTCCTTCAATGACACCATGACAGTACCCTTCTCCAGATAAAAGTAGGAAATAGTGTTAATAGCTAGCCTATCCACCCTCAAGTCTGGTGGGAACTTCACAAGATAAGTGTACTCATCAAGAGGCTTGAGCTGCCAGTTCCAATTGGGATCTAGTTGTGATCTAAGCAATGTCAGCAAAGACTATTGTTCTAGCACCCCATCCTCAACAGTAAACACACCCAGGTTGTCAAAGCCAGACCATAATTTGAACTGCTATCACCATCTGCATCAGGAGATAAATCTACATGCAGAAAACCAAGCCCCTTACTGACTGTCCCCAGAAACTGCACTGCCTTTTCCTCCTCTTTCCACCTAGGACAACTCTCAGCTATGTGATCAGACTTATAGCATATGAAACAAATCTTAGGCTTGGTGCATGCAGAAACAAAGTGCCCCGATTCCCCATAGTTGTAACAAGACACCTGAGCAGATTTGTTACCACCCGAGCTCTCACCTACAGAGGACTTCTTCTTTGCAGCCACCTCCAGATCGGTTTGTTGCTCCCCATGCTTGGCTTGCTGCACCGGTGGGTGAGGACCTTGTTGTTGAGCTGGACCTGGTTGAGCCCTACCCTTGCCCCCTTGCACTGCACCCCTACCAGTAGGACGAGCATTCTAACCCCTCCGGAAGAACTGATTCTGTGCATGATTACCTTGACTGAAGTAGTTTGGAGGCGGCCCTTGCGGGGAAGTAGCCGAAGTGCCCCGACCGAGGAGTGTACTGCCCGGAGCCATGGGTGGCCCCATCGGCATCCCCATGGGCGGCCCCATTGGACCCATGGGAGGATAGTACGGCGGCTGGTTCACTTTGACAAAATTATATCACAACATTATGATGTTATTAAAAAAGTATCATTAGATTCTTCATTAATTATATTTTTATACTATACCCATTTGATGTCATAAAGTTTTGTAGGTTTCTCTATAATTTTAGTCAAACTTGAGATGATTTAACTTTTCAAGAAAGTTAAAATATATAACTTATTTAGAGCAGAGGGAGTACCTCCATTATATTCTCTTAACAAGGCATGTCCCAACATGACACAGCTCCCAAACTACAGTTGACCATTTACAGTATCTATGTTCTGTCAATTATATTACAAACTTGTGATATTTGGACTGTACATTTAATCACCAACCTTACCATATCAAGTTTATAGTATAGCAATGAACATTGTTAGCTAAACTATTAGTCAAAGATTTTAAAGTTCTACTCTACCGGGTATTATTTGTACACGCCTTATGAAAGAGAATGGAGAGAATATTAATATTAGTGGCGATGGCAACACGATGATGCCCGCACCCCCGCAGTGAGGTTGACGTCCCAGCGTATTGCCATTATATTGCAACATCACCAATATTTAAGCATGATTTTGTTTCACATAACTACTGATCATCCTCCATATGCTAATTGGATTGTAGCAAAACATTTTTAATCGGACCGCTGACGGCAGGTCAATGGCCTTTGTATAGCCACTTTTAAACAAGACACTCTATAGGCTGAATTGACACTATATATAAGCAAGCAGGTACAGACGTGTATCAGCTGGTTCCCAAAGCATTCACATTCCAAATTGTAACGAGTGACACGAAAACGGGTGGTGACCTAGCGAGATGTCGACACTGCTATCTAAAACTGACTAGAGGTCTAGTGGACAATGATTTATTCATTACCATATGCAAATTAATACAAAAGGAACTTTTATGAGCACAAATTCTGATGCTAGCCCACATGGATGATGACACAGCCAGGAATCCAAGAGTGTGAACTAGCGAGTCACTAGCCCTATTTGGATTCAAGGGCTAGAGCTAGTTTGAGCCAAACTAGTCCAAAAATATTCAAACATAAGGGCTAAAGCTAGTTTTTAAGAACTAGCCCACCAAAAAAAACTAGCCCTCCAAAAGGGTGATTATGTGAGCTAGTTTTGCTTGGGTTCACTTGAGCTACTTCTACTTGTGATTATTTAAATGAGCCAAATGATTAGAAAAGTGCATTTATTGTCAAACTAGCCCTTTACTACCCCAGTCCATTTTTTCCGTGACGGCCAGTTCCGTCAGAAAAAGTGTCAAAAACCGTCAGGGAAGACTATCCGTGACGGTTACCGTCAGGGATGACCCGTCAGGAGAAAATCGACAGGAAAAGTAGACTTTTCCTGACGGGTAACCGTCACGGACTATTCCCTGACGGTTGTGACCGTCAGGGATAACTTACAGCGTCAGTTTTTCTGTCACCGTCAGGGAAGCTATTTACTGTCGGTCACAGCCGTCAGGAGTGTTGTAAACCTTTCCTGTCGGTGAGCTACCGTCAGGAATCTTGTTTGCCATCCCCGTCGGGTGAGCAACCGTCAGGAAAAGTCCTTTTTCCTTTCCCAAAGCTACCCTACTCTGAGTACAGTTTTTTCAGTCATACACCACAAAGAACCCAACATTTAGCCATGATATTTTGCCTCCCCTTCAAATAATTTAAATCCACTCAAACAATCACATTAGATCAACGAACCATTCAACCATAAGGAGGCCATAAAGGATATATTCAGGAGTCTCAATACATATATCATCATCACTTAAAATGCATACATCTGACAACATGTGCCAACGAAGTCATACATGAAGCAACTACTAGCTAACCTAAGTTGCTAGCTAAGTCATACATCTGGCAATATGAAGCTCCTTTCTTCCTAAGTAACACATCGGAGCAAGTAACATGAAGGTACAACTTCCTAAATGGCCTTTCATTCTAGCATAGGGTAGGCAGGTAGTAACAAGCCACACAAGCTAAATTCCCTGGTGCCAAAGTTACTCACACAGTATGGTGAAGCATGAGAGGATCCATCACTAGTTGCCCTCTGCATCAAAAAGAATTTATTAGTAACTAGTGCTCAGGTTCCTATCAAATTTAAGTGAGCGCTGGAGGGAGACGGTAGCATCACCTGGACAAATCCGAGGTTGACAGTTGGAGCTCAAGCAAATATAAGTAAACATAATGCCGACCCTTTCGCCTTCTGTACAAGTACCACAATTGCCCACCTTCTGTACAAGTAGCACAATGACCTGAAACATGTGAAAACAATCAAATGTAGGCATATGCATGCTTCTATAGTTATGTTAAAACTGAACAAATTAACAACCCATGATATATGTTCAGATTTAATCCCTATGAGTATATCAGAAAGCTGCTCATTCTAAATAACAGCTTGGCACTAGTTGTTTTCTAGTAGGATGAGTGCCAAGAACACTGAGTTCAAACAATCAGAGTTTTGTAACTAGATATTCTCAACTATGTGCAAACTGCAAACAAATTTAAACACTGGACTTGCTCCCACACATCAACATTTAAGAAATTCTTAGTGCTTCCTAACTGGTTCTTGGATGGCAATATGCAGCTACTAATACACTACCAACACACATGCTTTGAGTAGGCTACTCACAACACAATACAAGGCTAGTCAATGACCATCATTGTTGGCCTGAGAGGAATCATCTCCAATCCCTCACTACATCTGAAACAAGACAAAGAAAGGAACCATTCATTATTCATTTGGTTTAGACCAGAACTAAAAACAAAACCAAGATAGCTAGTTAGTAGTGACAAGCAATCAATAAGATATCTTGCTAAAACAGTTATATCAACATGTCAGGCTATGATATGAACTAAATATTTATTTAACTACCACTTATGCCTCACAAACTCTGCAGAATAAAATCCTTCACAATGTTCATTATTGAGTATGAATAGCTGTAGTTCAGAGAAACAAGAGTACAAGACAGTTCAGGAATAAATCAGGGACATGTAAATTTGAACTCACATTATCTTATATGAGGTACAGGAGATGTTTCATATATGATTCCTATGTTGAAATCAGGGAAGATACATGTCTGATATCCGAATCTATGAATAATATTATTATTTCAGTTCAGGAATAAATCATCAGTTCAGTGAACAAAGCAGCCTTATGTTAGCAGTAAAGTCACTTGTAAAGAAGGAATACTGCACTATTGGATCATATCTCATATACATTGTGCACCTAAACCAGAAGCAATGTAATTTTTGATTGTGGCCAGATGGTACAGTTGGTGCTTCACACTGTCTAGTACATAGATGAAGTAGCATCAGATCCTGTACGGGTCAACTAAGAGCAAAAATGAAGTTCACAGGATAATCTTAGCAATTACCATGTTACTTTCTTCTTCCTGAAGCATGTTAGGTTGCATCTCTATTTGTTTTCTTTTGTCAGCAATAATCTGCACACAATTAAGAATTAAAAAAACCTGGAATTACAAAGAACCATACTCCAACTAAAGCCTATCAGCAGTTTTGTGTGACCTAACATCCAGTAGTGCAGATATTTACCTAAATCCTATACGAGATTCAGTAATGTTAGTTCATACCATGGGTGCGTGGGCAGTGGCGCCCAAGAGCTTGCGCCAGAAGCGGCGTACAACCTGGCTGGTAGACCAAACGCTGGAAAGGCGAGCAGCCCTAGCAGAGCCAGCCGCCGGCCACGCGGATCCGGCCCCTCAGCACGCGGATCCGGCCTACCCCAACGCGGATCCGACCTCCCCCAACGCGGATCCGACCATCTTCGCGTGGATCCAGTCGTCCTTGTGCAGATCTGACCGCCAGCTACAGGAATCCTGTGATCGATGAAGCCAAAACATTAGAGTACGAGAGAGGAGAGGAGGAAGAAGTTGGGAGAGAGGGGAAGGACGGGATGGCCCATCTGCTGACCTCCACAATCCTCGCCGGGCCGGCGAGCAGCTCCGGCAGTGGCGGAGGCATGGAATGCTGCGCGTGGAGGGTGGAGGGTGGTGCGAGGGTCAGCCAGCCGAACGCTGTGTCTCGGGGGAGTCAGGGAGGGGAGGGGATAAGTCACGGGTGGTGGAAACAGGCTTCCCCGTCGGGTCAGCAAGATTCCCAGTCGGTTATTCAGAGCACGTCAGGAACCATTCACCTTTCCTGACTTGGCTGTGGAGCCGCAGGGGACGCCTCCCACCGACGGGAGAAAACTGATCTGTGGTAGTGCTTGATCCAAACATCTCTTTGGCTAGGGCTAGTTTAAACTAGTTTGAAACTCACTCTAACCTCTAGCCTCTAGCTGAGTTAGAGTGATTCAAACATGGCCATTATACGGGACCACAAACCAGAGATAGAAATAGTTTACTAAAAGAAGCCAGATTAGATCTATTAACCAACCTCTTGGCCCTAGAAAGATGCATGCTCGTCCACATTGGCATCTCTAGCGGTTCACTTTAGATTCTCCCTCTTCTTGAAGTATAAATAAGTTCAACTCAATATAGTATCAGTGGTCGAGGTCTCGATTATTTGGCTGGCATAGTTAAATGAAGCTCCTGTCAACGCAGCTCCTAGCTAGTTCCATGTTTGAGGTGTGAGGTATCTTGTCCATGAGGGGTGCAATATTCGGTATAAGTGGCTGTCCACCTTTTTCTTACAATTTAATCAAGGTTTTTAGATTAAACTCGTTAGTCCACATGACTCAACACCATTGTGCCAAAATAATCATTTCTGAAATTGCACTGAGTTAGATTATTTTGAGTTTGATCAAGTTTATATATATATAATAGTATATCTTGTGTTCCACGCGCGCTCTCACCCTTGTTATGTGCGCCCAATACATAGCTGCGACCTGCCACGACTGGCAGTGTCATGATGCCCACACTGATGACGTCCCAACGTCTAAGTCTGATTTCATTTCACGTCTATACGTCATCATGCATATTATGTGGTAAAATATTTTTAATTGGACTTGGATCGCTAACGACAGATCATTAGACTTGATATTTTTTAAACGAATATGGATTGCACTATCTAGGAAGTAGGAACTGTGCACTAACCATATACAATAGGTAGTACAGTTGTATACTTGACTGATTCCTAACGCATCCACACAATACAGAATGTAACGACAACCGGAGGTGATCTAGGAAGGCATTGACGCTACTATCCAAAAGACTAGTGGACAATGATTTTTTTTTTTAACACCATAAGCATGCATGTTGATGTAGTAGAGACTTCTATTATATTAGCACAAATTCCAGTGCAAACTCACATGGATGATGCGTTCATGAGTGTGAACTAGTAAGCAGTTGCACAAGACCAGAGATAGACACAGTTCACTAAAACTACTATGCCTAACTAGATCTATTAATTAACCCCACGGCCCCCAAAAGATGCTCACATGGCCATGCCTACAGGTTCAACTTAATTAGGTTTCTTGAACTATAATAAGTGAATTGGTCATCTACTCATCTTTACCTAAAAGCTAAAGCTCTTGATTAAATAAAGTCAGTGCATCTATACAACCCTTTATTGTATCAATATCAGAGGTCTTAAGTCTGAATCCTAATAGGCGTAGTTAAATAAAGTACTTGTAGCATATTTCTGATGGAATAGAGACAACCGGGGAACCGATCATTGAATCGGAGGCCATGGCACACATAGGGTGAAGAGGCAGAATTAGGAGGCCTGGTGAATACGGAACCAGAATGGAGCAGAGCAGTCAATTGTGGGGTAGTGGCAGAATGGAGCAGAACAACTGCAACAATAGTAATCTTAGCACCTTAGAACTGATCTTTGAGACATGTATAGAGCAGCCTAGTGGGGTAGTGGCACACAAAATGCCGAATGGCTCAGGGTTAACAGAGTTCTCGAGTAAGCAACCATCATTGTACGTCTAGTTGTTTTGTGGTGACTTCAGCTCCAATTAGTAGAGAGCTCATGCTAGGCCTACAGACCAAAATGCGGCCCAAGCATAGTCCTAGAGTTAGGCTGAGCCAGCACGAGCTCAATACTAGTGTGCTGAGCATTTCTTGGGCCATGGGCCATATTTAAATGGGTTGTGTCATGTGCCGCCCGTGAGGCTTAGTCCATTTGCCCGTACACACACTTGCCTATCCGCCGCCTACGACTTCTCCAAGGACAAACGACTATACAAGAGAGAGCATATTAATTACATCAGCCTAAACTATATTTTTTAGATAATGGATAGTATTTTATACCCGGCTTCATCTACCGACAGGTAGAATCCGGCCAATTATTACAAAGATGAGGTCAAAGGCCAAAAAACTAAGAAAAAACATTCGTGGCATTCCGTCTGTAAGACGAGAATACACCACCAAACACGAACAACAACAACATAAGAATCTAGAAGGATAACTAAGCTAGCACCAACACTAACAACCTAGGGAGGGATCTTCCAAAAACGATGTCTTCCACAAGAACATGACATTCAAACATGCCTTCGTCGCCCGACCAGAGGAACGGTATTGGATTTTCACCCTGAAAGATCTCCAAGGCGCCTGTCTTTGGAGAGATGACTACGCCTCCGAAGTGGCACCCACTGGCGTCACCGCCGTCCGAACACAACCATTGTCCCACCAAAATCCATGTTGCTACGCGCGCCAATGTCCAGCGAGGAAGACCGCTGCCAAACTATATTAGCAACAAACTTCTATTGTTCCTTCGGTTTTTCGTTATTGTTATAGTTTTGTTTATACAAAAATAAATGTATTTGTTGTTTATAATACAATAAATTATGAAACTATGTTTTATTAATATTGTTTGTTTTCATAATACATGTTTTGTTTTTCTAATAAAGAAAATAGTCCCTCCGTCTTAAAAAACATGTGATTCTAACGTTGAAATCTTGTCTGAAAAAAATTGTAATTCTAAGTTGTGGTTACCTTTTTTGTGTAACCTCCACCAAATTGACTATTTTTCCTCCATACTGTAGTATCGTTGAGTGATTGGTATTGTTTCAGCCCCTCTTGTATTCTAGATGAGAGCTAAAAACATAATTTCACACTTGTACCAATCTAGCCTTGAAAACCGAGATTCATATAATTTGTGGGGCGGAGGGAGTTTGCAACTTTTGTTTCTGTATTTTTTGCATTTTGGTCAGCTAATTAGCTAAAAACTACCAGGAAGAAACTTTGTTAGAATTCAGCTTGCCGTCCAGACCGCTGTAAATGTACTCACTCAATCAGATGGAACATGGAAGACGGGGACCTGTTTCGGTCCTAGAACTCTAAAAAAAGAAACTTTATTAGAAAATCAGCCTCCGATTAGTCTGTCTGTTTGGACTTTGAACGTACAAGGATTAATTTTTTTAGCTAATTTTCTAGTTGATTGATGATAACTAGCTCTTACATAATACCAAAACAGGCCCTCGGACGGATATGGATATATATATAGACAGGGAACCATATGGCGTCAAAGTATAACAAGACACATACTGTAAGCGGATTATTACGAGCATTCGATCGGGCTAGATAGGTCTGGCCCTACGTACCCACCATACGTACGTACCGATGAGTTCTAGGGACACCCGTGGGGGAAGCCAGAACAATCCGCTTTGCTCTCCCCAGGTGGCTACGTGGATCATATCATCGTACGCACATCCGGAGTATATATCCTCTCACGGGCGCGATCGCCGCCTCGACTGCATCAGCTAGATATAAACGACGGCGCTAAACTAAGCATGGCCGAAACCGACCCTGGGATGAGTAGCCACCATGTCATCATCGACGTGGAAGAAGCTGCAGCCGGAGACGACGTCGGAGCAGCCAACGACACGTCGTGCGCGGTGTGCATGGAGCCCATGGAGTGGGTGGCGGTGTCCCCGTGCGGCCACCGCGAGGTCTGCGCCCGTTGCGCCGCCGGCATCCGCTTCTTCCACAACGACCGCCGCTGCTGCATCTGCCGGTCGCACTGCCCCACCGTTGTCGTCACCAGGGCTAGCACAGCTACGACGACCCTAAAGGGTCGTCGTTGCCCTTCCTCTGGCGGGCACCCGCGCCGGCGGGGTTGGGCGGCGGGCAGGGGCTAGCGGTGCTACTGGCACCACCACGGCATGGGAGCCTACTTCGACGACATGTCTCAGTATCTGGAGATGAGCAAGGTCTGCTGCCCGAGCTCAGAAGAATCAGGAAGAGCAGGTACTGCAGGTGTCAACCAGCAACCTGCAGCAAGCGTGAATGTGTTGGATCTCTTCAACGTAGTAGATGCCCCAGCAAGAGAACAAGCAGATGTTGATGCTCCCGTGGAGGAGTTGGAGCGGCCATTGTCACGTGAGGTAAGTATAATTTGCATATTATAAAATAGCATATATTTACACTATCTTTTATTTCTTCATTCATATAACTAACGTTGGCCTGCATCCATATTGTAGGAGACGGCAGCGTTGGTTCTTCTCGGCGTCGCTGGGGCGTTTATCTTAGGGGCTCCATTGTTGTATATGGTACCAACCTATAGCTAGCTAGCACCCGTACCGGCGGCCCGAAACTACACCATCGGCGTTGTTCACACATATGCATGATATTGACCTATGCATGTCGTAGCTAGATTCACAGTTACTTTGCACCATCAATCCATGCATGGCGCGCAAATGCGCAGCAATGCAAGCCATTCCACCACCACCCCCCCCCCCACACACACACACACCCAATGGCAGAATTAATGGTGACGGATTATTGAATTGATTTCTACTAGTTTTACAAGACTTTTCACGTTTCTTCAATCCATCCCAAGTTATAAGGCGCTTAACTTTTTTGAGCTTAAGTTTGACCACTCGTCTTACTAAAAAAATTATGTAAATATAGTTAAATTTAAGTCATTCTAGAAGAGCTTTTGTTATAGAAAGCTATGACAAAAGAAGTGATATTTTGCGTAAATTTTTAAACAAGACGAGTGGTCAAATTTGACATCAAAAAAGTCGAATGTCTTATAATTTATAATGGATGGAGTACTTTTTTATTAAACAGCTTATACTATACATATGTATGTTGCCTCTTGTGGTCCACTTACTTTTTTATTACACGGCTTATACTATACATACGAGCAGGCAGGCTGGAAGGAAGGGCAAATATATGTGGCCTCTTGTGGTCCACTTACTCCTATAGCATGGTACAGTCCAGTCCAATGCGCACCAAGTGCGCGCGACCGCCCAACTCCCACTGGAAAACCCATAGGCTGGTGGATCGTGCTGAGCATGCACATGGGCCGGGCTCACACCGTGCTGGTTCCCCTGTAGCGACATAAACATAAACCCAAACTTCGCTATAAAAAAAACTCTAGACCCAAACGGTTAAGCACTCAGATAAGCAAGACAGACCAATCCTATACAGTGGTATAAGCAAATTAAGAAATAATCCAGTTGAGATGATGGTTGTTTAAGCTCACTTCCATGATAAAAGGAGAAGGTGGCGCTCAAGTTGCAAATTCATCTCTTGGTTGTTAATTGTGTGACTATTTGGGCTAGTAGCTGCCCAGGATCTATATAATTTTCTAATAATATAATACTACATATATTTTACTTATATCTACGAATTCTTTTTGTAATAACTCGATTCATACAATAATAATAAGAGCTTGAGACTCTAGCTGGGATATGTGGCATCGATATAGACACATATATAATAATAATAATAACACGTTGCGTGTCATAATCACAGACATGTCCACTATAGTGCATCGTAACAGGCTATGCCTATGTGTGTCGTAGTGATGGGCAGCACGCCGGCACCGTAAGGCTGCCATGCTGCATACGTATCCCTCCAATCCTCGTCGTTCCTAGGCACCAAAACAACGGGCCTTTCACACAGATGGCAAAGTAGTAATAATGGTAGGTACGCGAGGGCCTGATTGTCATTCCCTCCATCAGCGCGGTGGGCTATTTATAGCCTCTCGCTCGCTGCCTCGGAGCTGGCATTGCAACCCTTTTCCTCGGATGTGGATATATAGGGTTTCGCCATTCATGCACGCTGTCGTCGTCATGGCGACGATGGAGCGAGGATAGGTTCTTCATACGGCGGAGAGAGTTGATGTCAGACGCGCATGGCGTGGCACACCCCGCTCGATCTAGCTCCATCACCTCGGCCGTGCGTACGTGCTCGATCATCACGCGTACGTACGCTCTGGTTTCCTCCGCGCCTGGTGCTGAGCTAAGCTAGCTAGGGTTTAACTTGGTCGTGCCACGCTGTGTGCGTCCGATGCACCCTCTCTACTTACTACTATTAGCAGTGTTAACATTCAAGCATATGCATGGAGAGACGATCGACGTCGTGTCATCCTTCGAGCTGTGGATCATATATATATCGGAAGGCTTGTGTGAGTTAGTTTTGTTATTTAATTCTTAATTATTATCGTCGTTCTTTGATCAGCTGTGTGCTATTATCACACAGATTCACACGTATGATACAACAATCCAGTTATGTTTGTTCTCCATTTTCAATTCACCATGCATGGTGGTCGTCGCTTCTTGAGAAGGCATCATCAAGCAGGTGATTCAATAAATATATCCTTCACACAAGTGTAGATTTTTGCTATGTATATACCTAGATATATACAATATATGTTGCGATATATATGTAGTTTTTAATTTGTTTTGTACCTAGAAAAATCAGAGTGCTTATAATTTAGATGCAAGGATATTATGTCACATGGGTTTTCATATATTACGATACATCATGTCTTAAATGCTGTTTACTCCTCTTCCTTCTTCAATCAATAACATATAACATACACAGCAATCTGATAGACCCTCCAATCTTCTTTTTTACGGGACGACCTTGTGTTGAGCAGCATCGAGTGATTCCACATAAGATCTCTAAAACAAACACGATGCAAATAACAAATAAATAAATGCACACGCAGCTCTTTTCGGAATACAAAATCAATTTCGCCCAACGAATGAAAATGAAGCGATACATGGAGTTGGAGCTTCATTTGCATAACGGGGATCAATCACTACGACCAAAGAGATCAGCACTGGGGCACAGCTAGTATTGATTGAACTATGCATGCATGGTACTAGCTGTATCAAGGGTCTATATGGATATAAGAGTTAATTGCTAGTTAGCAACAAATTAGTTCAAATTAGCCCTAATGCATCTAAACAAAAGGACTAATATGTGAGCTAATTTTTTTGACAAACTATCGAGCTACTTATCAGCTAATTTAAACTAATTTTTAACCTAACTAGTAACTAGGCCTAACTTATTGAAAAAAAACTTATTGAACCGTACTCTAATTAAGCTACGAGCCTGCTCCCTCCGTTCATTTTTAAGTGTCATTCGCTCATTTACCGAGAAGTCAAATTTATTCAACTTGAGTAATAAATATATAAATAAAAATTTACTAAAATATATGATGCGTAATAAGTATTATTAGATTAATTATTAATTTATTTTAAAATATATTTATTTATAGACAAAATACTACTAAGATTTTTTATGAATCTAATTAACTTTAAGAAAATCTAGTTGACACCGAAAATTTGACTTACCAAAGACACACCCGGATCTCCACGCACGTACGGGGCCGGCTGCATAGACACTCAAACTGCAGGAGCTCACTTGTTTGGATCATCAAACAGGCCAGGTACATGTGCTCGGCCCAAGTAGGCAAGGTTCTTTCGTCGTCGTCCCATGCTTACCCCCCCCCTCCCCCTGTCATTGTGCATTATGCATATTTTGATTGTTGTCAATCAAAGATGTGAACAAGAGCTTCAAATGGTGGCCAATTAAATGAAGGAGAAGAGAAGATCAAATTGAATGAGCTATAAGAGGAGAAAGAATTCAACTTGACTAGATGATAATCAAGCTAGCATTCTCATGTAACATGAGCTGTATTTTGTATGGTGGTTACTTTAGATCAGTTACTGTAGCAACCGCCCTTATTGCCTATATAAAGACATCTCTAGCTCATTTGTAAAGCGATGATCAGAAAAGTGAATACAAGAACTCTTACTTCCCTCTCACTCAGTTCTCTGTGTTCCTCTATACTCTCGTTCTTGTGCCTGTGATTGTATGAAATGAGCTGATTTCTAACACGTTATCGCACGAGTTAACCGAGCTAAGGCGCTAAGGTATGAAATCAGTTCTTCCATGACTAAAATGATGCTTATTTTCTTAGACATTCTATATTGTGTACACGAACAAGCACATACACGAGCACGTTTTACCTGTGAGTCGTTGGCACATCGGCGGTGCCGGTGACACGAAGGCGGCCCTGCCGCCGTCGCCGTCCATCGCCTGAAACTGGCCTTGAAGTGCCAACGAACGCCGCCGTCCCGAAGGCGGGCACGCAGAACGATGCGACCTCCAGCAGAGGCAAGCATGGCTGCCATCGCAGCAGATCGAGCTACCCAGGCGCCACGAGTACGGACGAGCAGGCCTTGAACAGGCCGCCGCCACCGCGCGCTCGACCGCCATGGACACAAGGCCTAGGTCCGGCCACCACCGCCCTGAAGGCGAGCTTGCCGTCCTGTAGACGAGCTGATCCGGCCATCATCGCCCTGTAGGCGAGTAGATAGGCCCCTTCCGCCCGGTAGCCACGCGGATCCGTCGATGCTGCTCAGATCCAGCGGGCCCCGGCCCCCGGATCCGGCCGACCGCCGTCGGCACCGGCCCCGAAGGCCGTGAGCACGGCCGCTGCTCGCCCGAGTAGGCGTGGCGCGCACGAGCACAGGGCGCGCTGGCCCGAGGGGCACCCCGAACAAGGGTTACCCCGCGGGGACGAAGACGAGTGGGTTCCTCCAGCCCGGCGTCGACTGCAGGCCATGAGCAAGGGCGCCGCCGTCAGACTCTGGCGCGGCGACGGCACACGGCGCGCGGCCATCGGCATGGCCCTCAACACGGCGCACGAGCCCCACGGCGCGCGCGCGGGCTCGGCGTAGCCACAGCTTACGGCGCGCCACGGCTGCTCCGGCATGCGAGCGCGGGTGCCTCTGGCCCCACCGCTATCGCAGCACGCGCATGACGCACCGGACCGCCGCCGTCGGTCGCTCGCCAGGACGCGCGCAGGAAGGGCGGGCTCCTACGCCGGACGCCACACTGGCCCTGCAGGCCGGGAGCGCCGAGGGGGTGCGAGCACGGACCTGCCTGGGCCGCCGCTGCCCCGCAGGCGGATGGACCAGCGCCGTCGCCTGGACACGCGCGGGCGCGCGGGCCCCCACCCTGGCCGGCCGCCACTCCATCTTCCTGACTCCCTGCTGTGAGATAAGGAAGAGAGAGGGTGTGGGAAGAAAGTGAAACGAGAGGATATGGATGGACTGGGGTGCATGCCGGTCAAAAGCACATGCAGACTCGTGAGATGGGAACGAACAGGCTGTCCTGCTGCTACTTTTCCAACTCCCAGTAGTGTGAAGCCTTGGATTAGAGCGCCCATGATGCCCTTTCTCCAAGAGTGGCCAGAAGCCACGCATGCACGCTGCACGGTACTGTACCTCACAACGGCCTGAGCCTTGTGTCAGCGTGGCTTTAGCAATCGTTAATGGCTAGTTTGATTCGTTTGGAGTAAGCAGCTATTACTTTCCCTTTGCTACTATATGACCTGCAGTCATATATACACGCCATGCATGGATATGAAATAATGGCCTGAAGCCATTTGATCTATATATATTTGTGACCAGAAGTCACATATTTACATGGCGTGTCCAGCGGCACGTTGGCGACCAGAAGTCGCATATACGGCCTGAAGCCCATAAATAATGATGACCCGAAGTTCACTTTATTATTTTACATTATTACGTATTATATTTATTTAATTACTACAGTTTACTTTATCATATTTAAATTCCACAGATTTAATTATTGCAGTCTATAAATTATTGCAATTTATTTTTCTGCACTTAGTTAAATTTCACAGATTATTTATTGCAATTATGAGTCACAGAGTGATCCCAAAGATCACATACGACGAGATTAATGATATATATAGTATTTAACGGTGACCTGAAGCTCACCACAACATGCCACTACGCGGCCTGAAGCCGGTAGAAATCGTTAAGGCCAGAAGTCCTTACATTGCATGATTGTTTATTTTATTGCAACTACGTATTACTTTATATATTTATTTGTTGCCATTTACTTTCTTGCATTTATTTAAATCCTGCAGATTTATTTTATTGCAAGATTATTTATATACCTTTTAATGTGAGTTGCATATAATCCCGAAGATTATATACATGAGAAAATTTGGGGAAATATAGTCCCAAAGACTATATATATGTGAATGTAATCCTGAAGATTATGCATAACCAACATTTACTGGCCTTGCACATTTGATTTTGCAAGCATGCCGGACATTGTGATAAAAGGGATTTACTGCGCTAGCCCTGGATGGCAGCAACTACCTCACTTGGGCCATTGACGTCGAGATCAAACTTGACGGCATGTGCCTCGATCATCCTGCTGCCTAGCCTGAAGCTGGCAAGGATGAGTGCACAAAAAATTTGTTGAGCTCTACCGAAGTTTTTCCAGAAGTAAGGACAAAGAGAGTCAACATGAGCCCTACTTCACCAATGAGCCTGAAGCTCAGAAACGCGGCGACATGAATATCAAGCGCGAAAGGAAATGGTGAAAACGTCAAATGGACAAAAGTGGGGATGGCCTTTCTTGTGAATGACTTGATGTATTTGGGGGCCTGCAGTAATCCCTAAGACATCACATACTACATGTCTTCACTTGATAAAGAAAACATACCTCTAGTTAGTTCCAGAACCCTCTGATCAAGGGTGTCAAGTTCAACTAGAACTTCTCGATCCATACAAGTTCAATTCAAACTTCTCCTTGGTATGCAAGTTCAATTCGAACTTCTCCTTGGTATACAAGTTCAATTCGAACTTCTCGATTAAGTCCATTGAACTTTCCATACAAAGTTTAATTTGAACCTCTCAACCAAGTTCAATTTGGATTTCTCTCATAATGCAATGTCCAGCTCTGAAGAGCATTTGTAGCATATAAATGGCCAGACGTGCTCCTGAAGAGTATTTATTGTCATGAAGGTATGAATGTTGGTTTCTCATTTTAACGATATCCAAAATCCCCAATTTCTCATAACTCACGGGCGCCCAAAATGGCTGAAGTGGAGATCTGTCCTGTAGACAGTGGCACCACCAAAACAACATGAAGGGGAAACAGATATTTCCAAACATTGACTAAGAAAACTGGAAATATTATGACACTGCTAGAAGCAATGCTCAAAATATGGGCACCAGAAGTGCCACACTGGTTCTCCCATGGGTACTCGAGATATGTGATGTAAAGACTCCCTTCATCGCCATCGGGTTTATACTACAGGTACATAAATCCCACTGAGGGATTGTTGTGATGAAAGCCGTATTTAGAAAAATATGGCATGACCGATTGGGTCATCCTGAGTTGGATCATCAATAATTCTATTGACCATAAAAACTTCCCTAATCCTGAAGATTTTATTTGCACCACATGTGCAAGGGGGAAGATAGTCACAAGGTCATCCCTCCTGAAGATTAGGGATGAGCCACACAAAATGGTCTAGCTAAGTCCTTGATCAAGAGGATCAAGTGGATTACATGGCTGTTGCTGCAGAATTGTAGGCTGCCAACCAGCAGTTGGGGCCACGCAGCTAATCCAACTCAGACCAACTGCACACCCCCTTATAGCTAGTGCGTGAGAAAGAATCAAGGATTTTCCATCTGCGTATATATATATATTTAGTTGTGCGGTATTTGTGCCAGTACCACCATATCAGCGTACACCAAAGAGACCCCACCGGAAGTTGGGATATATGAGCTTATGACTGGGGATCTTCATAAGGCTCGGTACACTGATTGCATTTCCCAGCATTAGGGGGAGATAGGCATCCAGAAGAATGCCGGGAAATTGCAAGAAAGGAATGGTGGAATGCATTCCTTAGACCCACGCACTAGTCAATCTGAACCAGAAGTTCAGAGGAATATGCATTTGCAAATCGTTGTAAATGAGCTACCAAATATCTTCACTGATCATAAGAGTGACAAGGTCGCATTTAACTTGCAGTAAGTGCGCCGGAGAGAGTATATGTAACCCAGAAGGTTACCAACTCTATTGTCTCCATCCGATCCTAGGTTGAGGGGGAGACCTCCGGGTGCTCAAACAAGGTTCCGCAGAGACGTCCGCATGAACAAGGTCTCGAGCCACTTGCATCACTTAAGGATTCAGTTGAGAAGCTCGACCTGAAGTCAAGAATGCCCCTGAAGTGGCAACTCAACCTGAAGTTGAGGAAGTCCCCGAAGGACACCATCCTGAAGATGGAAACCCCAATGCGTCACGCACGCACCATCACATTGGAAGATTGGAACGCCCCAGCTCAATCGTTATGGAAAAGCAGCAATAAAGGCAGAGTTGCGCTCACTTTATGAAAGAGAGGTTTCTGGGCCTGCAGTCCTAACACCTCTAGAAGTCATCCCTGAAGGATGCAAATGGGTCTTCCTCCTGAAGAGGAATAAATATGGCACAAAGCGAGGTTGGTGGCACAAGGGTTCATGTAGAGACCAATCATCGATTACGATGAAACTTTCTCTCCAATTATATGTGGCACAAACGTTCCAATACTTAATATCTCTATGGCAGCAAACTTGAATCTAAAATGCAGTTGGTAAGCATTATGACCGCATATTTGTATGGGTCACTTGATTCGGAGATCCACATAAGCGTCCCTAAAGGACTAGCGATCCCTGGACCAAATCAAAATCGCAACATAGCATACGCCTGTAGCGGCCGTTGCATGGGTTGAAACAATCCAAAAGGATATGGTTCAACTGATTGAGTAATTTCCTCCTGAAGAGAGATTACACAAACAATAATAAAGGATTTGGATAAACCAAATCCTACTTGAGCCAGCAGCTCGAGCACCTCCCTGGAGGAGTGTTTATACACTAGTCTATAAAAGAGGGTACTTAAGAATAGGGCAAATACCACCCTCTTTCCCCATGGCGGATCAGTCCCCAGAAGTGGACAAGTCCCATATAGAACCAAGGATAATAATGAGACAATACTGGGACCTGAAGTTCCCTAAAGTACCAATGTAGTATTTGGTAAACTACACGAAGGCTTGATATCATGTTCACCTTTGGTACATACGACCTTGGTCTATGGTTCCTGAAGAACCAAGTCTCAACCATGGTGGGATATGTGGATACTGGCTATACGTTTGACCCACATAATGCCGGATCCTAGACTGATTTCATAATTCTCTGTGATGGTACAACCATTTTATGGTAATCTGTGAAGCAGACCTTGGTTGTCACATGAACCAACCATCAGGGATGATTGCCCTATATAAAGCCACACAAGAATGTGTTTGGCTCAAATGGATGATTGACCATATCCTGAAGTTATGTGGCTTATGCTTTGATAGCTCCCCAACATTGTCTATGAAGATAATATCGCTTGTGTTGCACAGACATATATGGGCTATGATAAGAGCAATCTCACGAAGCATATTGCTCCAAATTCTTTTACCCCGTAAGCTCCAGAAGAGCGAGGAAAGAGATGCTCTACAAACCTAGTCATGTACAAATCCAGTAGATTTGTTCATAAGGTCTCTGCCAGCCTTTTGCTTCCAAGAATATATATGTGGAAAGGGCATGGGATGACCTAGAGAGTTGCTAGGTTCAGGGGGAGAATGCTCCCTAAGTAATACTCCATAATTATGATCCAGAAGATCATAATATGGTCCTGAAGACCAGTAGGTCCTGAAGACCTAAAGATTGTATGTTGGTCTTGGAGACCTGATCCTGAAAATCAAGCTGTTGTACTCTTTTCCTTGATGAGTTTTTCCCACTGGGTTTTCTCATGCAAGGTTTTTAACGAGGCAACATGTGCAACACAGTGTGCGCGTGTGATGTACTTTTTTCTCCTACCCTTTTTTCCCACTGGGTTTTTGGGGGAGTTTTTGACGAGGCATGCACAAATGCGCAAACCACCCAAGGGGGAAGTGTTGTAAATCAAAGCCTAAATAGAACAGAATTTGAGATAACAAATATTACAAGTTGGTCCTGAAGACCAATAGGTCCTGAAGACCTAAGTTGCATTGGTTGGTCCTGAAGTGACTTGAACCAATTGTTGTACTCTTTTTCCTTGATGAGTTTTTCCCACTGGGTTTTCTCACGCAAGGTTTTTAACGAGGCAACAGGTGCAGCATAAGCAATGCATGTGATGTACTCTTTTCTCCTACACTTTTTTCCCACTGGGTTTTTGGGGGAGCTTTTAACGAGGCATACGCATGGCATATAATTGGCCAAGGGGGAGTGTTGTGAATCAAAGATGTGAACAAGAGCTTCAAATGGTGGCCAATTAAATGAAGGAGAAGAGAAGATCAAATTGAATGAGCTATAAGAGGAGAAAGAATTCAACTTGACTAGATGATAATCTAGCTAGCATCTCATGTAACATGAGCTGTATTTTGTATGGTGGTTACTGTAGATCAGTTACTGTAGCAACCGCCCTTATTGCCTATATAAAGACATCTCTAGCTCATTTGTAAAGCGATGATCAGAAAAGTGAATACAAGAACTCTTACTTCCCTCTCACTCAGTTCTCTGTGTTCCTCTATACTCTCGTTCTTGTGCCTGTGATTGTATGAAATGAGCTGATTTCTAACATTCATAAGTGATTGTAACTCAAAGGTAAATAAATGTATACTGCAAATAAAACATATATATCATGTGAATGGCCGGACTTATCTCAAAGAGTGAAAAAAGTACATATTTTTTCAGAAGAAGTTTATTTACAGCTTATTTTTGTGTGCCAAGAACTGTAGTCTATTCATTCATGCGTTGCACGCTGGTTGTCTATATTTCTAAAAATAAATATTTACAAGCAACGTTTTACTGGAAACTTCAACACTTATTTTCAAACAAATGTTTGAAAGAAAAAAAAAATGAATTGTTGGTGTGTTTGCTGGATCATGTGCATGCGACAAGTGTTGCAGCGGGTAGCCCATGACGGGACGGCGACAAGTGGGGGGCGTATACGTACGTATATACGTGTCGGCGTGCGTATAGTACACAGCTGCTGAAGATGTACTGGAGAGCAGCAGGAACCTCTGAATGCTCCTCTGAATGCTTGATCTCACCGCTCTACTAGCAGTATGTAGTATCAATTCCGTGCACGCCTCTACTTGCAATCTAGGTCTAGAAGCTTCTGATATAGGACTAGAGTAGCTTCGTTCGTCTCCTTTTCAGTACTGTAGTAGCTTCTTCAGCGATCTGTAATTTGTCCCATTGTAGGGCGTGTCGATCGTCTCAGCACCATGCCGCGCGAGACGTGTACGTCTTCTCACATGTGTCACGACATGTGCCACAGCCGTGCTGTGCATGCATGGGCATGATGAGACCTTATCTGTTGCATGCGTATGGCTGCCGAGTGACGAGCGGTCGACAGCGACGTTTGGCGGCCTCCACAGCTTCTCTGGCCGACTCCACGGCAACGCCAAGACTCATCCACGCCGCACCAACACTTTCCTGAACCCCAGCACACGAAGACCGTAAACTGAAGCCCTATTGTCCCCGACCTTCCTCGCAACATAAGGGAAGGTCAACTGCCGTAGAGAGGGGCAGGACAAGCGACTGATTAGACACCTTGAGAGGAACAACAGTGTGCCTCCCCTCGGCAACCCAGCGAGAGAGGGCTGATCCCTTGCTTAGCCGGGAAAGAAACCTCACCACCGACTTGCCTATGAGCTTACCCATGAATACTTTGTCCAGCAGCCCTTGTTTCTAAGCACCCATCTCTTGCTTTGTCTCCTCCTTGCAACCAGAAACCTATCGCCCCTCTCTTTTGAAAACAAACAACGCGGAGCGCCTTGTGAAGTGAAAAGATGAGCCATGAACGAGCCTTAGCAAAGCACCAAGCGATCTCATGCCAAATTCTCATTTTCTTTCGTTGTAACTCCCCGATATAGGTCCTTCTGAACACGAAGAACTCCTCACTGCTAGAGGAGGGCATCGATAGCCCAAATCCGGATAAACCGTTATGTCTCTCTTGTGCTCTTGAGTGCTCGATCGATCCACTAGAGACGACCCACACTTCCGACATCCGATGGATACTTGTCGCAGTTACGAACCCACAGCAGGTGGTTTAACAGCCGGGTAGGGCTGGTACGAGTCGTACCTAGGAGCTCGGGAGCCCAGGAGACCGCGTGGCACTGTGGGAGAGAGGAAGGGGGGACTTAGGGTAGGCGGCAGCCATGGGAAGGGGCCGGTGGACCTGGGGAGGGCCGCGATTGACGCGCCTTGCAGGGTGAATGCAGGGCTGGTTCATGTGGTAAACTGGGGTGAATGGGGTAATTTAATTTTTTGTGTGTATTATTTGTCACACACAGAAGAATTAGCAAGTTTCTCTATAAAATTTCTTATTCTTATGTTGGGATTTTTAAAGTGGACACATTAATGACTAGTAGTTACCTAGTGTGTACGAAAAAACGCATAGAAAAATTTGTCATAGATTTTCATTTTTGTTAAAAAAAAAGACCATAGCGGTAGACACAACTCAGGTGGATATGACGTGTATTGGGAAGTACAGGTGACGTGAGAACTGATCATACTGGCCAATTGGATATAGATTTCCTTATTTATTTTATTACTAGATTTGTTTATTGTTGACGCTAAATTGGGTCGAGCACCATCAAAGGTTAGCACGTCCGATGCCACAAACGATGAATGCATCACAGCAAGAACGTATAGCAAACTAAATCAGCAAAACCTACAGACAAGTCGGTTAGGCCGATTTGACATCCGTTCTTCGTTTGGAAGACCCAGAGCACACCTCGTGGGAAGACCCCGTTGGACCGGGGGTGCAAAGCAAGGTTGTTTTAGGATCGCTAAGGACAGTTAGCACTAATGGAAACGTGAGCTTGTAACAAAACTTTGGGTTGTTGAACGATCTCAAACAAATAGGCTCTTTTTTAAAAACAAAACCAAGCGGGAGAGCTGCCGATTATATTGAAAAGAAGAAATCCCAAAGCGGGCACAATGGTGATATACAACAACCATCAACATCACACTGGAAAAGAAACTCAACAAAAAGAGAAAAAACAACAACTCTAGATGGACAGATTGAGAAAAAAGAGAACTGTAGAAACTCAACATCGACATGAACTCAACAAAAACTCAATAAAAAGAGAAAAAACTCAACAACAACTCAACAAAAAGAGAAAAAACAAAAAGAGAAACTCAACATCGATATGAACTGCTGAAAGCAGAAGCACAACTCAACCCAAAAAAAGAACCACCACCAGACTTCAACCAACCAGCCAGTCACCATTTCCAAAACCACGGACGACAAGGGCATCAGTGTAGAAACATCGTCATCACCGCTCGCATAGCTGTTATCGGCGATGACCCACAACGATCGAGCTAGCCTACCGCCAAACAAGGCTAGCCGCCATATATTGCTGTCGGCCGCATAGTCTTCTCGCAATTGGATCCGCCTACATCGCCTATTAAGATGATGTACCACACCAGATTAGCCATTGCCAAGCAGTGGCGGATCCGAAGGAGGGCTGCTGGGGCTATAGCCCCCTATACTGAGCCTATTTCTTCTTAGCTTTACCTCAAAATCTCCATTGTTCAGGCCTCTTTGTTCCAATCCTAGACCCGCCAATCATTACTGCGGAAACCGGGACTTTCTGAGTGCCTGTGACTTTGCCGAGTGCAAAATATCGGGGCACTCGGCAAAGCCATATTTTGCCGAGTGCCACACTCGGCAAAATAAGTCACTCGGCAAAGGTGGCTTTGCGAGTGCCGTGCACTCGGCAAAGCCACGCACTCGGCAAATGGCGGCACTCGGTAAAATTTTTTTCTAATTTTTTAAAAAATTTCTTTGCCGAGTGCCCCGGGCCAAGCCACTCGGCAAAGAAATTTTTGCCGAGTGCCTCCCATGGAACTCGACAAATTTTTTTTATTTTTGGCCTAAATTTTTTTGTGGGGACTTGCTACGGTATTTAAAACTCTATTTTAAAATTTGAGTTAATTTTAACTTTTTTGATATATTTCATTAATTTATTTCTTTTCATTGATTTTTTTGGAATATTTTAAATTTGAACTGGGTACATGGAATAATGGAATTTGATGATTCAAAAAATGATATTTATGATATTTGGCGTATGTTGAGGCCGTATCCAGGAACTCACATTAAATTTCGAGCATCTCGTTGATGTAACATGTCGAGGTACTTGCAGAAAAAGTGTTTTTAAATTATATAAAATCCAAACAAAGTCCGAAAATTACGAAACTTGTCTAGGCGTCGTGTTATCGCATGTGGAGGCTGTGGTAAAAAATTGAGAAGGTTTCGAGGAAGTTGTGATGTCGAGATGCCAAAAACCCGAGACATCTCTCTCTAAGTTTTATGAAACAACGAGAGAGATATAAGATTTATGAACAATGTAAAATTCGATTTTTTCAAAACGGCTTCGGATGAAAAACAGCCAAAATATACTTTGTAGATCTCAAAAAGTTATGAAACTTTATAGTTGAATTTTTTTTTCGTTTGAGTTCATCTTCTCATGCTTTTGAATTTGAAAGATTTAAAATAATAAATAAAAAAATAAAAAAAGTGTTTGCCGAGTGCCCTTCCGGGCCACTCGACAAAGTGGCCGGCCCAATAGGCCCGAGTAGGACCATCATGCCGGAATATATAAATGCCCCTTAGGGTTTCGCCGGCCCCCTCCTCTCCCTCCCCCGCGCCGCACCCTCTCTCTCCCATCCCCGCCGCCTACCCATCCCCGCCGCCTCCCCTTCTCTCTCTATGAGGCGGGGGCCTCCTCTCCCCATCCCGCGTGGCCTCCCCTTCCCCATCTCCAGCCACGGGCGTCCCGGCGGCGTGCGGCGTGGCGGCCCGCGGGGGCGCTCAGGGCGGCGCACGGTGCGGCGGCCCTCGGCGCGGCGGTGCTCGACGCGACGACCCTTCGCGCGGCGGTCCGCGAGGGCGCTTGGGGCGACGACGCTCGCCGGCTGTTGACGGTAATTAATTCCTATTATAAACCATCAACTAATGCCAAGAATCAACTAAAATGAATCAAAGTGCCCTGTGATTGGATTTAAACCTAACAAGTTCCATGAGTTTTGGTGTTTTCACTTGTTTTGCAGATATTATATATTTTTACACATAAAAGCACCTCAAATGATGAATTAGAGCACACCGTTGCAAAGAGTTCGTCGAGACGATCAAAACGGATATATTGTTCATTATAAATGAAGTCCCGACGAGAGAGTCCACTTTGGATACGCTTTGGAATACTCTAGAAGACACCAGAACCATCACCAAGCAAGGGTTTTATGGACTAACATGACAATTTTCACAGCTTTGGTGAATTGTGATTTTCTAGGGTTTAAATCAGAAATAGCCGAGGAAGAGTAAGAGTCAAGGAACCAAATCAAATCACGTCGGAATTCCGCAAGAATTGATGGAAAGGTTCCAGAGGACACCAGAGGACACCAGAGCAAAGGAGAAGGCCACCTGGCACTGGGCTAGGCCGACTGGCCTGCCATGTGGGGCCGGTCGGCCAAGGTGGGTCCCACCTATCATCCATCTTCGCGCAACGGTCTCCAACCGACCTCTATGACGCATCTTGACCATTGTTTCAAGTCGGTTTGATCCAAGGGCTACGATTTGATATTTCAATTCATTATCTCTAGTAAAGATCAGGAGAGGGGTCCCTTGAATGGATCACTGTTGACGGTTGTTAAGTATCAATTTTATACCATCACCGCAGCAAGAGAAAGGACTAATATGAGTTCACTGTTAGATATAGGGGTTACACCGATTGTAATTCCACGAGTTTTGGTGATTGTCTATTTGCGGGGGTTATCGAAAGAGAACCAAAAGGAGGCCCACATGTCATGATTACATAGAGATAAAGACCGAACGGGTAAAATTGTATAATCTAGAAGACTCCGAGAAGGCAAACCACGAGGCCGGGGCCCCACGGGTAGCTTGGCCGGTCGGCCGACCAGGGGAGTCGGCCGACTCCCCACCTCGACCAATGGCGTCGAGTCTCGCGGATCCCGCCTCCACCGCCTTTGAGGATGAATAATTATCGTCCATTTAGGTCGGTTTGATCCGAGGGCCGTGGTTCATCCTAGGGGGCTATATATTCGAGCCCCGGCCCCGTGGTGAAACCCTAATTCATTCAAGAGTTCATTCTCTCATCGAGTTCGGAGAAGCCGAGCCACCATCTCAATTAGAGCTCCATAGTTTAGTAGCATAGCTACATAGGAATAGATCTAGAAGGAATCAAGCCTAGCTTGGAGTCCGGATCTGTCGGAGTTCTTGGTAATTCCCCTCTACATTCTTGTAATATTCATCATTGTTCGTGATACTATGAGTAGTACTTTATTCTATTCTATTATATCGAGACTTGACTTTGCTCTATTTGATTATGTTCTCAATTATAATGTTCTTAGTCTACTTTGATTATATGTTTAGCATAGTTGGACTAGAATTATGTTTATGCATAGGATCGTATAGCGCTTGCTCATTAGGCCAATGGGTGAGTGATAGATATTGTGTGGGCATGGTGCCTATACCGTATTTATCTGCGATTGCACCATATATTCCGGATCGTGAGGTAGATCGCGGGAGTGACAGTCCTGTTGAGTCCTTTGTAGCCCTTCTCCCGAGTATAGGTCTAGCCGAACAAACCTATTACATTGAAGTCATTGATATGTCTCTTGTCTTCTCTGGTAATATCACTATGCATAGATGTAACCTTTTCCCGCCATGATTGCTAGATGTTCTTGCACTAATCATTGTATACTTTGACTTTATAGTTAGAATAACATAGGATTATACCCTAGATCGTCCTAGTCCATGCTAGTGTTATAAGCTTAGAGTGCTAAGTTGAGATGGCTATTTACTATTATTTTATGTGGCTAAACGCTCTCGTTTATCTTATGTCATTTATCATTCATTCCTATATTTTATGTGACACTTACCCTGTATGAGATGATCGATACAGACAAGGTTAAGCTCTCCATTATCGCATGTGCATTGCTCATCACTCATTATCCAAAGTGCCTTCCCTTCCCGAGTGGTAAAATTATAAATAACGATACCTGGATTACTCCTGGTTAAAATGCTACATCGGTATTATCTCGTGCGCTTGCGGATCCCATATTTATTTCTAGTAGGAGTTGCATTATTTAGTACCGGCATTTTTGGCGCCATGTTGGGGATGACAACCTAACACCGAGTGGCGTTAGAAATGTCAACAAGCATTTTTGGCGCCGTTCTTGCCGGGGAAGGTTGAAAGCCAATGGATAATGAGCAAGCATTGCACTAGATAATGTGATCGAGTTGTCTTTTTCATACTAACCCATCTCTACGGGATTACCCTTGTTTTGTCTACTTGTGTATCTTATGCGGGGTAATCAAGACAATTCTTCCGATAATTATATTGACAATCCGAAGCTTTATTCGGGAAGGCCGGAAGCAAGTTGAAGAAGACCAATCAATCATCATCATCATCAACTCAACTTGGAAGTTTGTCGAAAGCGAAAGTCGACCTTTCGTTTGAGACTTGACACCGGCGTTTGAAGCCATGGCGAACAAGTCACTCCGCGAGTTCTCGGCTCCAACTACGGATAACATTCGTCTTGGACCAGTTTGCGGACATCGAAGGAGCTTTTGAGCTCAAGCCTGCGCCGATCAACATGGTGCAAGCAAGCCGGTTCGTGGGAAGGCCCATGAAGATGCTAGTGCTCATCTCCAACACTTCCTGGAGATTTGTAGCACATTCACTATCAAGGATGTCCCCGAGAGATGCTATACTACTTCGCCTCTTCCCATTCTCACTCTTGGGGAGAGCGAAGCGATGGTTCTACGCCAATAAGGAGAAGAATACTACGTGGGCACTATGTTCCACCAATTTCTTGGCGAAGTTCTTTCCCATGGGCAAGACAAATACTCTTCGTGGGAAGATATCAAGCTTTCGGCAACACCATGATGAGGCTGTCCCGAAGCTTGGGAGCGTTTTCAAGATTACATCCTCGAGTGTCCTCATCATGGCATGGAGAATTGGCTGCTTATGCGGACATTCTACCATGGGCTTAGCAACAAGCACACGTGAGATGATGGATGCGCTGCTGGAGGTGCATTCTTATCACTCACTATTCCTCGGGCCACGGCTCTTGTGGAGAAGATGGCATCCAACCAAGGTTGGAGTGAAGAAAGAACGCAGACCTTGCAAAGAGAGGTGGAGGAATGCACCGGCTGAAGGAGGTAGACATCTTTGTCGCCAAAATGGATCTGCTAATGAAGAGGCTCGATGAGAGAGCCACGAGAGAAGAAAGAAGTCATGCATATACATGATGCTCGCATGACATGTGAAGAGTGTGGAGAGACTGGGCACACAGGTGCTAAGCGCAGCTGAAGGAGGACGTGAACTACCTCAACAACAACAACAACAATAATAATTACTATCGTCCTCGCGAGAATCAAGGTTGGAATCAACAGCAGAGGCCTAACTATTCGGGCAATTATTCAGGCAACTATCAAGGGCAAGATGATGGACAATCTGTCAAGAAGCTGACATCAAATGACAAGGTCCTAGAGACACTCAGCAACAGAATGGATGGCTTTTTCAAATCCATCAAGAGTCAGCTCAGCTTCAACAAGATACTTGAGTCGCAGGTACAACAGCTTATCAACCTTGCTCCCTCTGCTAGCCAAGGTAAACTGGCAGGACAACCCGAAGAGCTCGAAACTGCAAATCTTGTTGATATATTCAATGTAGAAGATAGCCGGAGTGATCCATCGAAGGGGTCATGGATTGACTCAACTCTGCCAATCAAGAAAGGCGATCCAGGGAGACCAGTCATTCCGATCTCCATTGGAAGCACCAATTTCAATGAGGCAATCTGTGACTTCGGTGCAAGCATCAACATTATGCCGAGAGTGATATATGAGAAGCTATTCAGATGCCCCTTGGCATACACAACCATGTACTTACAGCTTGCAGATCGGTCACTCCGTGTTCCTTTGGGAGTACTTGAAGACATATGTGTACGAGTAGGCAACTCGTATGTTCCTGAGACTTCGTGGTAGTGGATACGGCGGTGATGAAAGGTCCCTGTCATTCGGGACAACCATTCTTGAACACTGCGGAGCCATCATGTACGCCAAACCGCCAAGATCATCTTCAACATCAAGGGAAAGAGAGAAACCTTCTTCTTCAAGAACAGAGTGTCTGCGGTTCCAAAGACACCCTCATCAGCGAACGGTGAGAAGAACAAGAATCCGGCTAAGAAGAACAAGAATAAGAAGACCAAGAAGACGGAGACAAGTGAGGATGGTCACCTGCGGTCCACAAGGAGCATGACCACTTACTCGAGATCCCCACGTCGATCAAGAAGGATGACCCAGTGTCCCAACCATTCAATGCTCCATCAACGAAGCTCTTTCAATAAAGGCATGCGTGACACCGGATGGCGTCAACATTATTGCCAAGGTAACCTATGAGTATCTATATGGCACTATGCCTTTGGAGCCTACCTATGCACATTTGAGATGGCAGATCGGACATTCCGCTTCGTCGAAGGAGAAGTGAAGGATGTCCTCATCCGAGATAGATGACCATTATATCCCTACGAGACTTCCTAGTCATCGATATGGGAGATGACTACGATCCTCCAATCATCCTAGGAAGACCATTCCCGAACACCACCGAGCTATCATCTATATTGGAACAGGGAGAGATCCATTTCCACTTTCCCACCGAGAAAGTACGCCGCTACTTCAACAATAATTATATAATCACCGAGGAGCCCAAGAAGAACGAGAACAAGGAGAAGGCGGCGTACCGTCGCGTAACAAGAAAAACATCACTACGAGATGGATGGGCGACTATGAGGGAGAAGTGTCAAGATATGAAGACCGGTACCCAGAAGAGAAGAATATTGTAGAAGAACCTGAAGAGGTGCCACTAACTGAAGAGAAACAAGTGGTCCAAGAAGCTTCCTCCTCAAGGTCATCCTCTCCAACAAAGAAGGTGTGGAAGGTAAAAGCAAAATCAGAATCAATTCCTACACACAAGGCGACATCATCCGAGGCGCCAGCCAATGCGCCCCTTGAAAAATGAGCGAACATGACAAGTCCGTTCGGAGGACTTAAAACCACCGAACGCCGCGCCAAGAGGTAACTTGGTATTTATCGGCATTACTTTTTCAGCATTATATTTTTACCTTAGCATATTTATTTTCCTACCTGCATCCTAGTTGCATCTTTACTCTTTTATCTCGCATTAGAAAAGAAAATAAAAATGTTTTGCATTTGCATCAGAAAATCATTAAGCCCCATGTGGATAATCATTCACCGTGGTGGCATAAAAATAATTTCTCGAGTATATTTATCTTTACCGTCTCGCATTCCTTAAATAATAAAAAGATAAAAATATTTCTTGTGATCCGTTAGAATGAGTTTTAAGTTAGGAAAGTTCTATACAACCAAGGCCTAGAGGTTTTATCACTAACGCTTAATCAGTTCCACAAGCTTTGTTGTCTATTTGAGCTTCACAGAACATCAAGGATCATGAAGAGCTAACAGGCAGAAGGACATCCAGTCTCCTGTCGGAGTGCTGCCCGTGACACTTGAACGCTGTCTCCAACAGCAACTATCTACAACACTCCTGGAGAACTAGAACGTCTTCATTGCCTGTCAGCAACATCAGCAGACTATGTCAACATCCAGCTTGGGGGAGAGCATCCCCCATTACCAAGTTAAGTGTTTCCAACTTATCTGTTTATGCCTTGTTAAAGTATGCTTTGTTAAAACCACTAAAAAAGATGCATAACCATAGAAACCCAGAAAGATTTCCTTATTTATCTTTTCTACTTTTAGAGAGCTCTTGTAATCTGTCTTTAAGTTATCCTTTAGAATAAACTCTACATGGAGATGATGAATAGTTGCTCTGCCGTAATTCCTTTCAAGTACCTAGTTTTCAACCTTGCACTCTCTCGAGTTTTGGACACAACTGTTTAGACTTGAGATTTGCTCTGAACCTGAAACTTGTGGGTAGCGAATACTTGATCTAAGTCTAGGTGGTTGACGGGTACGATATGGGAAAATTTTGAGCTGTTGTCCATCTTGTTCCTAGAGATACTAGAGCTCTGGAGAATTTATCTTTGAAAATATTAAATTCCGGCATGATGAGTTCCTTTATGATGAGAGTTTAAATTCCTACCACGGCCATATATTCATGCTTACTAGATTAGGAAAACCCATCTGTTTATATAGATCATATTGTAGGTTTGAGTGTAGACTTTATAGGCATTGAGTGTGGTTATGCTTTGTGGACCCATAAGGAATTAGTCATGCGGTTAAAGTCAATATTATGTGCTCTCCATCCATTGACCTATGCTACTTCGTCCTCGAAGCATGCACCCATTTTATAACTACTACATTCATTTTGTGCTACTTCGTCCCTAGAAGTACCACCCACATATAGATCCATATCCACCACATATCGTGCTATCTCTACCCCGGAGATACGCACTTATCTTTTGCTCCTATCCTAGGAGTACGCATTCTCCACTTACTGTGCTGTCTCTACCCTGGATATACGCACCTATGCTGCTCCTACCCTGCGAGTACGCATCCATCCATCCATCCACATATACATACGCCATTCATTTCACTTCATCCAGAAAGGTTCTACTCCTATCCTGGGAGTGAACTTCTAGACATAATCATCGCCGTTCTATTTGCCTACATAAAAGCTCCAGTCATTATCATTTCAAGTTATACACTCCCTGTTGCTAAAGTTTTGTTTCCAGAGGATTGGTTGCTCTAAAAAAAAAAGAGAAGAAGAAAGAAAAGAGTAGCCAAGTCCTTCTGTGCAAGAAGTTCAAGAAGTTTCAAGGTTTCCAAATAAAGGGAGTCATGTTATCTTCGAAGGAGCAAGTGTAGAAGTAGATGTTCACCAAGTGATCACCCCTCATAATCATTTCCTTATTGTCATCCTATCATCACCTTATCATTCATTTCCTCATTCACATGCACATATGACTTTATTATTATTTTAGTTCCTATTGGATCCATGTCTTAACTATGCAATATATGCAAGTGAGTTTGAGTGTCTCCCCACCTATGAGCTCCACATAAGCCTATTAGAAAGTAGGGTGAGAGAGAGAAGGCACTTTTCACTATGCCTTAGTTCCACAAATACCACATATTTTGAGAGAAGAGAGAAGGCATACACTACTCATGCCTTGGAGAGGATCCAGAAATACCACAAATGAGAGACCTGAAAGGTTCATACAAGGAACTCTGTGTTTTATTTCAAAACTTTTCAAAAACTCCGGGATAATAGTTGATCAAAGAGTGAGAAACATGGCGCTTGACTTGACCGTTCTATCTTTCAACTACTCAAGACCCAAGTGACGGTTACAAGCCCCATGGTGAAAGGTAATATGAGTGAGTTTTGAGTTAGAATAGTTCACTCTAATCCAGAGGAGAGTTCTTGTTTGAACGCATGTGTACCTGTGAGGAGTGAAAGTATTAAAGGGATACGAAGTTTTCTTGGCCATGCTGGTTTTTATCATCGTATTATTGCTATCCAAGATTCCAATTACCATACAACTTAATCAACACTACTAAACTTAGTTAACCAGCAACTAAACTCAGTTCACCAACATTACTAAACTCAGTTCACCAACCCTGGATTTCATCACTACCAACATAAGTGCTAAACAAAATGACCAGCAAACATAAGGATTGCATAAACATAACCACCAGCATGCCAACCACCAGCAACTACAGCAGCCTTAGCTTCAGCTGCTAGTTGTTCCCGAAGCTTGCTTTCTTTTGATGCTGCTGAGTTGGAGGATGCCACTGGTTTGATACCAACATTCTCTAGGAAAATGTTTGAGCTGTTCTTGGAGAGCGCCTGTGAGAGAACCTACACACTGGATGCTCCTGTCTCACCTTCACCAATAGGTGTTGCCCTCAAAGCTTCCATGTTGGACTAAAACAACAATGAGCCATCATTAGTTCATACTTATTGAATTAAAGTGAGGTGCAAATATCACACAAGATGTATTTTTAAAAAATGTAGACAACAAGATATGTACGAGAGAGAGGTAGAAGTATAATGGACAGGCTGTAGCAAATTACAACAACAGAACAGGAATAGACCAAATGTGGAAACTTTCAGATTGTTATCAGCAAAATGGAATCTTATTTGCAATCAAGTAAGGTAAATTAAAATGTTCAGTTCATGTTTGGGCCAGCATTTTAGGTGAGCAAGCAGGGAGAGTAGAAAGATAGATATGCACAGTGATAATTGCAGTTCATGTTTCAGGTCAGCATTAAACGGATGATAACATAATATGCACATTGATACTTGCATATTGTAGAAAGACTGAACCAAGATGGCAAAGTAGAAAGATAGATACATATAATGAAGGAACAACTTAATTAGATATAGTTATCTAATTAACAGAAAATGGTATGGCATAAACAACAAGATTGGTATACTTAACAAAAAATGGTATGAAACCTTCTCTTACATTGACACACCTTCATGTATATGATTCCTGAGCTATTCACCCTGCCGATTGAATTTTCCATAGTGCATCATCCAATTTGTTGCGTACAGACAAGAAGACTGGAATCATAAAAAATTCAGTGAGTTCAAATATATGGAATAATTTCTTCTAGCTATTTTTTTCTCTGATTCCCTAATAACATGACTTGTTTTACAATCTCCAAGGTATCCAATCACAAAAAATAGTGAAACTTTTTTCTCTATTAAGCATTCTATCAAAAACATGGTGAACAAATGGTTGTGCTGGTAAAAGAAGAATCAGTATGCGAGGATTCGACAGATTGTTGTGCTGATAAAAAAAAGAATCAGAAAATGAGTGATTAGACGTGACCTTGTAGATCGGGAACGACGTTTGACAAAGTCCAATATTAGGAGACGCGGTGGCTGAGGTTGCTATGGCAGCCGCCTGCAGGTGCCAGCGCTAGAAATTGTTACACTGCAGACAAAGTTCAACGATGTATTAAAAAATATAGAACCAATAATTTTCTGATAAACTGAGAGGGAGATATCATACCTGATGCTCGTCATCACAAGGAGATGCAGGATCGGTCCAGATTGGATCAGATACACAAGGATTCCTCCATCAGATCCCGTCGCCTCCTATTGAATACTCACCGCCACCGGATCTCAAACGACAGACTGACAGAGACTAATATCCTCCATCAGATCTCGTCGCCTCTTGGAGAATACTCACCGCCACTAGATCGATCTAAAGAACGTGGTTGAGAGAGGAAGTTGCGCACATGAGGGAAGATATCGGAGACTGGAGGAGGAAGGTGTGGATCGTGAGATGACTCCAGGAGTACGAGGGTGGCAGCCGCCTCGAGAAGATGAAGGAACGGTGAATCTCTATATTCCCTACGGGGCAGTTATCCACGTTCGTGGGATGCGCAGAGCCGCAGACGAAGTAATGGACCACGATTTAGCTGGGATAACCGATGAGATCCACAATTAGGGGGACGTTCCCACATCCCAGGGTGTTTTTTACACGGTCCACTCTAGCTAGTCAGTATGAACAGTGGGGCTATCTATCTATAGGAAAAGATGGCGGGAGCAAAGAAAAAGAGAGAGAGGTTACGCTTAATTAAAAATTAAAATTATTAGTAGTTAACGTCAGTATTTAAATACGATGGCTACTAAAGTAAGAAATGTAAAAATTAAAGTAAGACATGTAAAAATTACCAATTCATACGATGGCTACTAAATTACTGTAAGACATGAAAATTACCAATGCATGCATTTAATCGTGGCTAACAAATTAAATTAAATTAAATTAAATTGATAGTTTCTATCTAGCAAAGCGAATCTAAATTAAAATATGGTTATTAGTGCTAGATCCAAATGAATTGAATATTTGGGATTGTAAATGGATTCAAATCAAAAAGTTATCAACTTTCGAGAGCTTGGGGTACACGGTGAAGAAGGAAGCAGGAATATTTGAGATTGTAAATGGATTCAAATGCATCACCACTGTCATATCAATAGTGATGTGCTGCTCGCCCAACCGCGGCACCCCGCGCCATCGCACTATGCGGCAGGGTTAGTTGAAGAGGAAGGACGCAGAAGGATCGGAAAAGGTCAACTAGAGACGGGCGGGTTGGCCATCCTCAAGTGAAGGAAGGCAATACCAAGAGAAAAATCCATTGTTCTTCTTTTTCTCTCTGTTGCAAGGTGAAAGTTTTGGTGGCACAGTATCGGTCTGCCTGGTTCCACCACGCACGTGCGCCCTTAAGCACGGTCCGACATGCTACGGGGTGGCACGGGGCGTCCCTATTTCTTGTACGACCGAACAGTATTGTAGTATGTGCCTTCCACGTGTGGGATGGCGACGGACGGCTGGGGTCCCCCACGGACCAAGCGTTTATCACCTGACCCTTGATCCTGCCTAAACTATCAGGCTAGATGAGATTGGGTCTAGAGGTGAGTCGCGCCCCTCATGGGGTCCGGTGAGTCGAAACCCAAATCTCAGCTGCTAGACGGGTTGTGATGGACGCAAAGGCATCCTCGCCCCGATCATGGGCCCTTTTCTCAAGGGCCCATGGCCGGGTCTGGGCCACACCTTCAAATGGTGTGGCATTTTAATGTCTCAAAGTCTCTTATAGGGTACCCTGATTTCGGTTCCGAACAACTTTAGTATAAAGTTTATTTTCATTGGACGTTATATAAGAAAGTTTTAAAGTTTTTGTGCGCCATATCACAAGGTTCCGAAATATGAATAAAAAAATCAATGTCCTTCGTCTACAAAACAAATGCATGTGTGGTCTAATGGTAGAGTGTAGCTTTGTGTGTCTTTGGTCGTGGGTTCAAATCCTAACCAAATTAGGTTTTTTGGTTTCTTAGAAATCAAAACAATCTTGAAAGGCTTTTTTTGTTTTTTAAAAATCGCACTTAAGTTGTAGCGCCTGTCCTTCAGAGTGTTAATATTTTTTTCAATATATTTTTTAGTATTTTTTTTTCAATATATGTCCAACCAACAGAGACTATCACCGCACTTGTGATTGGGCTAGATGCTCGCAGCTTTGGGCTGTTGCTCCGATGGGCCAAAGGAAGGTGCTCTTGACTACTTTCCCGTTATAAGTAATTTTATGACGTGCACAAACGAATACAGCAGTTAGCTCGATTGGATAGCGTGGAATGAACCAGATGCTCCTCCTTTGGAGGTCACAGGTTCGAAACTTGTGTCTGGCTTTTTTTTGTCGATTATTCTTTAAATAGATAACGATCAAAAAGCTGCCCCTACCCAAACGATAAAATTAAAAAAAACAAAGTATCACGTAATCGTAGAAAAAGAAAAAAACATGTTGTGTGTTCCAGTGGTAAGGCTCCTAACTGTTGCCCGTGAGGTTGTAAGTTCGATCCTTGCTTCGGTAGTAATTTTTTTGCAAAAAAAAAAAGGAGGCCAGCAGCGCCACGTGTTGGCCGCCACGTCCCGCAAGTGGTAAGGCTCCAATCTATTGACCGGTAGGTTGCGGGTTCGAACCCATGCGGGAGCAATTTTTTTTGCAAGAAAAATAAAGGGAGGGGCAGGTAGTTGGTCGACCTGAACCGTCAAAAAAGTAGAGGGAGGGGGCAGGCAGCTGGTCGACCTAAACCGCGGCACCATGTGTTCGCTGACACGCCCCTCTGGTGGGACGCATCGCCAATCCATCGAGGTTGGGACCCGAAGGTGGGTCCGTATCGCCACGTCCTCAAAGTGGGACCCGCTGGTGGGACCACGACGCCATGTCGTCGAGGTGGAACAAGAGCCAAACAATCAATGACGATTTAGTATTGTTATTGTATGACGATCCTTTCGTTTTCATCATTATTTTCGTGCCAAAGCTCCGTCACTTGTGACGATGACGAAATATCAAATTTCGTCATCGAATGCGCTTATTCGGTGATGAATTTTGTAATCGTCACGAGTAAATCGTCATTGATGAACACATTTCTAGTAGTGGTCACAATGTCGCTACTCCTTATCACCCTCAGACAAGTGGCCAAGCAGAAACATCAAATAAGCAAATCAAGAATATTCTACAGAAGACAGTCAACGAGATGGGAACTAAGTGGAAGGACAAGCTACCCGATGCATCGTGGGCCTATCGAACGGCTTACAAAACACCGTTGTGAATGTCTCCATATCAACTCATCTACAGGAATACATGTCATTTGCCTGTCGAGCTAGAATTCAAAGCTCACTGGGTAATTAAGAGATGGAATATGGATCTTGAAGTAGCTGGAGTCAAGAGACAAATGCAACTCTCAGAACTTGACGAATGGCGTGAAAAAGCTTATCACAATGACAAAATGTACAAGGAGAGGACCAAAAGATGGCATGACAAGAGGATCAAGACGAAGAACTTTGCTCCTGGAGATAAGGTATTACTTTTTAGTTCCAGGGTCAAGCTATTCGGACATGGAAAGCAACGAAGCAAGTGGGAAGGACTATTTACGGTGATTAGCTCTTCATCACATGGAGCGGTAACTCTTCAGAACGACGAAGGTACGGTATTCAAGGTAAATGGACAATGCCTTAAGGTCTTTCTAGAACTTGATAAAAACCTGCTGAGTTGGACGTAGTCCAGTTTATTCTTTTCCACTAATTTAATCCTCCTGTGCCACCGAATCGTTTCGTATCCGAACTGGTGGAAAATCGGGTTTAGAATTGAGTTTTAGGGGCTACGAGAAAATTGACCGCGGACCGCCGACAAGTGGGGCCAGCCGGCCCCACATGTCAGGCTGGCCGGCCTGTCTCCTTGACAGGCCGTGTCGCACCGACTCTCACGTTCCTTTTGGAGTATTCTAGTTCCGATTCTGTACTTTTTTGTGGAAATCGATTTGTTCCCGATACGATCCCGTAGATCCCAAATCCGACCCCTCTTGCAAGTTGATCCAGGGTATAAAACCAGACCCCCTGCTTGCCCCAGAGCCATACCAAACTTTCAATCTTTCCAACAGCAGCCAAAGCTCTCCTTGACCAAGCTCCAATGGCCAGCTACACCAAGATCGACGCCGACGAGCTTTTCCCTTCCGACGACTCGATGGCCATTGTCATCGCCGAAGCCCCTCGCTGTTGTCCCATCGAAGGAGCTTGCCGTCATCCACCATCGTCCCATCGAAGGAGATTGTGTCAAGCCACCCTCAGTCCTTCTATGCCCGAGCCACGCCAATGCTCCGTCTCTCGCCGCCGCCATCGCGTCTCTCCATTGAAGGACCATGCCACCTCCAAGAGATGCCGAAGTTCAGCGTCTCCAAGGAGCTCGATCTTCTTCCTCCCAAGCCCAATGAGGTGCTCATAGGGTTGAAGACCAACAAGTTTGGAGATGTCACCCACATGAAGTACAGATCTACTACACCACGTACGTCCTTTGAAGGAGTTAGAGCCGTGCCAGAGCAGATTCAAGTCAAACCTCCTAGGACTAGATCTCCATCTTCTTTACCTAGCTCTAGTGGATCAAAGCGCAAGAGGACATCCAATGTAGATCTAGAGAAGCAGATAGAGGCCCTCCTTGAGTCCAACGAGATTCTCACCAAGAATAATGTTGAGCTCAAGAAACAAGTTGTAGATCTTATCCATGCCGAGGATAGGAACAAGCATAGCATAGTAGGGTGACTAAACGTGTGGACATGTTAGAGGTCAAGTATTCAGGCTTAAAAGCGAAGCACAACATCGCATGCTGCACCATAGTCAACCACATTGAGGAGGTGGAAGAGAAGGAGAAGAAGAAAGAGAAGAAGTGAGAGAGAGAATGTAGAGTCGATTGATAAGGCACTAGTGTTTTTGTTTAAAGAGTCTTAGAGTTTTGAGAGTCTTAAATTAGTTTGTTTAAATTAGTTCGCTCGATCACTTGAAATTGTGTAATAAAGGTGCCTTAAATGATATCAATAAAGTTGTCTTAGAGTCATATATTCTTTTTCTGTTATTATTTTGGATATATGTCTTGTCTCCACGTGTTTTGTTTAGAGGTAACAGGAAACAAGTGTGGGGGAAGACCCTGCTGACAAATAAGAAGTGATCGCGAATTTATGAGAAAACTGAAGTATTTGACGACAAGACCACACCCGATGAAATAGGCCTGGATTGGCTATGGGCCAGGACGACTAGCCCTCCATCCTCTCCATCCCCATCATCACGGTCTCGTACGTACCTCATACTCTCTAATTTTCATATGTGCTGCACTAAATTCATGACACATTGAAAAGCAAGCTCCATACTTGTCTATAATAAAGTTAAGATTGCTTTACCATGACTTACGGATAGATTCGCACAATACTTTTCTTGGAAATACTTGCTATTGTTGGGAACTTTTATTAGGGATCCCATGCACTTAGGCCCGTCATTTGGAGAATTTCTTTCCAAAATCTCAATTAATAGCTAATCCTCTTGTGGTAAAGATATAATGCCTACCAAAGCCTTACATATTTATAAACTAGCTCATAAGCTACTCGCTTTGTGTTGAGTTGGGTCAAACTGTGCAAGACACTTGTTGAGAGGTGAATCATGCCCTCAAGATCAAGATCACTTACACCCAGATATATCTGCTGCTCCTACCCTGGGAGTACGCAAAAACATGTCTTTTTGCCCCAAAAATCTATCTCCTACCCGGGAGAAGATGCAAAAAGATTATAGGTTTTAGAATAAATGCTCTAAGATTGTGATTACTTTTCAAGTTTATTGTATCCTAGGGCGAGACATGGAGCTATGCAAAATAAGCATCGAGAAAAAAAAGGAAGAGAAAAGAAAGAAAGAAAAATCTTAGTATTCAAAAAAAAATATATGATAGCTCCTATCTCTGTGCCTGAAGAAGTTGATCATCGCAAGAAAGTCTAAAGATCTTCATTGTAAAACATTTGAAAGAAGATCCTCAAGGAGCAAAGTAGAATTAGGTTAGCCACCAAACAATTCCACACACATGCACAATCCTGATCTAAGGGTATGACACTCCCCTCCGAGGATCCTGGTTTTGACTTGGCAACACATGCAAGGTAATTATGCTATATCCTTGAATTACTTGAAACTCCAGATACAGCCTTTTTAGATGTAGGATATTATCAAGGCATAAATCATCAATGCCTCAGCAAGATCCACAAATACTACATATATGAGTGATCTCGAGTGCACCACAAGAAGGAGAAGTAAGCTATGATTTCTTTTCAAAAAATATATCTATAAAAACTCCAAGTGACGGGATTGATGAATGAAAGGGGCTCTGTTTCATTTGTTCCATCGTCAACCGCCCAAAGTTGTATGGTAGACACATTGAATCCCGCAGTACAGGTATGACTAAGGAAGGTCCAGTGCTGATGTCTTGTCCTATAGTTATGCAAAGTATTCTAACCTTTTCTCGAGGACGAGTAAAGCCCAAGTGTGGGGGAGTTTGTTGATGGTAATTAACTCCTATTATAAACCATCAACTAATGCCAAGAATCAACTAAAATAAACCAAAGTGCCCTGTGATTGTATTTAAACCTATCAAGTTCCACGAGTTTTGGTGTTTTCACTTGTTTTGCAGATATTGGAAGTTTTTACACATAAAAGCACCTCAAATGATGAATTAGAGCACACCATTGCGAAGAGCTCGTTGAGATGATCGAAACGGATATATTATTCATTATAAATGAAGACCTGACGAGAGAGTCCACTTTGGATATGCTTTGGAATACTCTAGAAGACACCGGAAGCATCACCAAGCAAGAGTTTTATGGACTAACATGACAATTTCCATAGCTTTGGTGAATTGTGATTTTCTAGGGATTAAATCAAAAATAGCCGAGAAAGAGTAAGAGTCAAGGAACCAAATCAAATCACATCAGAATTTCACAAGAATTGACGGGAAGGTTCCATAGGACACCAGAGCAAAGGAGAAGGCCACCTGGCACTGGGCAAGGCCGACCGTCCTGCCATGTGGGGCTGGCCGACCCAGGTGGGTCCCACCTATCATCCATATTCGAACAGTGGTCTCCAACCAACCTCTACGACGCATCTTGACCATTGTTTCAAGTCGGTTTGATCCAAGGGCCGCGGTTCATCCCACCGGGGTATATAAGCTGAGGTAGACCCCCCTGAGGCATTCGATCTTTGATATTTCAATTCATTATCTCTAGTCAAGATCAGGAGAGGGGTCCCTTGAATGGATCACCTCTCTAGAGCCTAGCAATCAAGAAGAAGACTAGTACACCTCTAGTTAGGTTTAGATCTAGTCTTAGAACTAGAACTAGAAGAGAGAGGTAGAAGATCTGGAGGAAGCCTTGGGCCTGTCGGTGCTCCTTCTTCAGCTTGTACCTGTGGATTCGAGTTCTCCAGGAGCTTAGATCAGAGATTTCTTCGGTCATCAACTTCTATTAGTCAGTGAGTTTATTGTTCTTATTGCTCTTCTGGTTTACGAGTTTCATTTGAGTATTTTGATCTAGTGCACTAGTTAGAATATAATTCATAGTGTAAGCGTGGTGCTTAGTCTCGGGTTACTCGTAGATGCACCCTATAGTCCGAACCGGTGGTAGATCGTGAAGGTGATAGCTTTGTTGAGTCTTATATAGTCCACCTCCTGTCTATAGTTTTTTATTAGTAGGAGACCTTTGTTACGTGGTAGATTCGTACTCTGTTTGCAGTCTTCCATAGTAATTCCCCAGCAGACCAGTAATTGCAAAACTCTCTAAAAGTAGAACTAGACAACCCTAGTTTTCTTCCTCAACCCTCTAGCGTCTCATCCTTGATTGTGCTCAGGGATTAAGCCAAGATCGAGACCCCTGCATCCGTTCCATTGGGTTCGATATTAAAGCTAGGTCATCCCAATGAAGTGCTACATAGATATCTTATCTGTGCGCTTGCGAATAAACTTAGTGTGCATTAATAAATACCAACACCAGCGCATGGGGAGGGCAGCGTGCGGCGCGGTGGTCCTCGACGCGATGGCCCGCGGGGGCGGCGGCGTGGCCTCCCCCGGCCCGACGCCCCTCCCCGGCGGTGGATCTGAGCGGCTGACGGCGGATCTGGGCGGCTCGGCCCCTCACCGGCCGCGGCGCCCCTCCCTGGCCCCAGCGCAACTCACCGGCGGTGCAAGCTGCAGCGGGCGCGATGAGGGACGGCGGCGCGACCCGGCTCGGCCTCCCCAGCGTGTGAAAGCTCCAGTTTGGTTTTGGTAATTAATGACACTCAATGTTGCTAATGCTTTGCTCTAAGTATGATTAGACACATAGCAACATGATGGTGGAGATGGAGCTTGGAGATCATGGTGATGGACATGGTACTTGTTGCATGATCGAGCTCCGGTGATGAAGGGAAAGACCCATGGAGATCAAGGCAAAGGTATACTTGATAGGGCTTTCTGGTTTGGTGATCAAGACACTTAGAGAGTGTGATCACATTTTGGATAGACAACCGACTATCAAGAGGGGAATCCACGGTTGACTCACGGTCCAAAATGCCTCTAGATGTGACTTTGCATGATGCATGAGAGACTAACTAGAGTGCTAACCCTTGCCAACGTGTTCATGAAATGATACGCTAACTCCGGTGCTTGAGATGTGATCTACACTGCGGGAGTTGGCACCCGAGGCAAGAGGTTTGGACAATGGATCGACGACGGCGCGACAACGATGATCAAGCGACGAAGAAGGTGCTCTGGACGCCAGGCCGGACGCGCCAGGTGGGCTGCGCCGGACGCAGCCTGGTAGGCCGGACGCCACCGAGGGAAGGCCGCAGCTGGGCCTTGGCACCGGACGCCGCTGGGGCAAGCGCCGGACGCGCCCGTTACACGTCAGACGCTACCCAGTGGTGACCCTGGGCTGGCGCGCGCACCGGACGCGCGGGCCGGACGCACGGCCTATGGGTCGGACGCGTCCGGCATGCGGTGGCATGGCGCTGGCTGCTGGGCCGGGCCTTGCACGCACCGGACGCTGGGCCGAGCGCGTCCGGCGGGCGTCGGACACGACCCAGAGAGGTCCACCAGCGTGCGCGAGCGGCGGACGCGTCTGGTGGAACAACGCCGGACGCAGGAGCAATACATGGATCGAACGCTGACATCATCAAAGTTTGAATTCAACGGTCGACTGCCAGTGTGCGCCGGACTCGTCCGGCGGTAGGCAACTGGCGCGTTCGGCGCGTGTTGCGCAGGCAGCCCGAGAGGGTAACGGTTGGTTTTTCCCCTTGACCTATAAATAGAAGGTGGGCGTCTTTGGGAGCTCTCTCTTGGCCATTTCTCTTCACCTGAGCATTCTTTGAGCTAGAGACTCCCTCTCCCACTCATCTCTTTGATTCTTGATCATCTTGTGTGAGATTGAGTGAGGATTCAAGTGCGTTGCATTGAGAGTTGCATCTAGAGGCACTTGTTCTACGAGTGGGCTGTGGATTCTTGTTACTCTTCGGTGATTCCCGTCACCGTAGACGGTTTGGAGCAGCGGGTGGTGGTGAGCTCGACTTGGTGATTGTTCGAGGCCACATCGGGCATTTGTGAGGGGTTCTTGGTCCTACCCCGCGGGAGATTCGCGAAAGGATACTCTAGTGGATTGCTCGTGGCTTGTGTATCCTTTTCTTGTGTGGAGATTGCGGCTCCCCGTCGGGGTCTTTGGCATCGAGCAAATTGAGCGGGCAACTCGCCAAGCAAGTGTATTGCCACAACGAGGACTAGCTTGCCGGGAAGCAAGTGAACCTCGGTAAAAAATCATTGTGTTGATTTGTGATTGCCGAGGCTTCGACCTCCTTGAGCTTGTGCTTGAGTTTGCTTGTTGGTGATTGTTTCTACGCCGATGATTGGCCATCTTCATCTCTACGCGGCGGTGTAAACATTCATCCCCTCTTGCAATTCAATTCCTAGACTTGCTTGTGGTTTGCCGAGAGCCTTGTTTTGAGTAGCGCTATCTCGAGCTTTACTTTCCCGCAAAGTAGAATTGCTTGTGGTCTCCCGTGAGCCTTAACTGTTCAGCGCTATCACGGTGGTTGTTGTGTGTTTGTTGAGTAGCCTATCGTCTTGTTAGGAAGGCTTGCATAGAGTAGTCGAAGTTTTAGCTCTGCATTTGCCGTCTTGTTGTCTAACAAGTTTGCTTAGTGTCATTGCTAGAAATTTTATTAGGCTATTCACAACCCCCCCCCCCCCCGCTCTAGCCGTTGCGACCTTTCGCGTGGGCCGCCGGTGCAGCCCGGCGGGGGCGGCGGTGTGGCCTTCCCGGCCCGGCGCCCCTCCCAGGTGGCAGATCTGGGCGGCCGGTGGCGGATCTGGGTGGCTCGGCCCATTACCGGCCGCGGGGGGGAGGGCGGACCTCGTCGGCGTGCGGGGACGGCGGCGCGGGGAGGGCCCTTTGGATGGGCTCGGCTGATTTTTGTTTTTTTAAAAAATGTTTGCCGAGTGCCTTCCTTGCACTTGGCAAAGGCTTTACCGAGCGCCCCGAAAAAAGGCACTCGGCAAAGTCCCTTTACCGAGAAAAAAATGCCGAGTGGACTTTGCCGAGTGCTATAGTCGGCAAAGCCTTTACTGCGAGTACAAAGAGCTCTTTGCCGAGTGTAATTACACTCGGCAAAGCCACTGTCTCCAGTGGTGAATGCCGCCAAGCTGGTTAGCTGCCGTAGTACATTGCAAGTTGCCAAACCATCACGTGAGCAGCACCTCTAGCACTCACCAAGCCAATGCACTGCAGCTTTCAGCAACCTAGCTGCCTCATCAAAGATAGAAAAACGAATAGGTTCTAAATTATAACGTTTTAGTACTTGTGTCGTCGAGCGCCATAATTTTGATGCTAGTTGTTCCTCATTCTCTTCATATTAAAATGTTGTGGATTTTATTACAACAAATATTTTCAGAGGTGGTCCTCCTCATGGATCACCATCAAAAATTGTTTTTTAGAGATGGTTTGTAAGCACTAAGCAGTAGTGCATCTAGAAATAATACTAGGGGCGGTACGCAAAACAGCATGACTCAAAAAATATAATGCCCATTGCAGGGGCGATCGTACCTAGAAATCGATTTTCAGGCGATCAGCTAATACTGGCTCTTTGTCTCCATATATGTTGAATTGGTTAGCTTTCGTAATAGCATCTGAGAAAAAAAAAGGACTGCAATCATTTTTCTAGTAATAATGAACATTTTTTTTGAGGGGAAGTAATAATGTACACGGTACCGTTTCAAAAAAATAATGTAAATGGTACATCTTTTATTGGCACGATTATGAGCATAGACCAAGGTCTTAACTGGCCCAGAAAATAGTCGGAGCCCACGAAACGGAAGCTCACAAAGAAGGCCCAAAAAAGCAGCGCAACACTTCAACACTCAGCCTAGCCTCTTCTCTGGCTCCTCTGCGAGATGGCAGCGGCTGCGGCCCCCCGAGGCATGAAAGTGGCGGCGCCTGCCCTCGTCGCTTGTCCCGGCCTCCGCCCCGCCGATGCCGGTGAACTGCTCGGCCGCGTCGAGGCGTTCATCTACACCATCGCAGACGCCACCATCTTAGTGGAGCCCGTGGTGGCCGCGGACGATGGGAGCAAGGAGGCCGCCGAGGATTGGCTCTTCGCATCGACTCCATGGAGGCCGTGTTCAAGGTGTGTGCAACCAGCGTGTCCCCTCCGCCAGCGCTTCCGTTTCTTGGTTAGTCCATTAAAGTTATGTTCTTGTTTAATGTATCCTTCGTTTTTCTGAGGGAAAATTGGCTGTGTAGCATTGAAAGATGTTAAGTTTTGCAATGTAGAATTCAAAGATCACTTAGCACTGAAAGCCCATAACGATATTGGTTTCTAGCACTCCCGTTAAATTTGCTAACGTTCCGTGTATCTGCCGTTCTTCAAGTCTGTCTTCTTCCAAGGTTAAGTCAACCCCGCAGCTCAAGCTGAACCCTCACGATGCACGCCCTCAGCTGTACAGATCTCACCGGCAACTACGACGCCAAGCTCCCGGTCTCCTGCGGCGTCCTGGCGTGCCTCGATGGCGTGTACGTCCGCAACGATGCGAACCCGCTCCATGCACCGTGGGCAGGGCACCACATCTTCGACGGCATGCTACACGCCGTGCGGCTCCGCGGAGGCCGTGCTGAGTCCTACTCGTGCTGCGTCATGGGGACGGTGCGCCTCAGGGCCATTGGCGAGCTCCACGAGGCACTCGGGCGTGGCGCCGCCGATGCGTCACGATTGTGGTGGCCGGTGGGTCCATGTCCTTGTCTGCATATGCTTCCACCTCTAGAACGCGTGGGAGAATGAGGCCATGGGCCCTGCGAGCTCAGCGCGGGCCAGCGAGCTCGGGCGCGCATGCGGCGCGAGCGCAAGCACGACCACCAACGACGTCCTGGAGGCCGGAGTACCTCAACAAGGCCTTCCCGCCGGCGACGTCGCCGTTCCTGTTGGCTGGGCTATGACCCCTACACGCATGCGTGAGCACGATTCTGGACTGCAGGAAGCGGTTGTAGGCCTGTAGCAGGCCACGATGGCAAGGATCCAAGCAGGTACAGGCGCACATCGGAGATGCTGTTGTGGTGAACCAGCAGAGAACGGAGATACACGGAAACGTTAGCAAAGTTAACAGAAGTGCTAGAAACCAATAATTGTGAACTTTCAGTGCTATATAGCAAACAAGAGATCTTTTAGTGCTACATTACAAAACTTGACATCTTTCGATGCTACACACCCAAATTTCCCTTTTTCTGATGTCTGAATGTCTGATGGTCACGAATCTGCTATGGGTTGAATAAATATAGGAATAGGTAGAACATAGGAAATTTACCGGAATGCAATTGCAAAACATAGGATCCAAATACCACAGGAAAACTAATTGATCGGTGTTTGGATGGCTGTAGGAAATTCATAGGAATAGGAATGTATAATCTCCTATGATGTGATGTGATGCTTGTCCTCTAGCTCTTCATTCCTCTGTGAGACACCGAGACATGTGATTTGGCTCTTAATTTGCCTCGCTCCTACGCAAAATGAGGTTGGAGTGGATGCTTTTTTCCTGTACTTTTCCTATGAAATGAGCTGTGAAGGAATGTTTCCTGTACATTTCCTACGGTTGAATCCTATGAGCCAAGGGTGTTTGTCGACGAAATATCGACGGCAGTCTACCAAGGGTATACCCAAGATAGTAGATGAGCGGTGGAGGCGCGCGGAGACTACGAGCTAGACGTCGAACAGAGGGCAAAGACACCGAGGTTTACCTAGGTTCAGGCCGCAAGGATGCATAATACCCTAGTCCTGCTCTCTATTATGGATTGAGTTGAGTTTGAGGGGGGTCCCTGCCCGCCTTATATAGCCGGGGGGCAAGGGTTACAGATCCTAAGATCTAGATCAGGTTGGTTATAAAGATACGTATCCGCTAATGATACGATAGTTTCCTAACCGACTAAGCTTCCTTGATCGCCAAGTTGCTTCATTCTGTCCGCCTAGGACTCCGACCAGGCATGGAGGCCCAATCGGTCCTGATCTTGTGGGCTGGTCTGCTCTGTCCGACCAGGCCCAAGTGAGGCCGTAGGGGTATACGGGTCTATACCCCCACAGCTAGTCCCCGAGCTCCATGAATCTTGAGGAAAACACCGTCTTGACGCGTCCCGACCAGTGTAGCATGAAGTGAACAATCGAAAGACGACCTCCGACCAGGCATCCGACCAAGTCAGGAGGCTTCTTTCATGCTTCCGACCAGTTTCACAAAGTGTCGACCACTGTATCGGTCAGGACAGGGTTGTCTTGAAGGATTTATGGTGCTCCAGAAAAAGAAAAAAGCAACCCACGTCTAGTGACGTGGGCCCACAATAGACTATGATGCTCAGCATCAGTGGTATAAAAACCACATCCAACTATTGGAGATAGCCAGAAAAAATGGTAGGGGTCATATCAAATTAATACAACTCAATAGGCCGAGTCATGCTAAGTGACGTGGGTCCACATAGTCTCCGAGCTAGTTAGAAGATGGAACATGTTGTAGCAAGCTCTAAATTTAGGAAAACCAGCCCACAGTCACCTCTCAGGTGACATAGGTCCACGTGGTCCTCGAGCTTGAGATAAGGTGGGACACGTTGTGTCAGGATCCAAAAGAATAGAACAGCAAACCAGAATGGCAGCCGTAGCATAAGAAACGGTATCCAACCTCAGACATAACGAGCCGACCAGTTTATGAGTGATTCATACTGGTCGGCAAAAGGAAATAGTCATGCCATGACTTTGTCATGATAAGTCAGCGACAGCTCAGCCGTGTAACTCAGTCGCCAGCGTGACTGTGAGACCATGACTGGGATGGAAATATACCCAAAAAATAGCTCAGCTATTTGTGTGCTAGAATAACGGTATCATTGGCAAGTCCCCAGCTTAGCTGGACGACTGTGTGGGTAGTTTTTAAGCGCTATGTCATGACTTCGTCGTGGTAGGTTGGAACAGCTTTGCTGTGAACCCAATCCTTAGCTTGGCTGAAGGACTATAGCTGAATCGAAGGCGCACAACTAATAGCTCAGCTATTATTAGCCTTTAATGGTTTAGCCGTGAGGCCAGTCCCCAGGTCAACTGGTGGACTACTTGTCGGCATGGAATCAAAATTCGTATGTCTAAAGCATACAGGTAGCTCAGCTTGAACAGCCCAGGTGCTGGTCATAATCTCAACTGGAGCTGCGCTTCAGCGTTAATCCATGACTTTGTCATGGGCCAGTCCCCAGCTCAGTTGATCGACTGTAGCCAAATTATGACGCAGGAAGTGTTGAAATAGTGATAGGTTTACATCCTATCTGACCGTGGATGCCACGTGTCAGCTCAGCTGACATTCCAGATTAGCAACTGTCAAGGTAGCCTTTTCACCTGTGGTGGGACCAGTCCCCAGTGTCTTGGAAGCCACGTGGATAAGGGAAAAACCACAGCTCAGCTGCGGGCCCAGTCCCTAGTGAAATCCGGTTGACTTAGTGTCGTTGATTAGAATAATAATTAGGCCTAGTCCAAGGAAAAGGTAAAAAGGAATAAGGGTAATTTAAAAATATCACCACAGCCCAAAAGCGCGTATGGCCCAGGTCGAAGCCCAGTAAAAAGGCACGGCTGATGGTGGTAGAAAACCCTAGAAGTCAAAGGGTCCACGCAGTAATTATATAAGGGAGGAGTCACCATCACCGCAGTTACTATTCCCCCACTCTCACAACCACCGCCCACTCGCATTCTGGCGAACTGCAACCGCCGCCGCGAAAGCTAGGGTTTGGCAACGGTCCGCCATCACGCTGCACGCGTAACCACCATCACTGCTCGCGTGCAAACCAAGGAACAGTTAGAGAGGCAATGGGGAAGAAGAAGATGACGGCGCTGGAGAAAAAGGAGAAGGCGGAGCAGGAGGAGCGACGGTGGGCGTACGAGCGGGTGATGAAGGAGCATTGGATGCCGTCGACGTCGATACCAGCGTCGTTGAAGGTGCTTGAAGATGGCGGGATGCTGTCGCCGACGGAGCTCGAGGTGTGGCGCGCGTCGGCAGAAGGTGAGGAGTATCCCAAGCCCCACGATGATGAAATCGTCGTTTTTGAAGATTATTTCATTCGGGGATTGGGGATTCCTGTGCACAATCTCTTGGTTGATCTGTGCATTTTTTGGGGTATTTCGATTTGCAACCTCCACCCTAACTCTATCATGACAGTCGCAATCTTTGTTGCGTACTGTGAGTGTTACCTTGCCATCCCTTCCCATTTTAATCTGTTCCGCCACTTCTATGAGTTGAAGAAGGGAAAGGAGACGGGAGGTTCCTAGATCGTCGGCGGCTGCTATGTAGTGCTCCTAGCTGGAATGTGGGCGCACTGGCTAACCATCACACACACCACCAACTATGTGAAGAATTGGTTCAAGAAGTGGTTCTAGATCAAACAGAACATGGAGGGGAGGAGAGTGCCCTGTGACATCGCGCAGGTCCCCTAGTGGAACCCTCGCTGGTCGGACAAGCCAAGCGGTGAGGAGATGAAGCAGGTGGAGGAGATCATCAAGCTGATCAACCTAAAGGGCGTGAATGGTTACATCGTTGCTGCGGTGTTTATCAGCCGTTGAGTTCAGCCGCTGAAGGAGCGGATGAACTACTTGTGGGAGTTTAGAGGATTGGAGGATCCAGCCCGGGAGACCAAGAAGCATATCACCAGCGAGGAAGTCGAGGTGAGGCTGGCACTGATGTTCGAGAAGATCGGCGACTATCGAGTGCCGAAGATCATGCCGAAGCCATATGATTGGCGTACACCGCCTCCAACGGTGAGTTGCGCAATTTTTTGCTAAACTGGTTGATTATTGTCATGTAGATGTAATCGATGAGTTTTGTTTTTCTAAGCTTAACAACACGGTGGCCAGGACCGTTCGGTATATGTGTCCAGGGTGCCAGTTGAGGGGTACCAGGTTGGAGAATAGCTGAGGTGGTAGCGAACCGGCTTCGACTGGGGGCGTGCATAGGAAGGAGGCGGACGACGCCGACCCAGGCACCGACCAGCCAGGAGCAGAGGAGAGGGCACCGTGACAGGATGTAGGCAAACAGCCGATTTTGTATGTGCCCAAGGCTAAACCCTTCGGCATGTTGACCGGGGGTAAGCTATAGCTGGAGGCTGGACCGGGAGCTGGCCAGAAAGGAGGGCGGGGACAAGTTGTCATGTCCTCTGATTCTAACGGTGATCCAGATGACAGGGTCCTGTTGAGTTAGCTCAAGAGGATCCGGGTGGACGAAGGGTCGTTCAAGGCGCCACCTATGTCGGCGACGAGCGGTGAACGCGGATAGGCGCAGGTGTCGTCCCCGCTAATGACGACGCCCCTGAAGCAGGCGCCACCTTTGGAGAGCGCGTCTGTGCTGACGGCATCAGCACAGGCATCGCCGAGCGCGCCACCACTGCAGCAGGCATCATCAGGTGCACCGCCGCTGCAGCAAGCTATGCCGAGTACGCCGCCATCGCAGAAGACACCATAGAGGAGCCCCCCGTGGGAGCAGGCCGAGCGGGCAAGTTTGCCGCCCACCCGTCGCCGTGGGCACTGGGAACGCCACAGCCATCGCCTCAGGCGTCGGCTTCAGAAGGAAGTACGGCTACACCAGGACGAGAAAGGGCAGAGTCCCCAAGGCCATCAACGGCCGGTGCAGGAGATGACGAGGGGCCGCCGAGCTGGTTCTCTGCCTCGTTTAGCTAGTCAGAACTATGTGTGTAGCTAGACTATATTTGACAAATTATGATATGTTCATGTGGCCCTGTTTGTGATACAATAGTATGTGTGCAGGGAAGCCAGCACCGAGGAGCCGGTGGACGATGTCATGGAGCCGAGGTCAGCTACTCAGGATGACGACCAGGGAGCTGCCCAGGCTGGAGATGAAACCCACAGTGGTGGGGGGCTGCCAACCATGAAGAGGATGGCACCCACACCAGAGAGGGCATCAACCAACCGGAGCCGACGGAGTGGGTGCCGGAGATATGAGTGGAGCCCCCACAGGAAACAGGTGAGGGGTTGGCCAGTAGTAGCAACCCAGTCCCCGAGGCTGGGTCAATGGCATTTGCTCTTGGCCCAGCTGCTGGTGACCGGGGAATTGGTCGGACACGGCCGGTGGTGGCCCAGCCAGAGGAAATGAAGGAGATCAGCGGGCGTGGCACCAGTGCTGATCACATTCCTGGTGTGCAGAGTTATATGGCACGCTTGGGGCAAGATGGGGAGTGGGTTGTTTTTGAAAACAACCCCAGCGAAGCCGCATCAGAGGGGATTGAGCATTGCTTGACAGAGCTCAGGACCCGAATCAATGTAAACTGCTCGCATACTCTGTACGCAATGCTTTTAATGTATTACCCGTGCTAACTGTCCACACTTGCATAGGGAATCAAGAATGTCTCAAAGGAGCACCACCACTGCATAGAGAAGTTCAAGCCCATCATGGACGAGAACAAGCTCCTGAAGGAATAGAACGCAGCTGTGGAGCTGCAGTTCAAGATCTACCAGGAGATGGAGAACTCCTGGGCCTCCGAGAGGGCAGCCTTGAAGGACCGTGTGGCCAAGCTGGAGGAGGATAAGAAAGGTATGGCACCAAACTTTCTTTGTTTGTTATTGTGGCTCAAATAACTATATAATGTTATTGTTATTGTGGCTCAAATAACTGTATAATGTTATGAATCACAATGTCGTTGCAGGTCTGGAGCTGGCGAAATTGGTGGAGGCCGACAAAAAGGCTCAGGCTCGTATCGAGCAGCTGGAGAAAGGGCCCAAGGTAAGTTGCCGACCACCATCTTCATTTGCCAACATGGCAATTTACGCGTTCTGACCCAGTGTGTGTCACTGCAGAAATGCAAAGGAGGCACATGGCGTAATTTGAAGTGCTGAAGAACGACAATGCTCGCCTGACAGAGCTCTATGCAGCCATGGCCGACGGGCTTCGCCCAATCATGAGGGTGTTACCCCGGGGAGAAGCGCAACCAACCGATCCTCTTCGTGCCCCTCACCAGTGCCGACAATCATGGTCGCTGCTGAAGAAGTTCGCCAAGGAGGCGAGAAGATTCATAGCGGCCAGCATCCTCGGGCTGGTCAGATCCCATTACCCCAGGGTGGAGCTACAGAGGATCGAGTCTGGGAGAGCGGCCAATACCAGCGAGGAAGGGCTCACCCAACGACAGAGGTCATCATGGAACACGTCGATCATGGTAGCAGATAAGATAGAACTGCTGCCTCAGTAGCTACGTAGGTTGACGCTGTTGGTACTCCCCGAACAAGTATTATTGTAAATACTTTTGTGGTTTGTATGCAGTGCGGGGCACCTTTTGTAGAAGAAGTCTCAGTGTCAAAGCCGTTTAGGCCAGTTAAATGCTGTAATACTGGTTTTAAGAACAAAACCAGATATACACCATATGTGAGTCCTAGGAGTCAATTCCCACATATAGCTACAAGTCAAGGGTAGTATCAGTAAACAATGCTTAATAATAACGCACTTAGTAAAAGAGAAATATACCCTTAGGTAGCAATCAGTGGAAAGACAACTCCGATCTTCATGTAAGGACTCCACTCCACTGGATCCAAACTGATTGGTTGATCACAAGCCTAAAACTTCTCCTGAGGTATGGGGGAATAGCAAGAGTGAGTCCATGTCGAACTCCGCAAGTATAACAATATAATCTCATAACCACATGATCAAGTGAAACTGAATGATGAATTGCACATAAACAATTTAAAATGAACATATAAAATTCCTTGAGTTTTCCAGGCCGCCCTGTCCGTGGGCACGGACGATCAATCAATTTAACACTGCGCAGAGGTGTACCCTTTACCTGTGAGTCATGATTCCCATTTGCCCGAGGCGGCCAACCTCTTAACACTTCCAAGGTGAGTGGGCAGGGTTTCACTATAAAGCCACCCATAGGTTCGTCTAACAAGCTAGGGCCGCAGGGTCATCGGATGTAGGGAAACCCTCCTCCCAAAGTGGCACATTCCTACCCGGCTATACACACCATGGAGAAGCTGCCCTATACCCAACTCGCAGATCCTCTAACTCGCTAGAAAAGGTCCTATGAACAACTAGAGCCAGAGCCATATAGCCCTCACAATGGCACGTTTAGTCCCAGCTTTTGCCGAAGGATAACATTCATCTTTTATGTATATCATATTCATTAGTCAAGCTTACTAGATCATGGTCATAGAAAGAAAACCTAAACTATACTTGCCTTATATCAGATCCTTCTTCAAAACCCAAATCTTCTCGTAGAACTGCTTCTTGATCTCCAACCTCTTGATTGCCAACGCAAAGCTCACCGACTGGACACGATTATAGAGCACCACACAAGCATGCGAGCAATCATACACGGAGCAAATAATAGGACTATATTAGAACAGTACATCAATCACAACAAAACAGAATAAAAGTTTATAAAACCAATCTACTCATTGCTACGATCACATAGACGTCAAGTTCACCGAAACCGGAGCTACGGCTGCGAATATATGAATTTTCAAAATATTTTCTATAGACTAATAATACGTTAAATATGATCTCGAAATCTAAAAGCTATAAACTGAACTAACAGTGACACTACTGCATAACTTATGAAATTATGAATCCAACGTATTTGGAATGGACCAAAATGGAGTTAAAACGGAGATTTTGTAAGTAAAATAGGATGGAACGTATATATGTATTTTCATTGTATTTCAGGAATTATTCTTGTGAAGGAAAACGGCCACAAAACAGCATGTGACATCATCAAGTTAGTATTCCCGTCACCAAAGCTAAGAAGGAAAACTAGCAATTGGAAGCTAGCATGGACGGCACAACTATCGCCGGTGATGAAACTTTTTCTAGACTTCGATCCAAGCAATGGACAAGTCTCGGTTTTCTGTGTTAAATGCAAGGGATGGAGCTGCATGGTTTTCTGTGTTAAATGCAAGGGATGGAGCTGCATTACGGAGAACTCACCACGATAATTGGCCTGTCGACTTGGAACGAACGTCGAGGGCAAGGCAGCAGACGACGTAATCAACCTGATCAGTAATGGCGATGGTCAGCACAAGCTAGCATAGGACAGAAGATGAGGATCGGATTAGCTTTGTAGGCAAGACGAGGGAGCTGATTCATGATGACTTAACAGAGCAGAACAAACACGGCATGAAGGCATGGCTCTACACCATCGGAAGTCGACCGTGAGGCAGGTTCTTGACGTAGGAGAGGCAGCGGACATCCTGGTGATCGTCGACGCTAGCTGATCAGGCCTTCAGGATGCTCGGCAACGCATCGCGGAAGGTAGAGAGGCGACGTGCCGCAGTCCACGGCGGCGGCGGAGCTGCCACGGTGTCGATGCTCTCAATCGCTTGTACATGAGGCGGCGTGCACAGAAGCTCGATGAAGTCGGTGGTGGTGCATGCTAGGGTTTGCAGAAAAAGGCAGGCAGGCCGGAGGCAGCATATCTTATATATAGGGGCAAGCTAAGATGGAAACGTATACGCCTTTACTGCAGGAAGTGGATGTACGTACGACTTCCATTGGGCTGGCTTCAAAGGACGAGAGGATCCCTATTTGGATTGTGTCAAGTCCTTGCTGTGCACGATGCTCTATAGATTAGATAGAGAGATCGATGATCCAAGGAATTAGATCAACATTGGTACAAGGAAAGCCAACGTGTCCAGTTTAGAGAGAAAGAAAAGATTTGTTCTACTAGAAGGTAAGCCACGGTGGGTTATTAAGATGGAAAAAGGGAATGGGAGCCACTAGCGCTCGAACGTTCGATCATCGAACGCCCAGCGCTACAGGGCCCGGCCCATCTTCCTCCCCCGCGTCGCGCGAACACACCCCACCCGTCCGCACGCGGGCCGCGCAGACACCACCTCCCACCGACACGCACATGGACACACGCCGCGACAATCCCGTCGCACGGCCCTGCTCTCCGTGCCAGCTCCGCCACCGCTGCCACCCCCCAACACGGCAGCCGCTGCCATCTCAACGTGGCCGCCATGCCATGATCTGGAAACAAAAAATGAAGAAAAAATTAGAAAAAATGAAACAAGAGGTGAAGCATTTTGAAACAAATCAAATTTGCAATTTGAAACATGCGAAAATGACTGGGAACAAATCACATAAAAAATAGAAACAAAAAACTGTTTGAAACACAAGAAGAAATCATCTGAAACAATGGGGGTAAAACATTTGAAACAAACAGATTGACAAGATGAAACGAAAATTGAAACAAAAAAGAAACAAACAGATTGAAAAGATGAAACCCAAAAACTGAAACAAAAAAGAAACAAGCAATGAAACAGATGCTTGGGTTAAAATGAAACAAAATTAGATTCAGAAAAACAAAAAAATCAGAACCCCCCCTGCAACCCCCCTAAACCTATTGCAACACGTGAAAACAGATTAAAAGGGGAAATAGAAACACCGTGAACATTATTTTTGAAACAAAAAAAAACTCAAGCCACCGCAACCCCTAACCTACTACGAACACACACTGGTGTTGTCCTGCGCGCCCGCTGAAACAATGAAAAAAAATTGAAACAAAGATTAACTCGAAAAAGAAACAACATGACAATAAATTTTGAAACAAAAAAACTCAAGCAAATGCAACACTAACCAACTGCAACGCATCTTGGTGATTTGCTGAAACAAGCAAATGAACGCAAATGAAACACCGGCGAAAAATAGAGATTACCTAGAAACATTTGATAGACGCTTCCGGAAAAAAACCCCTAAGCTACTAGAAACATCAAGGCGAAAGATCTGAAACAAACATAAAAAACAAAAGAAACAGAAGAAGAAAAATCTCCGGGTACCAAGGTACTCACCGGAAAATGGAGGGGGAAGCAAGAGAGAACAGCGGGGCAAAGCCTACCTGGCCGGCACACTCCGGATCCACCGCCACACCTGGCGGTTCCGGCAGATCCCCTTCTCCTCCGCGACCGCCGCCGCCGCCATGGCCGGGTCCAGCTCCACTGCCATCGCCATGGCCGGATCCATGACCGTCGCGTCCAGAACCCACGGATCCACGGGCGCCACCACCGGATCCCGCGAATCCGCGACCGCCGTGGCCAGATCCGCACCCCGGGGGGCCGCCGCCGTCACCTTGCCGGAACCCTAGGTCGTCAGAAGTGTAAAAGGAGAGAAGGGGGAAGAGAGGGAGCGAGCACGAGTGAGTGTGGCGAGCGAGCGTCGAGCTCGGCGAGGGTGAACAGGCGGCGGCGCGCGCGGCAAGCTCGCCGAGCGAGGGAGAGGCGTGCGGCGCCGGCAGGAGAGGGCAACGGCGTGAGCAGCGGCGCGAGCGCGTGGCCAGCGGCGGAGAAAAGCGAGAAGGGAGGAGTAGAAAATGTGGCGAGTGTGGTGTGTGGCCGATGAATAAGTGCGGGCGTGGGGGAATGACGCGTCCACGTCTATTTGGGCCCGTGCCGCGGCCCATGGAGCATGTTCTATGGTCGAACGTATAAAGAGGAGCATTACCGAAAGGGAATATATAGCTGCTCGCTTCAAGGATTATTATGCCATCAAGACAAGAAAAGAGAAAGAAATGATTGCAAAATAATAGAACATATAGGAGATGGAGAGCAAGGCTGGGCCTTCGGTCAAAACGAAAGTGGAGAGGATTTTCTATAATTTTATTTCAAAACCTTTTCAAAATCATTTAAAACCATTTTATTTTTGATCAAAATCACTCATCCAAATAAATCAAATGCAAAGGCATGTATGCTCAAACATGTTTCTAAAATCCCATGATAAATTTTAATTTAATAAAAATATTATCTTTCCGATATTTCATGAGCACACAAATTCATATATAAAATATTTTAATCTATTTTTAATAAAGGCAAATTTTGGGGTGTTACAACTCTACCCCCCTTAAGATGAATCTCGTCCCGAGATTCGGAAGATGATAATCGAAGATATTGGAATATTCTGCCATTGAACCTTCTTCACTGCCTTGAGTAGTACCACCTTACCGACAAATGATTCCACTTTGCTATGCATACCTTTTATACTCCAATCAACATACTCACTGATTCCAAGTCATTGATAGACACTCTAAACAACTCGCACGGCCCCAAACCGATCCTCAGTTAATTTCGAACTGTTAAACCATTACCCTTTTCCTTAAAATAAGCTATTATAGACTCGGGATGCTAGCTTCTCCTCATACCAATGCATATTGCACTTGTCATGAAGATCATCTTGAGATGGTTGCGTGAGCTTGACTGTATGACATACTCTTATCACTCTGACTCCAAGTTACAACACAATTACTTTTAGCATGTACCAGTATGTCCCTATTTGGCAACCTCGTAATTGTACCACTTTAGTGCGATGCTAGTTTACTCTTTGACACAAACACCCCTTACGCTTCTCATGAAGACCACCTTTGAGATGAACTATATGACAAGCTCTTCGTCCCCACAAATTCCACATTATATCTTAACATGTTCTGTTATTTCCTTTTTAATCCATACTTTTAACTCTCCTATTTCCAACTTCAATATGCAAGTAATTTTTAAGTCAAGTTCCTCACACCTTAAACATCATTCTTAATACATGGTGTCATCCAAAAATTCTTAGAATAACTCCCCCTTTGCTAAGAGAAATGATAACAACGATTCCTTCACCAAATCCTTTCAAGTCATATATTCTCCTGTTCAGTACAATCCAATAGTGATGCCTCAACTCAAAACTTATTGAAGATGTCCTCTAGATTCTTATGTTCCATGGTAGACTGTAATACCTACTCCAAAGCATTAGTGACTATACTCCAATTAAATTGTTCCAACTTTAAACACACTTACTTAGTTCTTCCTTCTTCCAATCAACAGTTGTGATTTCTCTTGTTCAAAGGCGAACTTTATTAATTATCAACTATATAGTTCGGTAACAACACTTGATTGCTGTACTCAACTTGATCTTGGTATCATTTGAACTTTCATAGCACCCTTTGTATGTAAGAACACCGACAACAACTTTTTCTTTTACAAATGATTGCATCGCTCCAGTCATAGGCCTTTGATTACTTTAACTAGACAATGAGATCACCAACTTCAATTCGATCCTTAGTAAAACTATTCTTCATACTCTCATATCCTTGTGAATACCATACCTAATCCAAGATGATAGTATCTCCAAATATCCAAGGCATAAACCAGTTTTGGGACCAGTGGGTTATGACCCACTATAGCTCCATATCATTATCAATTTCCATTCCAATTATGGTGTCACTAGGTCAACATCGACTTAGTAATGATCCTTTGAATTTCTTACGATCGACCTTGATGTCACTCTTTTATGTCCAAGTAAATAGCTCTATGTTCCACAATGGATAACTCGACATCTCGTAAGTTGATTAATCCAACTCATGCCTCCACGATTCAGGCATAACCGAGTGCTTTCTTACATAGAGCACATCACAATCTTTCCAAGACACATTATATTATAGGGAAAATTCTTATGTCCAATTTTAATGCCTCTAGTGAACCTTTGATAGAATCTTACCATCCCAATTATATTCTGAGTCACTTTTGCATACATAGGTGGGTTCCAACTGAACACATCTCCCTTGAGTTCTTCTTTGTGTGATTCCATCATTAGATACATACCATAACCAACAAGAGAACTTCCTTCAAACAAATCTCATACAACATGATTGGTATAAGCATTGACGCTTCCATAGAACCCATTGTAGAGAAGTCCAACATCACGTTATTGATATGCCATCATCACCAACTTGTCTTGAGGCATATGCAACCACTCTACCTCCTTGTATAAGAGAACACCTCATACCTTAACAAGATGCATCACAATGCTTCTTACTCTGACTTGGTAACACCAACACCAGAGCTGTGTAATTGGTTTCTCCTTTAACTCTCCAAAACTAGCTTGACTCTTATCAAACCATAAGAACTTGGCACTCTTCTCTAGTAGAGCTATCATAGGCTTAGCTAGTCTAGAAAAGAGACCTCCTTTAACCAAAAACTCACGCTTGCTCTGCCTAGTATACAACTTATGTTCTCTATGCTTCTGTAAGACTAGCCTTAAGTGTTCAGCATGCTTTTCTTTAGTCTTAGAGAACACCAGGGTGTCAACAATGTAAACCACCATAAACTTATCAGGATACTCCATGATGACCTTACTCATCATGTGCATAAAATAGACAGGTGCATATGTCAGACTGAAGGACATAACTGTGTACTAATGCAACCCATATCTCATAGTGAAAGTTGCCTTCGGTTTATCTGCATTCCGAATCTTCGACTGATGGTAACTGGAGTGTAGGTCAATCCTAGAAATCACATAAGCACCTCTTAATGGATCAAACAAGTCAGCCATCATCGGCTACAGGTACTTGTTCTTGATGGTCACTTCATAAAAAGAACAATAATCATCACACATACGCTGAGTATCATTCTTCTTGTAATCTAAGATCGCTGGAGCACCCCGTGGAGACGAACTAGGGCATATGAAACCTTTCTCTTGCAATTCCTTAACTTGCTTTTTATAATCACCCATCACGTCACTAATACTTGCTCATGGATAGACCTCTCAGCAATAGAGATAGTTGCTCCGTTTCAAGTAACGTGCTTTGAATGCACACAAACTTCGCCTTGCAACTTCCTCTTTGTGGCTACCCCCTTAAGAAAAGATCTACTAGAGAACCAAAGGGTAGCTTGTATCTTCAGTTAAGTTAGTGGATTACCATCATGTCCTTCTATCATCCCAAAGAAACTCATGTACAAGGGTAGGAACTTATAACATGCAATTCTCCGCGAGCAGGAAAACAGCAGTGCAGAAAAGCAGGCATAACTCCAGCTCTGTGGATCAAATGAAGCCATACTCCACACTGTTGGAAAGCTTATAAAATTCTCTACAACTCTCTTATAGAATACTTTTCCATATTCTGTAGTTAAGATAATCTTTCATAATCATACAAGAAATCTGTCCAGTCAATCTGGCAGTGCAGAAGCAGCACCTTGCAACAATTATATCTCAAGCTCTGTTGATCCACTAAAGTCGTACTTTATACCATTGGAAACCTTATGTAATCCTCTGTAACTTTCCTATAGAGCATGTTTCCAGATTCCGTAGTTAAGGTGGTCGAAAATACTCCACAACAGAAACTATTCTAGATTCCAGACAACACGAGATACACCGCTTTGTGAGTTTCATAGCTCCCAAAATAAAGTTGATATGAGGGTGATCCTGACGGCATTGGAAAGGTACAGAAGTCTAGATTCTCCCAGAAAAATTTCATCAACGTTGCACAACCATAACTCAAGATACAACAGTATTAACACAGACTGATTCAGATTTTAGACAGCGCAGAAGCATCGTCTTGTGATTTTCATAAATGACAAACTGAAATAGCTGTGAAGGTGATTCTTGGGCTCGATAAAGATATTGAAGTCTACTTTTGTCCAGAATTTTCTCATGATTTTTGATCATCCAAGAACAGAGATATAAATCGAGGAATATAGATTGCTCCGAAAGGACAGGATAGGAAGAACAGGAGGGAACCAAAACCCAGCTATCTATTCACTAATCCTTACACCTTAGGCCTATAAGCTAAATGAAATTGCGGATAAAACCACAAGATCATTGCACTCATTACAAAAATGCAAATCACTCAAAGACATAAAAACAACTCAACAAGCACTCAAGTGCACTAGCACCAAAAAGACTCGACTAGACTTAACGAAATCTAACGTCTTTATAAAAGGGACCCCTGAACCTAAGGGCGAGGCTGGTGGGAAAGATTCTCATAAATCTTGGGCTCTCCAATAGCTGCTTTAAGATCATCCAATTCCTTCTACAGCCTTTCTAGATCCTTTTCTTGTTGAGACACCACATCTTCCAACGAGTAGGTTCCATAGGATGGGAATACTTGGTACAAGTGTACTCCACCGAAGGATCCCAATCCTCATAGTAGGTTGTGAGGATCCACTTTAGTTGACGTTGAGAAGCGGTATTGAATTCCTCATACTTGTGCTCTTTTATGGTCCATCCCATTCGATGGGGTTGCTCATCTCCACCATCAGAGTTTCCACTATCTTGAGCAATGTCTTTATCTTTATCACTGATGACGTCTTGTCTTTCGCCTATGGGTTCTTCTTCAGGAGGAATAACATCTAGATTCTTATTTTCTTCTTCTTCCTCCCTAACTGATTCTGGTGTGGACAGAACATCTTCATTATCCTTGCTAATCCAATCCCTCATCGTGACTTCATTTCTTGGCTTATACAATGCACGGGGTGAAAAGTAGCCTCCAGTGGAAATGCGAGCGGTCTTGTAAGCACGAGTCATCTAAAAGAAGAAAACTTTAGAGGATGAGACAAGGTTTTCATAAAAGAGCAAAGACAAAGGTGAGAATACCTTTTTGAAAAATAACAAGTTTAGAGAGATAGCAAAGAATCAATGATGAGAATAAAGGCTTTCAGATAAGCATCAAGGAGGAGATGAATATCAAAGATAGAGTCATAGTGGAGAAGAAATTGTCAAGGTATGTAGAATAAGGTTGTTCTAACAATTCCAGAACACTAAATCGACCAGTTTCTAACTAGGCTTGCGTCCTATCGGCGATTGAGTGATACCACTTGTAATACCCGGTTTTAAGAACAAAACCGATATACACCATATGTGAGTCCTAGGAGTCAATTCCCACATATAGCTACAAGTCAAGGGTGGTATTAGTAAACAATGCTTAATAATAATGCACTTAGTAAAGAGAAATATACCCTTAGGTAGCAATTAGCGGAAAGACAACTCTGATCTTCACGTAAGGACTCCACTCCACTGGATCCAAACTGATTGGTTGATCACAAGCCTAAAACTTCTCCTGAGATGTGGGGGAATAGCAAGAGTGAGTCCATGTCGAACTCCACAAGTATAACAAGTATAATCTCATAACCACATGATCAAATGAAACTGAATGATGAATTGCACATAAACAATTTAAATGAACATATAAAATTCCTTGAGTTTTCCAGCCCGCCCTGTCCGTGGGCACGGATGATCGATCGATTTAACTCTGCGTAGAGGTGTACCCTTTACCTGTGAGTCATGATTCCCATTTGCCCGAGGCGGCCAACCTCTTAACACTTCCAAGGTGAGTGGGTAGGGTTTCACTATAAAGCCACCCATAGGTTCGTCTAACAAGCTAGGGCCGCAGGGTCATCGGATGTAGGGAAACCCTCCTCCCAAAGTGGCACATTCCTACCCGGCTATACACACCATGGAGAAGCCGCCCTATACCCAACTCGCAGATCCTCTAACTCGCTAGAAAAGGTCCTATGAACAACTAGAGCCAGAGCCATATAGCCCTCAAAGTGGCACGTTTAGTCCCAGCTTTTGTCGAAGGATAACATTCATCTTTTATGTTTATCATATTCATTAGTCAAGCTTACTAGATCATGGTCATAGAAAGAAAACCTAAGTTTGCCTTATATCAGATCCGTCTTCAAAACCCAAATCTTCTCGTAGAACTGCTTCTTGATCTCCAACCTCTTGATTGCCAACGCAAAGCTCACCGACTGGACACGATTATAGAGCACCACACAAGCATCCGAGCAATCATACACGGAGAAAACAATAGGACTATATTAGAACAGTACATCAGTCATACCAAAACAGAATAAAAGTTTATAAAACCAATCTACTCATTGCTATGATCACATAGACGTCAAGTTCACGAAACCGGAGCTACGGTGGCGAATATATGAATTTTCAAAATATTTTCTATAGACTAATAATACGTTAAATATAATCTTGAAATCTAAAAGCTATAAATTGAACTAATAGTGACACTACTGCATAACTTATGAAATTATGAATCCAATGCATTTTGAATGGACCAAAACGGAGTTAAAACGGAGATTTTGTAAGTAAAACAGGATGGAACGTATATATGTATTTTCATTGTATTTCAGGAATTATTCTTGTGAAGGAAAATGGCCACAAAACAGCATGTGACATCATCAAGTTAGTATTCCTGTCACCAAAGCTAAGAAGGAAAACTAGCAATTGGAAGCTAGCATGGACGGCACAACCATGGCCGGTGATGAAACTTTTTCTAGACTTCGATGCAAGCAATGGACAAGTCTCGGTTTTCTGTGTTAAATGCAAGGGATGGAGCTGACATTACGGAGAACTCACCACGATAATTGGCCTGTCGACTTGGAACGAACGTCGAGGGCAAGGCAGCAGACGACGTAATCAACCTTATCAGTAATGGCGATGGTCAGCACAAGCTAGCATAGGACAGAAGATGAGGATCGGATTAGCTTTGTAGGCAAGACAAGGGAGCTGATTCATGACGACTTAACAAAGCAGAACGGTTCTTGACGTAGGAGAGGCAGCGGACATCCTGGCGATCGTCGACGCTAGCTGATCAGGCCTTCAGGATGCTCGCCAATGCATCGCGGAGGGCAGAGAGGCGACGTGCCGCAGTCCACGGCGGCGGCGGAGCTGCCACGGTGTCGATGCTCTCGGTTGCTTGTACATGAGGCGGCGTGCACAGAAGCTCGATGAAGTCGGCGGTGGTGCATGCTAGGGTTTGTAGAAAAAGGCAGGCAGGCCGGAGGCAGCATATCTTATATATAGGGGCAAGCTGAGATGGAAACGTATACGCCTTTACTGCAGGAAGCGGATGTACGTATGACTTCCATTGGGCTGGCTTCAAAGGACGAGAGGATCCCTATTTGGATTGTGTCAAGTCCTTGCTGTGCACGATGCTCTATAGATTAGATAGAGAGATCGATGATCCAAGGAATTAAATCAACATTGGTACAAGGAAAGCCAACGTGTCCAGTTTAGAGAGAAAGAAAAGATTTGTTCTACTAGAAGGTAAGCCACGGTGGGTTATTAAGATGGAAAAAGGGAATATATAGCTGCTCGCTTCAAGGATTATTATGCCATCAAGACAAGAAAAGAGAAAGAAATGATTGCCAAATAACAGAACATATAGGAGATGGAGAGCAAGGCTGGGCCTTCGGCCAAAACGAAAGTGGAGAGGATTTTCTATAATTTTATTTCAAAACCTTTTCAAAATCATTTGAAACCATTTTATTTTTGATCAAAATCACTCATCCAAATAAATCAAATGCAAAGGCATGTATGCTCAAACATGTTTCTAAATTCCTATGATAAATTTTAATTTAATAAAAATATTATCTTTCCGATATTTCATGACCACACAAATTCATAAATAAAATATTTTAATCTATTTTTAATAAAGGCAAATTTTGGGGTGTTACAAATGCTTAAGCTCTTGATGCCCTGTACACTTCTTTACTATCATATCGTGTTGTTCTGTTCCATGTGAAGTACAGCCGCTAGTAGTAGGTTATGGAACCTAAACGTGAGCGGATTATCCAACCTGTAGGCGTCGGTAGAGTCGCTATAAGAAATGAAAACAAAGTTAGTCCCTGTGTAAGAAGAGCGTATGGCAAGTAGCCTTCACATGTAAGAAAGCACGAGGTGCTTAGTTATCAGGATGATGTGAGGCTTAGCCAAGAGGCGTATAAACGTTTTGTCAAAAACTGAGTTTTTGGTTGAAGCAATTTAGTGCGTGTTAGTCAATTTCATCCTTTGGATCTAGAATAACTCCTAGGTTAGTAAGTGACCTCAAGTGAACAGCGCGATGCCGGGACACTGGGGACCTAAGAACCGTCAGAGAGTGAGTGCTGGCCTCTCCCGTGTTGTACAGCGCGGAGCTGTTAACATGTGGTCGGAGGAAGCGACGGGACTGCCTTGTCAATTCTGTTCCGTGGTCGGAGAAAGACATGATGGCTTATTGCTTAAAAATGTTTTTGTAATGAAATAACAGGGACACAGAGGAAAAAGTGAAACACAGATGTATTATTGATAATAAACTGATTACATAAGTAAGGTACATATCTTTTTTGTGACGACTATCATGTGTAGAATCTGATCAGCTACTCTATGTGCCAAGAATTAGGGAGATCCCTTGGCGGTTTGTCAAGTGTGCAGAGCCTGTAAGAGGTCGGCCTAGTGACTGCCTTGACACGGTATGGCCCCTCCCAATGAGAAGAAAGCTTGTGAAGGTCGTCGGTCTTCTGTATGCGCTTGAGGACAAGGCCGCCGACCATGAAAAGTCACTCCCGAACATTATGATTGTAGTAGTGGCGCACGGAGGCAAAGTACTTGGCAGTCCGAGCACACATGTCCAATTGGCGCTCCTTAGCGGCGTCGGCGTCGATCTCTCTGGACTGGTCGGATGTGTCCTCATCATGATTTTTGACCCGGGGTGACTGAAAAGCGACCTCATTAGGTAGCACAGCTTCGGACCCAAATATCATGAAGTAGGAAGAGACACCAATATTACGGCTGGGCTGTGTGCGCAGTCCCTAGATCCCTGCAGGGTGCTCTTTTAGCCATCGGCCTGGATGTGAATCGTTGTTGCGGTATAAGCGTTTGCGCAGAGCATCGATGATCATGCCATTGGTGCGCTCAACCTTACCATTGTCTCGTGGATGGGCTACAGAGACATATTTGACCTTGATGCTGTAGTCATCGCAGAAATCCCAAAATTCACTGCCGGTGAAGGTCGACCCAAGATCAGTGATGATATTGTTGGGGACACCAAAGCGATGGATTACATCGTTAAGCAGCTCTATTGCCTTTTGTGTTGTTGCCTTGACTAAGGGCTTATATTCGATCCACTTGGAAAATTTATCTATCAGGACATAGACATAACAAAAACCGCCTGGCGCCTTCTTGAATGGTCCGATCATGTCCAGTCCCCAGCATGAGAAAGGCCATGAGGCCGGGATTGTTTGGAGCTCGTGTGTAGGGACATGAATCTGTTTCGCAAATAATTGACAACCTTTGCAATGCCGGACCAATTTTTGGGCATTAGCGACTGCTATTGGCCAGTAGAAACCTACTCGAAAAGCTTTGCCGACCAGGGTCTCAGAGGCCGCATGGTTGCCGCAGGTTCCCGCATGGATTCGCTCGAGCAGCTCTTCGCCTTCCTCGTATGTGATACACTTTTGGAGGACTTGCGCACTTGCATTTTTGCGCATGAGCTGCCCATTGATCAACATATAATGTCTGCTGCATCGGATGAGGCGCTCTTTTTCTGTCCTCTCCTTGGGTACATCTTCGTCGATAAGGTAGCGGATAAATGGTATTCTCCAATCTGGCTTGGGTACCTTAGGCTGCTTGACTGATTGGTCGGTCGGCTGGTCGGCTGGCTGGTCGGCTGACTGGTCGACCGGTGGATCGTTGTCCGAACTCGGACTTGCCGGGAGGTCGGCTGGGCTCCGGTCGTCCTGGATGGTTCATTTGCCAGAGCGTGTGACTGGCGCTGAAATTTGGAAAGGGATGGGCTGTATGGCGGCAATAACTTGTAGGCCTCAGGTCGGAGATGCACAAATTAGGCTGCTAACTGCTCAGTTGCACTCTTCGCAGCCTTCGGCTCCGTGACTGGATCCGGAGGGGATGTTTGCGGGATCGGCGGAGAATTGGTTGCTGGTGGCTTTTGAGCAATGGATGGCTCAAGCAAATCTTGAACAAAGACGCCTTGAGATACTTCTGCTCGGGTCGATCCTAGCTTGGACAATTCATCAGCGAACTTGTTTTCTCCATGTGGAACATAGATAAACTCCAGGCCGTAGAATTTGTCTTCGAGTTTGCGGATCTCAGCAACATAAGCGTCCATCATCTCGCTATTGTAATCCCAATCCTTATTGTCTGATGACTAGGGCCCAGTCGCCATACATGAGAAGCCATTTGATGCCAAGGTCCATGGCAATGAGGAGGCCGTGAAGAGCAGCTTCATACTCTGCCGTGTTATTGGAGGCCTTGAAGTGGATGCGTAGGACGTATCTCAGCTTGTCCCTAGAGGGGGCTTGAAAAAATATGCCTGCGCCCGCACCGTTGATGTTGAGGGAGCCATCGAAGTACATCTTCCAGTCCTCGATGTCCCTCTCAAAGGGTGGCAATGTTATGCCTGACCACTTGACTATGAAGTCGGCCAGGGCTTGAGACTTGATTGTGGTGCGACCGCGAAAACTAAGCGTGAAGGAGCTTAGCTCGAGCGCCCACTTTATGATGCGGCCGCTGGCATCCTTGTTGCGCAGTATGTCGTCGAGGGTGTGCTCTGTAACCACCGTGATAGAAAAATCATGGAAATAATGTAAAGTAGCTTCTGAATGTGCGGGTACCTTTGCTTTCATTCGTTGAGGACTTCGCTAACGTAGTAGATCGGGCGCTAGACTCCATATGCGTGACTTGGTTCTTCGCGCTCAACAACCATGACGGTACTCACAACATGATCAGTAGCGGCGATGTAGAGCAGTAGCTGCTCGTCGTCTCTAGGAGCCGTGAGGACCGGAGGAGACGTTAGGTACTGCTTGAGCTCGGCAAAAGCAGTATTGGCCTCGTCCGACCACTTGAACTTCTCCTTGGCTTTTAGAAGCTTGAAGAAGGGCAGGCCCTTTTCGTTGAGCCATGATATAAAACGGCTCAAGGCCGCCATGCACCCTATCAACTTTTGAATGTCCTTGACGCAATTGGTACGTGCCATTTTTAGAACTACATCGACTTTTCAGGGTTCGGGCGTATGCCGTCTTGGCTAACCACGTTACCGAGCCGTATCCTGAAGGGGATGCCAAAAGTTCATTTTTGTGGATTGAGTTTCCATTGGAAAACATTGAGGGCCTTGAAGGTCCACTCGAGGTCGGCAACCAGTGTGGATGCTTCCCTTGTTTTTACCACAACATCATTGATGTAGGCCTCGACAAGCTCGTCTTTAATCTCGACTTGGAGGCATGCCTGGATGGCTCATTGGTATGTGGTGCCAGCATTTTTGAGGCCAAACGACATGGTCGTATAGCAATATGCATCTAAAGGTGTGATAAAGGACATTTTGATATGGTCATCAATAGTGAGGGCTATCTGGTGATAAGCCGAATAGCAGTCTAGGAACGAAAGCAGTTCGCAACCTGCGGTAGTCTATGATCTCGTCGATGCGAGGGAGAGTAAAGGGTCTTTAGGGCAGTGTTTGTTGAGATCGGTATAATCAACGCACATTCTCCATTCACTATTTTTCTTTTTTACAAGAACCGGATTGGATAACCAGTCCAGATGGTACACTTCTTTGATAAAACCAGCCACTAGGAGCTTGGCTACTTCTACCCTAATCACCTCCTTCCTGGCACGAGTGAACCATCATAGCTTCTGCTTGATTGGTTTAGCGGTCTTCGAGACATTAAGGAAGTGCTCAATCTGGCCCCTGGGTACACCAGGCATATCCGCAGGTTTCCAAGAGAACACACTGATGTTGTCCTGTAGGAATCGGACGAGCACGTCTTCCTATTTGCTACTAAGGTCGGCCCGACCAGGGCCGTCTTCGTCTTGTCATCGGGGACTAGCTCGACTTGCTTGTCACCCTTGCTCTTCTGAGTGAAGCGCTTGGCTTGCTTGACCAGGATCAGGAGGTCGGCTTGCGACACTGACTTGGCCTCCCAGCATGTCTGTTCCATGCAGTTCTTGAGGTCGGCGAGCTCCGTGGCGGCGTAGGCGTTGGTCTCACAGGCATGAGCCATGAGAACATTGCCGCGAAGGGAAAGGATTCCCTTTGAGGTCGGCTTCTTAAGGACAAGGTAGTCGTAGTGGGGGACCACCATGAATTTGGCAATGCCCGGTCTGCTGTTGACGGTCGTTAAGTGCCAATTTTTACCGTCAACTAAACATGAGAAAGGACTAAAATATGTTCACCAACTAGATATAGGGGTTACACTAATAGAATTCCACGAGTTTTGGTGAATGTACATTTCTGGGGTGTCGGCTGAAAATACCCAAGGAAGGCCCACATGTCGGGTTTACATAGAGATAATCGGGAACCGGTGAAAATTCATGTCTGGAAGGTTCGAGAAGGCTCGGACCAAACGGGAGCCCCGAACGGGCTCGGGGGTGAGTCGGCCGACTCCCTTGAGTCGGCCGGCGGCTACCTCCACCAATCAGGTGGAGGCTCGCGGATCCTGCCTCCACCGACCTTGAGGAGAAATAATTATCGTCCGTTTAGGTCGGTTTGATCCAAGGGCTGCGGTGCATCCTAGGGGGCTATATAAGCAGGGCCCCTGGCCCCTGGAGGAGGCATCCCATGAAACCCTAATTTATTATTTCCAGAGAGGATTAGGTGAGAGGGGTCCCTTGAATGGATCTCCTCCCTAGAGCCTAGCATTCAAGATAGATAGAGAGAGTATAGGGTGGAGGTAGAGTTGGAGGAAGCCCGGCATGTCGGTGTCTCCTCTCCGGTTGTACTGCGGGATCAAGTCTCCTAACCCGAGGCTTGGTTCTAGGATCATTCGCAATTCAACTTCGATACTAGTAAGTTATTGTTATTATTGCTCTTTGGTTTACGAGTTTACTTTATTCGCTTCCGGTTGGGAATAGAGTAATCGTTCGTAGCGTAAGCGTGGTGCTTGGGCTAGGTTCACTCATAGATGCTCCCTATCTGGCCGGAACCGTGGTAGTAGCGGGGGAGATGACAGTCCCTTTGTTACCTTTGTAATCCACTTCCCGTCATTAGGTAAGGTAGGTCCAAAAGTGCTAGGTTAAGCATCCTCTGTGGTGTCTTTTCTTAGTTGCTCCCATAGAGTAGTAGTTGCAAAGCTTGCCATAGGTTGGAAGAAGCGTGGTAGTAATCCTCTCTATATCGCTCATTACCTTGTACGTAGCTCGGGGTTAAGTATAGACTTGGGTTAGTCGGATGCACGTTTTCTCCTAGCGGATAAATAAATAACGATACTCGGAATATCTCCCGGGTGAAGTGCTCACCGATATCCGTGCGCTTGCGGATTATTTCTCTTTGATTCTTTCGTGTGCGTATCTAGTATCAACAAGCATTTAAGCGCCGTTTCGGGAGAAAGACAGTCTGTGAGATAACCTAAGTCGCTTAACCATGTATTGTTCTTTTATCTTTTTTCTTGTTTTTTGTTGCATTTTATTTTCTATTGTTATAGATAACCCAAATTCCACGCCTATCCACCAATATCTTGTACCCATGAGCACATGCTTAGAGCCTCTAGAACCCATGATTTTCACATCTAGCTATGAGCTACACCAATACGTGGTTGCAATAGGTCAAAGCCAACCCTTTTCGACTAGAGTCCTATCTTCTAATCAAGAGGGTAATGAACCCAAAGTCCTATCCTCGATCAAGTAGGTAATGAACTTCTTGCTACACTTAGGGAATCTTTTAATCTTCCTATAAATTTAGGTCTAGACCTAGCCTTACAAGACCATGTTCTTCTTCATCATTTTTATACGGGTCTTGATAATATCACCTTTGGAGGAGTTTTCCTTTCTTTACCCTTTAGTGAAGTGTGGTTTGTCCTTCCTATTAATGGACATACTCCTTGCACTAGACTTCATGATAACATCCTAGAGGTAGAGAAGGAATCATCCCCCAAACTAGAAGAGGAAGTTTCCATAGCCACTTTGCAAACATTTCAATCCCATGATTTGGCTATCCATCCCAAACCAGTAGTACTCCAAAATTCTCTAAGGAAAGGAGTAATTCTATCCTTAGAAATTCTTTTTATGACAATTTTGGGAGCATAAACTTCCCGCTTCATAAGAGATCTTTTAGTGCATACATTGACAATCTTCTTAAGAAGAGATCTCTTAGAAAGCGTCTCACATCCAATCCCTTTGAAGGACGCTTAGAAAGACTCAAGGATGGCATGCTAAGTGATGCCATAGAAGGAGAGCGAAGCCATCTAGGATCCACCTTTATCTTCTCCCCTTGTGTGCCCACATTAGATATAAAATACGAACCCATCTTTAAACCCATCCTTGACCCCTATGACTCATTCTATGCCCTTCCTCCTAAACCTCCTGATGATCCTAGAAGTCCATCTAGATATCCCATGCATAGGAATCATCAAGACCATATAGAGGATCACAAAGAGCAACATCTATGGCTAGAGAGCATTAAAGACCTATGTGCTATTGCCATTGAATGGATGGATAAGGCCTTAGATGAGATCATTTCGATAGACGATCCAGGGGGAATTTTGGACATTTATTTCGAGTCACCCTTGGAAGTAGAAGATGATGGAGGCTTCAATGAGCAAAGTAGTTACTTCTTAAACACCCCATCAAGACCTTGCTCATATGAAAAATCTCCGATTCACTTAGTCTCCCCAACGTTACCCCACACGAGATTTTCAACCCCCTCATACTCCTTATTCCTATAGATATCGAAAGGGTGGTTGTAGATGCATATGTTTATCATAAATGTTGTAGATCTCGTTGTGTTGAATTTTGAGTTAGTGAACTTAGATTGGTGTTGGAGGGGGAACCACTTCACCAATTCACATCTTGAAGGTTTCCCAAGGACAAGCTTAGTGTCCTAAAACAAGCACTGTTCAGACCATGACATGAGTGTACACCTTTCCACTGCGCTGCCCTGTTAAATGAGCATAGAATTATAATTATTCCTTCGGGTATTCGTGTCACTAACCTTTCCAGGTTCGAAGCAAAAAGATTGAAGGAATAACAAATGCAAGGTATGTCCAACCAATCATTATGTAACATTGAATTGCATTCATCCAATCTTGATTTCTGCTGAATTCAAGCTTGGGGGAATATACTTCCATAAATACATCTTTTGCCATGTTGCTACATTATTTTGGTTGTCCCTACCTTTGGCATGCTCAATTCCATCACTGTTTGAGTAAATCTCTATAGTGCTCTCATGCTTGCCTTTGTTTGCTATAATATACTTTGGTTTGGAGGTGCTTCATATGAGTACTTCTAAAGGCTTTTAAATTAAGCGTGGTGCTTAGGTTAAATTGCCTTCCTTAATTAGATTAGACATGGAGTCTAGTTTGGTTATTGAACTAAAATTATGCTGTAGTAGATATTGGTATATTTTGTTGGACTAACCCCTGCAGAAAAACATCCAAATCCAAATCGGGTAAGTCAAGAGATGAACTCACATCAGAGATGAAGCAAGACATATGATGAACTCGAACAACTTCGCACAGAAGACATAGTTCATTCATCATCCAAGAAAGAATTGAAAGAATTTATGGCGTGCCTATTCATGGTGAACCTGCCAAATCACCACTTCAGTGATGGAAGAAAGAAGAAGACAAGAGTGCCATAAGAAGGATCTACATCAATAGCACTCACCCCAAGGAAGTGGATGAACAAGGCGACAAGCTATGAGCAACCTTGAAGACATCATAGCATTGAGCCCAAAACTCGAGCTAGGACACCAATGAGAAGCTGGGAGAAACTCACCTCATTTTGGCCAATCAAAGACCTGCTCTTGTTATTCTTGAAGACACCATCTTGCACGTCGGCAGTAAGGACAAGCATGTCATGATAGCATGCATCCTTGTGTCAACCAATCACCATCAAGGGTTGACTACCAACCAAGCCCAAGAAGACCATGAACAACTACATTTGCAAGATGATGTTCCTATGCCATTGGAGATGAAGCGCATACAATTAATGATGTCCCTTCCTTGATCATCAAGACGGATGGCGTATCATTAACTGCAACTCTTCGTCATGCTGCTAGAAGACGAAGACCATCAAGGAAGAAGTCGAGTCTACATCTCCAATGAACATCAATTAGTCGACCAAGGCTCAGCAAAAATCAAGAATGGTTGACAAAAGAAGATCGTGCAACTGTCCGTCCTAGATTGGATAGTCCAAAGAAAAGAAGAATGCAAAGGAGAGATCTTTGCTCAATGGACCTAGAATCAAGATCCCTCTCCGCCATTTGAGAATAGAGGACGGACAATGTCTAAAGAACATGGAGTTACAACACACTTCGAGGGATGATTCAACACACACACTTGGCTTCCAATGATGAGCAACAACAAGCTTGGGGGAGGAAGGCCGCCGACACCTCTAATGATGATCCAGCAACACTCTTCCTCTTCTCAAGCCCTCGTCGCTCTAGCACGCTGGTTTGAAATCCCTCCACTCGCAATTACTTCTCCTTTATAAGTTTGATTGTTTTCTATACATGTCATACACATAAACCAAACTTAAGACATAGTAAAATCAATCTTTAAGAGAAGAAGTAATGTTGAGTAAATGTTCTACGCTAATTAAAATTTTCAACCCAATCTTTTCTGTAGCATAGAATATGACCTTTACCTTTAAGACAACTCTACCCTTGTTATTTGTATATTCCTTCGGGTATGTGTTGTCCACTAATCCTCTACGAGAGAAGAAACAATAAGTAGAGCACAAGGTCAAGGGAGAGGCCCACTAGAAGCATCTACTCTTCATCCCAGGGTGCTCCAGTGATAAAGTTACGAACCCGCAACATGCACACTAAACAAGATGCTGCCAGCATCACAATTAATGGTTCACTTCAGACCACTGGACAAGGAAAGAACATGGGTGACATCTTCCTCAAGAGATATCAACTCAAGAGATGCAGTTCTCAAGGTCTCTACCTTTGAGAGCAAATAAAGCACCGAAGGATTGAACACGACAAGAAGTCCTATTCAGAGGGCTTAAAACACCGAACCCTTGCCAAGGAGGTAACTTGGTAGTTATCCATATTTCCCACTTCAGCATTGCATAAGTTTTTCCTTTAGCATATTTACTTTTTGCATAATCAGTTCTTGTTGCATATTTACTTTTCTTTGCATCTCGCAAAGAAAATAATTTTGTCTTGCATTGCATCTAGAAAATGCTAAGCCCCATGTGAATAATTTTGTGGTGCGACGGCCCACAAAGATATCCACTGTGGTGGCATAAAAATAAGTTTTAATCTTAGTTGCATTTTTTTGTCTACATACCATAAAATATAAAATTGCAAAAATATTAAGATCTGCTAAAAAGATTTTATGTGTTAAGGAAGTTCTAGACATTCAAGGCTTAGAGGGTTATCACTAACACTTAATCAGTTCCACAAGCTTTTTGTCTATTTGAGCCTCGCAGAATTTAAAGGATCAAGAAGAGCTAACGAGCAAAAGGACGTCATGTCCCCGTCGAAGTGTTGTCTTCAACACTCGTAGTCTTGTCTCTACGGTCATCATCCCTAACACTCCGGGAGGACCAAGACGCCTTCACCGCGATCGGCAACATCAACATACCACGTCAACATCCGGCTTGGGGGAGAGCACCCCGTGTATCCAGCTAAGTATCACTAGCTTATCTATCTATCTATCTATCTATTTGTTAAGTTTGCAAAATAAAATAGAGGAGGAGTATATGAAAAGTCTGCTGCTAAAATGAACCCTACGAGAATAAGCTCTTATATGGAAATGATGAATAGTTGCTCTGTCGTAATTCCTTTCAAGTACCTAGTTTTCAACCTTGCACTCTCCCGAGTTTTGGACACAACTTGTTTAGATTTGAGATTTACTACGAACTGAAACTTGTGGGTAGCGAATGCTTGATCTAAGTCTAGGTAGTTGACGGATATGATATGGGAAAGTTTTGAGCTCTTGTCCATCTTGTTCCTAGAGATGCTAGAGTTACGGAGAGTTTATCTTTTAAAAATCTTAAAATTCTGCATGATGAGTTCTGTATGACGAGAGTTAAAAATTCCTACCACGGCCATACATTCATCCTTGCTAGATTAGGAAAACCCATCTATTTATATAGATCATATTGTAGGCTTGAGTGTAGTCTTTATAGGCATTGAGTGTGGTTATTTTGTGGACCCATAAGGAACCGGTCATGCGGTTAAAGTCAATACTATGTGCTCTCCATCCATTGATCTATGCTACTTAGTCCTCGAAGCTTTGCACCCATTTTATAAATACTACATTCATTACGTGCTACTTGTCCCTAGAAGTACCACCTACATATAGATCCACATCCACCACATATTGTGCTATCTCTACCCCGGAGATACGCACCTATGCTGCTCCTACCTTGGGAGTACGCATTCCCTCACATATTGTCTTGTCTCTACCACGGAGATACGCGCTTATGCTGCTCCTACCCCGGGAGTACGCATCCATCCATCCATCCATCCATCCATCCACAAAATACATACGCCACTCATTTCACTTCATCAGAAAAGGTTCTACTCCTATCACGGGAGTGAACATCTAGAAATAATCATCGCCGTTCCATTTGCCTACATAAAAGCTCCAGTCATTATCATTTCAAGTTATACACTCCCGTTGCTAAAGTTTCATTTTCGGAGGATTGGTTGCTCTAAAAAAAAAAAGAGAGAGAAAAAAAAAAGAAAAAGAAAAAAAAAAAAAAAAAAGAAGAAAGGAAAAAAGAAAGAAAGAAAGAAAGAAAGAAAGAAAGAGTAGCCAAGTCCTTCCTTTCAAGAAGTTTCAAAGTTTTCGAATAAAGGGAGTCATGTTATCCCCAAAGGAGCAAATGTAGAAGTAGATGTTCGCCAAGTGATCACCCCTCATAATCATTTCCTTATCATCATCATCTTATCATTTATCCCATTCCCTCATTCACATGCACATATGACTTTATTATTATTTTAGTTCCTATTGGATCCATGGTTTAACTGTGCAATATATGCAAGTGAGTTTGAGTGTCTCCCCACCTATGAGCTCCACATAAGCCTATTAGAAAGTAGGGTGAGAGAGAGAAGGCAACCTCACTATGCCTTAATTCCAAAAATACCACATATTCTGAGAGTAAGAGAGAAGGCATACACTACTCATGCCTTGGAGAGGATCCAGAAATACCACAAATGAGAGACCTGAAAGTTTCATACAAGGAACTCTGAGTTTTATTTGAAAATCTTGCAAGAACTCTGGAATAATAGTTGATCAAAGAGCGAGAAACATAGCGCTCGACTTGACCGTTCTGTCTTTCAACTACTCAAGACCCAAGTGACGGCTACAAGCCCCATGGTGAAAGGTAATATGAGTAAGTTTTGAGTCAGAATAGTTCATTCTAATCCGGAGGAGAGTTCTTGTTTGAATGCATGTGTACTTTTGAGGAGTGAAAGCATTGTAGCAACTCCTGATCCACACTGAGTTTATCTTCGCTCAGGGACGAGCAAAAGGTAAGCTTGGGGGAGTTGTTGACGGTCGTTAAGTGCCAATTTTTACCGTCAACTAAACATGAGAAAGGACTAAATTATGTTCACCAACTAGATATAGGGGTTACACTAATAGAATTCCACGAGTTTTGGTGAATGTCTTTTCGCGGGGGTGTCACCTGAAAATACCCAAGGAAGGCCCACATGTCGGGTTTACATAGAGATAATCGGGAACCGGTGAAAATTGCGTAATGTCTGGAAGGTTCGAGAAGGCTCTGGACCAAACGGGAGCCCGAACGGGCTCGGGGGTGAGTCGGCCGACTCCCCCTTGAGTCGGCCGGACCGGCTACCTCCACCAATCGGGTGGAGGCTCGCGGATCTGCCTCCACCGAACTTGAGGAGCAATAATTATCGTACGTTTAGGTCGGTTTGATCCAAGGGCTGCGGTGCATCCTAGGGGCTATATAAAGCGGGGCCCCGGCCCCTGGAGGAGGCATCCCATGAAACCCTAATTCATTATTTCCGAGAGGATCGAGGTGAGAGGGGTCCCTTGAATGGATCTCCTCCCTAGAGCCTAGCATTCAAGATAGATAGAGAGAGTATAGGGTGGAGGTAGAGTTGGAGGAAGCCCGGCATGTCGGTGTCTCCTCTCCGGTTGTACTGTGGGATCAAGTCTCCTAACCCGAGGCTTGGTTCTAGGATCATTCGCAATTCAACTTCGATACTAGTAAGTTATTGTTATTATTGCTCTTTGGTTTACGAGTTTACTTTATTCGCTTCCGGTTGGGAATAGAGTAATCGTTCGTAGCGTAAGCGTGGTGCTTGGGCTAGGTTCACTCGTAGATGCTCCCTATCTGGCCGGAACCGTGGTAGTAGCGGGGGAGATGACAGTCCCTTTGTTACCTTTGTAATCCACTTCCCGTCAGTAGGTAAGGTAGGTCCAAAAGTGCTAGGTTAAGCATCCTCTGTGGTGTCTTTTCTTAGGTGCTCCCATAGAGTAGTAGTTGCAAAGCTTGCCATAGGTTGGAAGAAGAGCGTGGTAGTAATCCTCTCTATATCGCTCATTACCTTGTCGTAGCTCGGGGTTAAGTATAGACTTGGGTTAGTCGGATGCACGTTTTCTCCTAGCGGATAAATAAATAACGATACTCTGGAATATCTCCCGGGTGAAGTGCTCACCGATATCCGTGCGCTTGCGGATTATTTCTCTTTGATTCTTTCGTGTGCGTATCTAGTATCAACATCTGCCGAGGATGGAATGGTAGATTCCTTCAAAGTCTGCGACAATGAAGGTGATGTAGTCCTTCCTAAAGTGCTACTTGGTCCTGAACTGAACGGGTAGAGAAATTTGCTCGAGGGGCATGGAGGGGTTGCCCGGCATGATGCCCCAGAAGGGAGAGTTTGTAGGGCACGAGGTCTTTGACCTTGAGTCCAAGCTCATTGAACACATGGAGGAAAAGGATGTTCAGGGCACTAACCCCTTCGATAAGTACCCGCTCTATTCGGACTTGGTTGATGACAGGGTCAAGGACCAGCAGGAATGAGCCGGCGTCGGGGATGTTAGCCCACATATCAACTCGGGTGAAGGTCACTATCGATTACGGCTAACCGGCAGTCTACCACGGGATGCCCCGCGGTAGTAGAGTTTCGGCAAGGGCTCGTTAAGATCCGCGATCTGGATGTGAGGAGCAAGACAAACAACCAAGACAAAGGTTTATCCAGGTTTGGGCCGCTCGGAAGCATAATACCCTACGTCCTGCTTCTCGGGTTATGCTGTATTTTTGAGTATCTGAGTACAAGAAGGGTCTAAGCTCTCTAGATCTAGGATGCCAGAGAACAGATCCTATTAGATGAATAGTTGCCTTCTAGGGGGTCCTTGGCCACTTTATATAGCCGAGCAGCCAAGGTTACATGTACAGAGGTCGGTTACATTACGTCGTGTCCTCGGAGGACCCAGGCTAACCTAACCGACTAAGTCTAGTTGCAGGCCAAGCATCCTTGTGCGCGATCCACCTCCTGGTCGACTGCGGACCACGGCTTCGTCTTGTTATCCAGCCCACCAGTCTGGTCGGCAATGGGCCGGACTTCATCTGGTCTGGGCCATCTTGCCGAGTAGCCCCGAGACTGTCTATGCGGGTATATGGGGTTTATACCCCCACAGCTAGTCCCCAAGCACCATGTATCTTGAGGGAGTCACCATCTTGACCTGTGCCGAGCAGTGTTGATGTAGACCATGTAACACTGACCAGTAAGAATACTGACCACATAGCACTGAGCAGTGAGTTGTTGACCACATGATGCTGATTAGTGGGAATGCTAACCACATGGCGTAGAGTACCTTCATCCGAGCAGTCTGCATCCTGACCACTGATTTTGTCAAGGCAGTTGATCTGTCGAAAGATGCATGATGCTTAAAAGAAAAAGAAAATTTCTTTTCACGGCCTGGGACGTGGGCCCACATTGACACATGACAGGAAATGTCGTTAGATATGTTCAACATGAACCAGCCATAAGGGAATCTCCCAGAAATTAAGGACAAAACAAATAGGCCCTAAGTCACCGCGAGGTGATGTGCCCCACGTAGTCCCCAAGTTCGATGGAAGATAGTATATGTTATATTGAAATTTTAAGAAAAAATCCAACAAAACATAAATAATGAAACAAATTCTGAACCTACGGCCTTATGCTTAGGAAACAGATCAGAAAATGCTCCATTGAATCATGAAAAAAGGACTACCTGGGATCTGGTATACAGTCCCGGGGTCAAGGAAATGCGGCCCAACACTGTTGAAAAATTGTGTGATAATTCGAACAAATGGGCCGATTGAATATCCAGCTCAAAATAACCGCCGGCTACACGTGTGAAAAATGAGCGTACAGCCCAATTACCGCGGCCCACTAGGGTTAAAGCGCGCGTTCACACGAGTCATAGGGGGTCCAACCCTAGAAGTCAAAACGACGTCATCCGAATGGTATAAATAGCAGGCGCCGCCAGGGTGAGACGGTTCCGCGTCTCATTCATTTCAACTTCAGCAACCTCCCACTCGCTCGAGCGCTCTGCCTTCCGTCGTCGCGCAAAAGGGCAAACCGCCGCCACTCAATCCACCGCTGCGCAAACCACCTCTATGCCAATCGCTGCTAGCAGCTGCCGCAAAGAGCGCCGTGGCAGATCCGCCGCCGCCGCACGCCCTGTTCCGCCAGATCTAGGGTTAGCACCGCCACCACACCGCCGTTCGAGAAGGCAATGGTGAAGAAGGCGACCAAGAAGGCGGCGAAGGGGCGGAGATGCCGGCTCGTGGCCCGCAGTGGGTGCAATCCACATCCACACAGGAGTTGCTTCAAGCCCTCGCCACCGAGGGTTTTCTCCCGTCGGCGGAGATGGGCGTCTGGAGGGAGCCACGGGGCGAAGACGAACCTCGCCCGAACACTGGTGAGTTCGTTGTGTTCGAGGATTTTGTTCTTCATGGATTGGGGCAACCTGTGAATGGATTCATTCGGGATCTATGCATATGGTGGGGGATATCCATATGCAATCTGGACCCCAATTCCATTTTGACGGTTGCGATTTTTATCGCATTTTGTGAAATGTTCCTAGGCATCCCCCCACTTTAATTTGTTCTGCCACTTCTTCATTCTTCGTAAGAAGGGGGTTGAAACTGGGGGGTCCCAGGTCACCAGGGGCGGCTATATCCGGCTCCGAGACGGGCTAGCCGCCTCCTAGTTGGGCAGTAAATTCGGGTCCGCCTCCGAAGGATGGAATAGGCGCTAGTTCTACATGTGTCAGGATGTGGTTGGGAGGCGAGTGCCCTGTGATGTCAACCAGATCCCAGAGCCCAACTCCCGATGGTCGGAGGCGCCCAATGATATGGGGCAGGTGAAGGAGCTCCTGAAGCTGATTGATAATAAATCAGTGAACGGAGCATTGGTGGCTGCACTATGGTTGGCCCGGAGAGTGCAACCGTGCAAGGAACGAGCAAACCTGCTGTACTTATACAGCGGAGGAACGGATCCTGCTCGAGATACAGCCGACAAGGCCACCCATGATTGGGTACACCAGAAGTTGGCTGTCTTGTTTGAGAAGTACAAGGAGAGCACTGCTTTTCCTGAGCACTGAGCACTGCCATTCAAGCTTGGTCACCCACCGCCAGAGGTAAATTGCATGCTATGTTCAGTTTTGTAAACTATTTGATTGTATAATTAGTCTAGCTGTAATGTTCTGACTGTAATATATTTTGTGGTCAAGGTCATAGCGACCTTTTCTTTTCATCGGTCCCAGTGGAGCAGTGGCCTGAAGGTGAGGCCCTGCAAGGTCAGCGTCGTCCGCTACGCACCGCTGACCAGGACGAGGTCGAGGACCTCAGTCCTGATGAAGATGATGATGACATGGTAGGAGCAACCACCAGGGGGCAGCAACACGCGGCGAGAAAACGGCCGATGCCCGCTGCGACCCCCAAAAGGAAGAAGCCGACCACCCTCGGCACCGGAGGCAAGCTGGACATCGGTGGTGAGGGTGGAGGTGGGGGCAGTAGCAAGAGGGCCGCTCCAGACAGTCCCGGGTCCTCTGACTCTGAGGACTGCACGACGCTGGCCGATCGTCAGCGCAAATGCCAAGCCCGGGCCGGCAACGATGGTGGCTCATCAAGGCCGCCACAACCGAGACCCCGGAGGTCGTCGAGGAGGGCACCGCCGACCACCGCTATGCCGGGCCCTACACCCGTCACCCGGGGGTGCCGGCGTCTACTGCCACGCAGGGTGCTGGGCAGTCCCCGGACCCGCGTAGCGCACCACCTGGACCAGTCCCCAAGTCTACCGGCGGATCTGGGGCTTTCGCCGGTAAGTACATTTGTGTAACGTGTTGCTACTTTGTTTGCTTGAGTCATTGTATGACCTTGATGTGCGTTGGCTGCGTGCAGTCGTGCAGGCACGGCCACGACCCAAAGCTCCACGGGCACAACGGTGACTCCACCACTAGCCCCTGTGCAAGCGTCAGCTGGCGGAGAGCCTGGGCTTGGGGAGGCGGACGCTACTAGTGCCGCTACCCAGGCCGAGGAGAGGCCAGTGGGCGAGCAGGTGGAGAGGCAGATAATTCTGGCTCCGTAGCCAGAAACTGCCAGCCGTCCTCCATGCCCTGCGCCACAACCAACTGCTCCGAGTGCTCCGCTGCCACCTAAAGAGGTCGAGGAGATCCCCCGGGAGCCCCGAATGCCTCGCACAGACACCCCCAAATAGCGTATCCTTGTCACAAGGAATGTGGGGGAGGACTACACCTCTTATGAAGAAATCCTTGACTCTGTCATCGAGGAAAGTATTCAAGATGCTGTGGAGGTGCTGCTCAATCGGATCAAGGTATGTATAAGTCATCATATAATGCATGTACATATAGAATGCACTGTTTAACATGTTGTGCTCAGTCTCTGCAAACGACCAACGCCGAATGCCGCCGGACCATTGAACGGTTTGGGCCAACCTCGGAGGAGTGTGAGACCCTCCGAGAGGAAAAAGCGAACCTGGAGGCTCAGGCTGCTATCTACCAAGCTCGAGAGATTCAGCACGAGGAGGAGATTACTGCATTGCGCCAACAAGTAGAAACCTTTGAGGCGGACAAGCGAGGTGAGTTGCAGACCACTCCAATCTTTGGTGGAGGTGTTACCGAGCACTCATGTGTTTGCATTTTCTACAGAGCTAGGCTGCCAAAATGCAGCGCTTACCCAGGAGAATGCTACTCTTTTAGAGTAAGCTGATGCTGCGAGGAAGCAGTCTGAAGCGGACAGCGTGCAGATCGCGAAGCTGACCGGTAAGATTAGCAACTGCTAAGTTGTTGTTTGTCTGCGGCATACTGGACGGACCAGAATGTGCTAACCACCATTTGTTTGTTTGTGTAAAGGTGAAGGATCATCGCATGGCTTAGTTTTCCATGCTGCAAAACACCTGCGCCACCCTTCAGAGGAAGATCGACACGATGACAGAGCACATCAGGCCAGTGCTAAGGGCCATCTTCCCAGAAGAGGAGCATCTCGCAGACCATGTGGGCAGTGCTGTGATCATGGCAGACCAGTGCCAGCTGCTGTGGCCTACTCTATAGGACTTCGTCACCAGTGCTGGATGCTATGCAGTGGCTACCGTTCTTGCCGTGGTCCGCTCTCGGTTGCAGCAGGTGGATCCGGCTACCGTCGCCCTCGGGATTGCACCGGAGCTGGACGAAGCCGCCGCCAAAGAGCTCCGGGCCTCCTCTACTCCTGCTGCTGCTGCCCTAGTTGAAGACATGATTCTCATTGAAGATCCTGCAGCGGGAGATGGTGGTCAGTAGGGTCCTTGTTTTAAACAATGTGTATTTTGTTAAAACATGTCTGTGGTGCCGAGCACGGGGTGCTCAAAACAAATTTAAGGTCGTTTAAGATGCAGACAAGGTAGGCATGCTTAAGCGGGTGATAAGCATTTTGCCATTTTAATACGTATTATATTATGCATATCTTGATGCATAACGTTAGTTTTTTTTAAAAAAGATATGTTGACAACTAAGTTTTGTCCCCACTCTCAAAGCGATTAATTCTGTCCAGTGACAAAGGGACGCACTAGTGAACAGCGTGGTACGCCAGGATCACTAGGTATGATCCTAAGTACCTTTAGAGAGCAACTGCTAGATCTCCTAGTGCAGTATAGTGCAGAGCTGTAGCACGTCAACAGAGGACCGAGACGCAGCGCTTTGTCAAATCGTTCTCGGCGAGCGAGATACAAAGTTTAGATGTGACGTATGCAGGGTGCATGGAAATAATGTTGTGCAATTTTGAGAAATGGAAATTGCCACTGGGAAAGGAGGAAACTCAAAAAGACTTCATTAATAGAGAAATATAACACAAGGGTTAGGTACATATCTTTGAATCTACGGGTAGAAACGTATAAGCATCTCTATATGCCATGAATTTGGCTCTTCAACGCCGTCTAGTGTCTCCAATAGGTAGGATGTTGGGCATGTAATAGCCTTTATCCTAAACGGTCCTTCCCACCTTGGTGAAAGTTTGTGGAGGCCATCTGTCCTCTATATCCATCGGAGCACGAAATCACTGACCACCAACAATCGTCCTCGGACGTTGCGGTTATAGTAACGACGTACCACAGCTAAGTACTTGTCAGTCCGAGCACAGGAATTCAGTACCTGTTCTTCCTTAGCTATGACGTCGACTTCTCTGGCTGACTCAGAGACTGTCTCGTCATGGTAAGCTACTCGTGGTGATCTGAAAGCAACTTCAGCTGATAAGACAGCCTCGGAGCCATAAACCATAAAATATGGTGAAACTCCAGTGTTGCGGCTAGGCTAGGTGCGGAGTCCCCAGACCACGGCAGACAATTCTTTGAGCCAGCGACCAGGTTTTAACTCTTTGTTAACCTGGAAGACTCGTTTCTTGATCGCGTCGAGGATCATCCCGTTGGCACGTTCCACTTGACCGTTGGCTCTTGGGTGAGCGATGGATACGTACTTGACTTTGATGCAACTGTCATCACAAAAGTTGAAGAATGCATCGCTTGTAAATTGCGACCCAAGATCGGTGATTATGGTGTTTGGCACACCAAACCTGTGGATGACCGCATCAAGGAATTGCACTGCCTTTTTAGCTGTGGCTTGTTTGACTGCCTTGTACTCGATCCACTTGGAAAACTTATCGATGAGCACATAGACTGATGTATAACCACCGGGTGCCTTTTTGAAAGGACCAATCATATCAAGTCCCCAAAGCATGAGAAGGGCCAAGCGACCGAATAGTTTGCAAGTCATGTGCTTTGGAACATGGATCTCGCTTGGCAAACATCGGCAATTTACACATCGCCGTACATAATCTTTCGTCGGTGACGGCCGTAGGCCAAGAGAAACCCGCTCGGTAGGCTTTGCCGACCAGCGTCCGGGATGCTGCATGGTTACCACAAGTGCCAGCGTGGATGGCTTTTAGAAGCTCGTTCCCTTCTTTCTGTGTAATACACTTTTGGTAAATAACGGACTTGGGTCCCTTGCGCATCAACTCGCCATTGATTATGGCATAAGCCTTGGCTCTTCGGACCAGTTGCTGGGCTGCAATCTTGTCCTCCGGAATAAGGTGATCATTCAGGTATTTGATAAAGGGCTATCTCCAGTCTGGCTAGGGAAGCACTGCCTGCTCGGCTGGCTCCGTACCTTCATCATCTTCCTGCTGGCTGAGGGAACCTCCCTCCTCCTCGAGATCACCGTTACTGAGCAGTGCGGCCAAGTAGTTCGCCACGGGGTCGGGCTCGGGAGCCTGACCAGCCTGATCGGGGATAGAAGGCTTTATGAGATCTTGAACAAAGACACCAGGGGGTACCTCGACATGGGTCGATCCTAGCTTTGACAGCTCATCAGCGCCCACATTGTTTGCCCGAGGTACGTGGATGAACTCCAGACCATAGAACTTGTTCGCCAGCTTGCGTATTTCTGCGACGTAAGCATCCATCTTTTCATGGACTATGTCCCACTCCTTGTTGACCTGGTTGATGACCAAGGCAGAGTTCCCATATACCAGGAGCCGCTTGATGCCTAGCTCGACTGCGATATGGAGGCCATGCAGAGCAGCTTCATACTCTGCTACGTTGTTGGATGCCCTGAAGTGAATACGCAGAACGTATCTGATTGTGTCCTTGGACGGAGAAATAAAGTATACTCCAGCCCAAGCGCCATCGATATTCAATGAGCCGTCGAAGTACATTTGCCCATACTCGACAGCTGAGTCCGCTAAGGGTAAGCTGATGTCCGACCACTCCACAATGAAATTAGGCAAGGCTTGTGACTTCACGGTTCGTCGACTGTGAAACTGTATCGTGAACTCTGATAATTCCAATGCGTATTTCACGATGCGTCCACTGGCGTCCCTATTGCGGAGGATATTGCCTAGTGGTACGTCAGAAACCACTGTAATTTTGAACGCTTGGAAATAGTGGAGAAGCTTACGCTTGGTGATCAGCAATGCATACAGAAGTTTCCGTACTTGGTTGTACCGCTGCTTTGATTCGGTAAGAACCTCGCTGATGTAGTAAATAGGGCGAGGACTCCGTAGACGTGTCCCTCTTCTTCTCGCTCGACTACTAGCACAGTGCTGACCACGTTGGTCGTAGCAGCTATGTATAGGAGCAGCTCCTCGTCTGGCTTTGGAACTGTTAGGAGTGAAGGGGATGCGAGGTATGCTTGAAGCTATTTGAAAGCTTGATCAGCCTCCTCTGTACACTCAAATTTGTCCTTCACCTTTAGTAATTTGAAGAAGGGGAGGCCTTTTTCGCCCATGCGAGAGATGTATCTGCTCAGCGCGGCCATGCACCCTGTGAGTTTTTGGATGTCTTTGACGCACCGGGGTGGTCATAGATTTAAGACGTCAGCAACCTTCTTGAGATTTGGCTTGATGCCCTCCTGGCTGACCAGATGGCCGAGCAGGATCCCGGAGGGGACGCCAAAACACACTTGTTGGGGTTAAGTTTCCATTGAAACTTGTTGAGTTTGTCTAAGCCCTACAGCGCCCCCTCCGCCGTTTGGATCTGCTTGGGCGAGCTCGGCGGCACGACGCCGGTCCTGATCTGCATTGCGCGCTTCCCTCTGTCGCCTCTGTTCATCTATCTCGTTTTGCACGGGAGGCTCGTTGTTGCTAACCATGAAGATTGTCCCATTGAATCCCGGAGGATGTATAGGAAAATCGAGCATGTTGCTGCTGGTGCCTGTCTGGTTCTCAACGTTTGGCGGAGTAATCTTGCTGGTAAGATCTTGATCTGTGTCCTTGGGTACCTCTTCATCGTCGGAGAGAAGGCAGTCGGTATACCCAAAGGAGATCACAGGTGAGCGTTCCATTTGAGCGAGCAGGTCAGACACGGTTGGGGTGGTTGGATCGGTGTCCTGAGGCATGGGATCTAATTCCTGAATTTTCACCATGCCGACCACGTGCGCTGGGTCCTAAGGAAAAGAATTCACGACCAGGAGTCCGTCATTGCGCTGCTGAATACTCCTCGAGTATGACGTGGCTGCGTTGTCCAACCCGAAGGGAAGGACTTCCCGGCGTTGCCGTTGTCGGGGAGAACGGTATCGCCGTTCCTTCTCGACGAACTCATCCAACCATGGGAGAAGTGGAAACCATGCTCCGTAGGGGGTTGAGTCAAAGCGAGGTGGTCGACGGTTGCGACCGGATGTTTCTTCTTGTCGGGCAGGCATCCGAGAATGATTCAGGTTGGGATCTAACCAATGGGAACCGTTGATCGGACCAGCCGTCCTGCGAGTGCTCGGGGGTGTGACTGGCCCATGAGCTGCTGGGAGATCTGGATCTGATCCACGTGTCCGGCGAGCACGATGGTGCCGGCGAAACCTGACAGGCGTGAAGTCAGAGAAATCTGGATCTTGATGGAGCTGTTGGTGAGTAGTTTCAACCAGATCCATGATTTCAACCAGCCCATGGCCTTGGCGATCAGTCAGCTCGATCAGATCTGAGTTGTCAATCGGCCTCCTCTAGTAGCGGGGAAACCGATCTTGAGGTGCTTGAGGTGTCATCACCCCTGCGGCTGCCGAGGGTAGTGCGGAGTTTTGCGCAGCCGGTGCTGGGACCGGTGATGAGGAAAGCGGTGCTGTGACCAGTTGTGCAGCGGACGGCTCTGGAGCCAGCTGCGGTGCAGGCGGTGCTGGGACGGGCCTGGTTGCTCCTGTGAACGCGAGGGACGCCATCACACCGGTGGTCCAGGAGACCGACCCGATGGTGACGGTGAAGCCGGCCTCAAAATCCATGGAAGCGGGGAAGGAAACCATCTGGATCGCCTTGAGATCAAAAATGCCACCCCCACCTGGCACACCACTGTCGATTATGGCTAACCGGCAGTCTACCACGGGATGCCCCACGGTAGTAGAGTTTCGGCAAGGGCTCATTAAGATCCATGATCTGGACGTGAGGAGCAAGACAAACAACCAAGACATGGGTTTATCCAGGTTCGGGCCGCTCAGAAGCGTAATACCCTACGTCCTGCTTCTCAGGTTGTGCTGTATTTTTGAGTATCTGAGTACAAGAAGGGTCTAAGCTCTCTAGATCTAGGATGCCAGAGAACAGATCCAATTAGATGAATAGTTGCCTTCTGGGGGTCCTTGGCCACTCCGAGCAGCCAAGGTTACATGTACAGAGGTCGGTTACATTACGTCGTGTCCTCGGAGGACCTAGGCTAACCTAACCGACTAAGTCTACTTGCAGGCCAAGCATCCTTGTGCTCGATCCACCTCCTGGTCAGTTGCGGACCATGGCTTCATCTTGTTATCTAGCCCACCAGTCTGGTCAACAATGGGCCGGACTTCATCTGATCTAGGCCATCTTGTCGAGCAGCCCCGAGACTGTCTATGCGGGTATATGGGGTTTATACCCCCACAGTCACCGGCTATTCCGACCAGGCTGGGGCTTTGACATCAGCGTCGAGACCGTCGGACTCGGTGATGGCCATCTTCCAGTGCTCAGGAGCTTCTTGTCGCATGTGTTTTCTAGTCCCGCCTTGTCGTCAAAGATTATGACGGCGAGTTTTTATGGGCTCGTTGTAGACATGGCACATATCCTTGTTGGGCTCATCGCCGCCAGACTTGTCATCACTGTCGGCCCTCTTCTCCTTGGCTTGCTTCCCTGTGCGCTGTGTCTTGAAGGCGCCCTTATTGAAGATTGCAGGGAAGCCCCTGCATTCTCCAAAGGTATGGCCTTTGTTAGGGTGGCATTCTCCTGATTGAGGATCCCATCATACTCCTCGCCGTGGTCCCTCTTCCTTTCTTTGCCGGGGTTGACAGCATTGATGTTGCCGCGGTTGCGCCCGTTGTTGTTGTTCTTCCCGTTGCCATTGTATTGTTGGCGGCCGCACTACCAATCATCGTCATGGCGGACTTTCCTGGGGCCATCGCGACTATCATCATTGCGGCGATCGTTGCCATGGTCGTTCCGACGGTCGTGGCGATCGTCGTCCCAATCACAGTCATCATCGCGGCGGTAGACGCGGTTGGAGGGCCGGCATCAGGGAACTATTGCATGGCATCGTCGACCCGAGTGAACTCTTGGGCAATCCGGAATAGCTCATCCACCATTTTGGGCTGGCGCCGAAGCAACTCTTTGCGAAGGTCGACGTTGCTCGGCTAGTGCAATCCCTGGACAAACTAGGAGATAACCTCCACTGGAGTTATGTCCGGGATCATGGTCCAGACCTCCAAGAAGTGGCAGATGTAATGGTGTAGTGGCGCATTGGGATAGTCATGGATCTGAGCCAAGTCGTACTTCATACCCGGCTGCTGGCATGTGGTTTAGTAGTTCTCGATGAACATGTGCCGGAGCTGAGGCCAGCTGTGTATGGAGCCCTTGCATTGTCTCAGCAGCCACTGATTCAGCCCACTGTGCAAGGCGATGGGCAAGTAGTTTGCTATGACGTGTTCGTCGCCTCCAGCAGCTCGGACAACCACCTCATATAGCACGATCCACTACTCAGGATCAACCTTGCCGTCATAGGCCTTGAAGTCACCGATCCTGAAGTTCCTAGGCCAAACGACGGCGCGGAGATTGACCGAGTAAGGCTTAGGACCGGACACGTCCATCCAAGCTCGGTAGCGATCGTTGATGACGTTGCAAAGGTCACTGTCGTCGTATTGATCTACTACTTGGTCGCGTTGGTGATCACCACGGTTGTTGTCTCTGCAGCCTCCATAGTTGCGGTTATTGTTTCTGTTGCCACCATCATTCCCCCCACGTCGACGGAACTCTCGATCTCGAGGAGGGGCGCCACGGCTTTCGCCATCATTGTCATTGCCATTGTTGCCTCCGCCCTACCATGAGTTTTCTCCCCGGCTACGATGGGTGCTGCGCAATCATCGGCTGCGAGCGGATACGCTTGGGGCCACCTGATGACGCATGAGCAAGACTTGTGCTTTGGCTACCGTGAGGAGGTCGAACGCCTCTTCCAACTGGGGGGTCATCGGTATGTTGGCGGCCTTCAGCTGGTGGATGGCCATGGCGATTTTGGTGCTGGGTGTCATGTGGACGTGTCGATCGCTGACCAGATCAAACTCATCCGCAAGGTTGCGGTGGAGTCTACGTTGCTCGGCCAAGAGTCTGCGTTGCTGGTCGGCAGCTTCTTGCCTTTGTCATTCAGCCGCTTCATTGGCGTGACGGACATCACGACCTGCATTGTGAGCCTCCCTGTCCCACTTCTGTTCCGCCATCTTGCCGGCCACCATTGGCTCATTGTCACTGATGGCGAAGACAGCACCACTGACGGCTGGGGGAAACGGCGGGAACTCTTGGAGCTTGGTCGTGGGTGGCGTCTGATTCTAAACCTCAGATTGGATCTTCATGGGATCCTCTGGTCAGACCTCGGTTTGAATCTCCATGGAGTCCTCTGGTCGGACCTCTTATTGGATCTCCATGGGATCCTCTGGTCGGACCTCATGAGGTTGTCCAGATTGGATCTCGTCATTTTTAGTGTCAAAAAAGGCCACGGTGCGAATGGATCTGGAGAAGCCGTTGAGTCCTGATATGTCAGGAGTCACTTCTCGGGTTTCCTCGGTGCTCGGCGACCAATCTTCCCAGAGCTCTTTGATGTGCACGTGATTGACAACGTGCCTGGGTGGCTTGTCTAGTCGGAACCTGACGAGTTTTGGATCTTGAGCCGGGCGGTGCTGAGCTTGGCCCGTGGTCAGATATGGGAAGTGTTCGGCATACGACGCCACTGAGTTGCACAGCCCGTAAGGATATGGTGGTGCGCGTGTTGGGTTAGGGAATCGTAAATTACTGGTCTCCGACCAGCCGTTAGTTGAGGTTGGCGGCGGCCGTTAGAACGTGTCGTTGGTTGAGCACCGATCATATCTGAATCTGGGTGGTTCTGGTGGTCGACGTGGGTGAGCATCCGTGACAATAGTGATGAATGGTGGTGAACCCATCCTCCCTGAGTTGAGATCAGATAGATTCAACCAGGGATAGGGTTTTGGCAAGACCTTCACCATACCGATCGATGGCATTGATCAGATCGGAGTTGTCAATGCTCCTCCCCTGGTAGCGGGGAAGTGGTGGTCGGGCCGCTGGTGACGCAGACCTCGAGATTGATCTTGGGATCTAGTCGGCCAGCAGTGTGGTCGGAGAAGACGCCGATGCAGAAACTTGTGTTGCCGCCTCCATGATCTTAGCCAGGCTCTCGGCTTTCGTGATCCAGGTGAACATGCCAACGGTGAGAGTTAGGCCGGCCTCGAACTTCATAGATGAAGCAAAGGAAACCATCTTGCTCGCCTCGAAATTTCCTTGCACACCCCTACCTAGCGCACCACTGTCGATGAAATATCAGCGGCAGTCTACCAAGGGCATACCCAAGATAGTGGATGAGCGGTGGAGGCGCACTGAGACTACGAGCTAGACGTCGAACAGAGGACAAAGACACCGAGGTTTACCTAGGTTCAGGCCGCAAGGATGCATAATACCCTAGTCCTGCTCTCTGTTATGGATTGAGTTGAGTTTGAGGGGGGTCCCGCCTGCCTTATATAACCGGGGGGCAAGGGTTACAGATCCTAAGACCTAGATCAGGTCGGTTACGAAGATACGTATCCGCTAATGATATGATAGTTTCCTAACCGACTAAGCTTCCTTGATCGCTAAGTTGCTTCATTCTGTCCGCCTAGGCCTACGACCAGGCACGGAGGCCCAATCGGTCTTGATATTGTGGGCTAGTCTGCTCTGTCTGACCTGGCCCAAGTGAGGCCATAGGGGTATATGGATCTATACCCCCACAGTGCTACAGTGTCAAATCCTATCTTTTACATAGGAATCCTGCTTCCATTATCTGACCAATGAGCGCTGCCACGTCGCCTGCAAATCCTTAGGTGTTGGATCTCGATCAGACGGCAGAAACCACTCTCCTCCTCCCACGTGTCCCCTTGCCTCCGTCCCTGCGCGTCGCCTGCTTTTGCGTAGCCCTCCCGAAGCGTCGGGACAGACTGGCCTGTGCAGGCGTCTCTAGAAGAGTTGCCATGGCTTCAAAAAAGTGAGGCCTCTTCCCCGCCCACCTCGCCGCCACGCCCACGACCTTCCTCCTCCGTCCCTCATCAGCAGGCAGCGGGCACGAGACAACGGCGGCCACACCCTGCGGACACGGCCGTCGACCCCGGCTGGGGATTGTCATGCGCGCTCCCTGGCACAGTAACATGCACCACCCCACCGCGATGCAGGAGGCACGCCGGTGCACACATCGCCCTGCTCGGGCGGCGCATCGTTCCGGGAAGCGACGAGGGCGGCGCATCGGTATGGGAAGCGACGAGAGCCAGCGGGCACCGGAGCGGCCATGCCTGTAACATCTCGGATGTTAATCATGCATTAGCTCTGCACATCATGAGCATAATCATGTCATTTGCAGTGAATCAGAATTTATCTGCAATTCATCTTGTTGCTTGGTTGCAATTTGCTTGATCATGCTTGGACTGCATGTGTATATGATAAAGTAGTACAAGTGCTTGATGATTGTCCACTAAAACCACTTAGACTTGTTTAGGGATGAAAATGAAGCCATGTTCATGTTGACCACTTAGACAAGTGCTCCTAAATAATAGTTGACAAAAATTGAGCCATGAATGCCTTGCTTTGACCATTTCAAAAGAGTTTGATAGAGGCTTTGCATGTAAGTGCATCTTAAACCTTTATTATGTAGAATTTTATAAGGAACAAAAGTCTCAATACTCACTTTTCATGAAAATGAGTGGAAGATTTCCAAAAAGGCAAAAAAAGGCAGAAAACCCCTCACCGCCAACCAGGGTCACCAGTGCCTTCGCCTCGACGTCCGGTGCCCCGTGCGTGCGCTAGCCGCGAGCCGCCGCCACCGGAGGTGCCTGCCGCCAGAGCTGCACCACCGGGCACCACTGGCTCGCGTGGCCAGAGGGCCACGGGCCACCTCGAGCCAGACCGAGGCCACCCTCGGGTGCGCGGGAGCCCTCCGGTGCTCCGCTGCCACCACATCACCACCGGCAAGCCGCCAACCGGCCAAGACGGCGAGGTCCCCGAGTCTCCTCTATCTTCCCCAAGCAAAGGACCTGGCTTGAGAATTCGAAGAAGGTGGGGTCCTCCCTGCAAATGCGCCAGGCACAGCTGTTCGCAGATCTATCCTCGGCTGATTCCGAGAAAGTGCAGGGTCTTTTCTAAAAATGGCTTGTCCTATTCGGATTTAGGAAATGGATTTCCAGAAATTAGTATAAAGCTTTAGAAATTCATATCTTGCTCAAGATTGGCCCAAATGGAGTGCTTCAACTTGCAATATTTTTCTTATGAGCTTATCTATGCATAGAAAATATGAGTTGGCATGTTGGTGATACTTTTCTGTGTAGATTTAATTAATTATCAAAATGCTTATAATCTTTGGAAATGCATAGTAATTCATAGGTTTCTCTGAAAAATGTGAATTATTGTTTTGTTAGTCTTCTTATGTGATGCTCTGTCTATGATAAATATACCATGCATGCCTTCTGTGTGAAAAGATGGAGATGTAGTTCAAGTGCAAGTAGATGCTTATTATTGGGATAATTCATAAATGCTTTGTATAGGTTTGATCTGAGGTTGATACTTTCTGTGGGCTTCTTATATACCATAAGGTAGCTCTATATATGCTGGAGTTCATGGTAGGAACAAGTAGGTAGTACAAAGTATTTTTAGGTCCATTGATTTGCGCTGCCATGTCATTTTTGTGTAGGACAGTAGGATCATTCAAATGAAGTGAAATTTGGAAGATGGTATGGCATTGCCATGAGCTATCTACTGTAATTTTTATAGGATTTTAGGCGATGTGTAGCTATGGGTTGCTGTTCAACTCATAGTTGCATAATTTAAAGTCAATTCCAAGATGCCATGTGTAACCTATTGATAGGTTGGTTTTATGGGAGGCTTGACATTATATCACAGGTAGGTAATTAGTATGTCTATCTACTGTTGAAATTTGGTATTTATTGGGTGAGTAATTTAGTAGTTATGGTTGTTGCAATCTGGTCGATATGAACTATTGAGTGCTGTTTTGTCGGGACCTAGCTCTGTTGTTATCTGATTTAGGCCTAGATAACTTAAGAATTAGGTTCTAATGTCTTAATATGTTTTATGGGAAATTTCATGAGCTTTCCATATTGTCCTCTTTCATGCCTATAGGGTTTATAGATCTCCAGTTATGAATTTATTGCTAGACTGCTGATTGTAGGGTTATAATTGGTAGTAAAGCTCGATTGAGTGAAGATTGTATGTAAAGCTTATGTTAGGAGCTCATAGTGATTAGGATATGTATGATAGATTGTTAAGGAGTGTGTCATGATGATTTGGGTTAGGATGATTATGCTTAGGTTTAAGTCTTTGGCTTTACAGGCTTGTTTGCTAGTGATACGCGTAATAGGTTAATAGAGCCATTGATGTATCGTCATCCATGATCCTTGATCATTCATGATTATGCATATGCCTCGGCAATCACATATTCATACATATGCACATACATCATTCCAGGATCACGAGTAGAACATAGTCATGAAGACAAGGATCCCGAAGGACAAGTCGCGAATGGAGTTCCCGCACGAGAGGTGACCAAGAACCAGGAGCCAGACGTGGAGTAACTGAGCACCTGGAGTTACAACCTCAATCGTCAGAGGAAGGCAAGCCCCGGAGCATTTCTCCTACGGTTTGCAAAATATTTTACCTTGCATCCTTTTATTCTTTATGATGCATTAAGTTATAGGTGTTGTTTGGAACCGTAGTTGCATCAAGACTATCTTGCCACCGAAATATCCTACTTTTACGTACGGGATTACGTATATGCTTAGGCCTGCTACTTAATCGGTAGAAGCCGGATGATCGACCATCATCTGCGAGTATAGGTGGATACTACCCCCTTTGGATTGAGAATAGGGAGATGTTGGATATGAACATAATAGTGTGGCCATCCTAAATCACCGACTAGGTCTTGTTGGTCTATGTCACCTATAAATAATATGGCATACGGGCGTCCTCGGATCATTTTGAACAATGCCTCACAGATAGCTGGAAGGGCGTGTATTGCTCGACTGTGAAGCCTAGAATCTACTTGGGCCGGGTTTCAACTTCCAGGTATCCATGCCGGCGATGGAGGTGGTGAAACAAGGTGCCCGGAGTAGTGAGTCCTTAAGATGGGGCGGTGTCATTTGATAGGCATGCTTACCTGTTGGCAGCCGGGAGTTTCCTTGGTCATGGTGGTGAGTTGTTGATCCCGTGTATCCTCCCGAGTAGATCAAGGTGACCTATATGGGTGAGTGCGGTTTGTGTGAGGAATACCTCGCTAGCTGGTTTGCAATCGATTATAATCACCATCATTCCTGGATAGTGAATAACTTGACCGAGCAGCTTCGGTGCCACCAATAATGTGTTAATGCGTATTGGTTATGTTCCACACTTGATGGTTTAATGATTACTCAATCAATGCGGATATTTAATGTTGATTGCTTCTAACTAAAATGTGAGTAGTTGCAGGTGCTAATGTAGTAATGGCAGGATCCAACATAATTGGATTAAGCTAGAGAGTCCTTTATCACTAAATGATTATTGATAAGCTCATCATTCGGCAAAGAAAAGAGTTGGCTACCCCACTATAAAGCCTGGCATCCACCAAAGTGTCTTTATTTTATTTTAGTCGGGTAAGTCATGCTGAGTACAATGTACTCAAGATGCAATTCCCAATGTTGTTGTAGGTCTTGAGGCTTTTGCTGTGGCGACAAGGTGGACGTATATCCCACTACGGGAGGAAAAGACTTTGGGGCAAGTCAACTCTTATATTCTCATCTACCTGCTTTTGATGGAGTACGACCGTGAGCTGGCACTGTGTTTAATATGTAGGTGTGAGTGTGTTTTCAAAGCTATTTACTTCCGCTATTTATTTGGAACCTTTAAGTTGTAATATATCATATTTGCAACCTGTGGTGTAAATATAATATTTGTGAAACGTAAGCTTAAGTGAATGGGAACTGCTGAGCCTTGTGATTCGGGTGTGTCATTGAAAAAGTTTGAGATCTTTCGAGATTTCATGGACTACCAGGCTGGTATGATTGCAGCGTGCTACTTAAGCTGTTAGGTGGCTTGATTAGGGCGTGGTAATTATATTAGTTGGTCGGTTCCCTTACAGCTAGTATCAGCTCCATGGTTCAACATCTACTATTCACTTGTGTGTTTCAAAAGAAAAAGGATTTTGTTTTACAAAACTATTTGTCAACTTATAGTTATATAGGTGTTTGAAAACTATGAGTTCAAACTAAAAGTGTGCCAGTGGTCGTGTCCTATATGCCCAGTTAAGGATCTCTAGGTGGCTTATTTAAGTACTGACTTGGGGGATTATTACATCATATTTTAATTTTGTCGCGCTCATACACGACGGATATATGTGGGGGCCATTCACTTGAATGGTTATGTATGCTTCATTTTGCCTCTACGCCAAGGTAAGGTTGGTTCA